>OZ016505.1:24018879-24618879 GCA_963966595.1 Physocephala rufipes
ATCATGAAACAATATTTCGTGTTAGGATAGGCTGATTGGTATTGAAAATGGGCGAAATCGGACAACTTCCTCGCCTACTTTTGGAATTTGATGTGATTTAAATCGTCTTTAGAGATCAATTTCCCAGCTCCGAGGCCGAACTTAAAGATGAAATTATATATCCGTGTCTATTACCTCATTTCAAAATACAATCAAAAAATAGGCGTGGTCCGCCCGCTAGAGAAAATTCATGCAAGCGTACAGGCGTAAATATAAAGATATTGCCATGAGATTTGGCACATATATTTCCTGTCATCATCGGGTGGCTGCTGTTGAAAATAGGTGAAATCGGACTGCTACCTCGCCCACGCCTCAATTATAAATGTTTCACAAAAATGGGAGTGGCACGCCCTCTATGGGAAAATATCACGATTAAAAAAAAACAAATAAGGCTATCA
Source organism: Physocephala rufipes (assembly GCA_963966595.1). Taxonomy (NCBI): domain Eukaryota; kingdom Metazoa; phylum Arthropoda; class Insecta; order Diptera; family Conopidae; genus Physocephala; species Physocephala rufipes. Next base: position 24,019,317 of record OZ016505.1, read on the forward strand.
CCATGAAATTTGGCACGAATGTTCTGTGTCATCACAGGCTGGTTATAAATATAAATATAATAATTTAAATATGAAATATATAACATATTTATATAACTCGCCAACATTTTATTTCAACTATGTTATGAAGATATTCGGGAATAGGATATATAAGCTTCCGCCAGGCCGAAGATAACGTTCTTACTAGTTAACCTTATTATTATCAATGGAGAATATTAATGGCAAATTTCATTACAGCAATCTTGTCTTATATGTTATCGCGATACAGACAGACATTACTGACCCGTCTCTTTAGTATTATTTCCGATTGCCATCGATGAACACAAAGAAAATCTAGTTCTCATTTTTAAGTCTGAGGAAACGCTTGATGTTCTCGAAATCGATGAAAAATGAAAACCACGTGTAAAATTTTTATCAGTTGCTGAGATACCAAACCTTGTATTAATCCTCACCTACAAAATGATCCAAAGTACCCCACTCACCAAGCATATCCTCGCCACCAAATTTTTTTATGTCGATATCATGTCTACTATTAACCGAAGAACGATGTCGAAGACTGGTTTAAGGTCAGTTTAGCGAATATTCAGCTACCCCCCAGAAACTATCATTATCTCAACAGTATTAAATTATTTTAAATGCCAAAATAAGTAATTGATTAATTCCCGTTTCTATAGTTTGAGCAAATAAAGAGAAACTGTAAAAACTTGAGTATTCCATAAAACAAATCGTTGATATAATTTCAGCTAATGACACCCGAGTCTAGACTGAGCTTAGATGGGGCAGTCCTAACTTCCATTTTTATAGATGAAGTAATTAAAATGGTGAACATTTCTTACTAGATTTAGGCGCTTCGATTGTACAAAAGCAATCAACAACATAAGAGACGTTTTTAAGATATAATCATCCACATTTAATTTAAAATGATATTTTCTTGGGGCTAGAGGCCTCCACTTTTAGGGATTAGTTTCTTAAATATTAAATTTCAATGAAATGTCTTTCTAAATTATTAACCTAATTAAAAGATAGTTAAATAGATAATTAATATTCTTACTTTTGTCTAAACTTTTTGCCATCCCGGTAGCGTCATCTACTAAATTTTTGCATTCCTTTTCCGAATTCGGATGTATTTCTTGGTTTGATGATAAACTTGCCAAAAATTGAATATGTTTTTCAGAAGAATTTTCCTTACGAAGATCAACATCTTTTAATGCCGCAGGGGCAATTTCAGGTGATGTACTTCGTGAGCGATTCTTGTTTCGAACCGCGTCACGACTTTTAGCAATTCGTTTGGAATCCTTTGTTCTATTGGGTGAAGATATGGATGGAGATTTACGTTTAAATGTTGCAGACAGAGGAGCAATTTCAAATGCATCCTTGTCATCGCATTTAGACCTCTGATTTGACAATGCAGTTGAACTTTTTCGGCGATGCTCTGATGATGAAGCATTCGATGAACCATTTGTTGATGAATACGCTGAACTTCGCTTTCGATCCCTTTCTTTGTCACTTTGTCGATTTTTACTAGAAGATCTGCTTGACGACGATCGACTCGATGATCCATGACTGGATGATAGATGTCGACTGGGTGATTTTTTACGAACGGCATGAGAATCAGATATGTCACAATCATTGCTATTTGCTGTTATTCGTTCATTTAATTTGCTGTTTGATGATTCAATTGTCTCGCTGGCGTGGTTTCTAACGTTTACAGTCATTTGCGACGCTAATGGCTTTTGTGCCTCGCGATCGATATGGATGCATTCCTGACTTTGCTGCTGTTGCTGTTGTTGCCTCGCCAAACGTGGATCGCGTTGACGTACTGAACTTAGCAACGAAGGCGATACAGGATGCACTTTAGATTTGCTGATATTTGAGTTCATTGAAAAGTTCTAAATTACAAAAGGAAAAAGGACAATAAATGGAATATAATTTCGTGGTAACGAAAATTTTCAAAAATAATCTTACTTGCTGAGTGTTAAATATACCACCCAGTGCCATGTGGTGTGCTTGTTGCAACCTTTGATTTCGATATTGTTGATACATTCCCGTTGGACGCATATTGCCATGATCAGCTGAATGTTGAGTCATCGCCAGCTGACGACTTTGTCCTGTATTTTGTGCAGTCATCGGAGGTCTTTGACGAACGGGCGGCAATAGTTTGACAGTACCAGGCGGTGCCAAGACCTCACTTGATGGCGCAATGACGCTTTCAGTCGCCTTCGATAGTTGTTTCTCTTGCTCTTCTAAATGCTTCTTTGTAGCTTCCAGCTCAAGTTCTAACTTTCTTTTCTTAAGCTCTAACAACTCGCGGGTTTTTGCATGTAATATTTCTTCCATATCCGTCGGGATAGATTGAGCTGCATTAACCTGCAGGGTAAAATAATTAATCAGACAACAATAAAACTTGATTATTTTTCAAGTAAAACTAGTTCTTACATTTTTCAAGAAATTTGGATTGACGTGGATGGAAGGTTGTATTGGTTGTTTTGCCGTAATCGGCCAATTTGCATCCATACATTTTACTCTAACATCGAGTGTGTAAAGTCTCTGTGGTGAAAAAACTTCATTCCATGTTTGCCGTAAAGCATACATTCTTTCACGGGTCTTTTCATTCACCTATATTGAAAAAAATTACAAGGGTGTAAAATAATTAATACAGCATATAAAAATCTGTTAATACATGATGAAAACTAACCTTTTCGAAAGCACCGCAAAATATATTTACAATACATTGACTGAATAATTGGATGTATGTACTTTTAACGTTTTTCACAATTGAGTCGATTAAATATAGTATCGGCAATGTAATATCCGGTGCAACCTAAATAAAATTAATTTGAAAATAACGTAGAGGCGCTTGTAGATTCTCAAATATTTCGGAATTGATTGAATCAAATCAAACTTTCTCACAACTGGTTCAACTAAATAAAAACTAACCGAGAATTCAGTAAAAACTTGTTCCCCCAAATAAATTTCCCTTACAAAAATTTGCTGACAAAAGTTCATAGAAAATAGGATTGGAATATTTGGCTACAACATTTTAGAACATTTAATATTAATTACAAAACCATCAAGGGGAAGATATATTATTTTTTAAAAACTATATGAATGCAAATCTTTTCAATTAGGTCTAAATTTTATTAGTTACTAAATAAATTTGACCTTAAAAGTTAAAAGCTTAGTGAGACATGTTAAGATCCCAAACGAAGACTAAATTTATCCCCGTTCGTGGTCTATTTTTTAGTTACAAGAGAAAACTAACCTTAATGAGTTAGTTACAAAAAAATATTTTATTGATGCCTAAATTTAAATTTATTTAAATATATATGAAATACTGCAATCATAATAAATAATAGGTGAGTTATATTATTAATAATAAGTTTATATAAAATAGTTTTTTCCTTATCATATAACGATTATCTCCTAGATATTTTTTTACAATAAGCTGCTCATAAACTAACATAAATTGGAAAAATTTAATTAAAGAAATCTTATATATTCTGAATTTAATTCATAAATTAAATTCACATTCCTATTACCAACAAGTTATGCGTATTTATACAATAAATCTATTGTAAAAACTTAAATTAAATATCTTATCGTTTGATGTTATTTTGAAAACCAATGGCACATTAACTGATTCTACGAATTGGAGTTTCTTTTTTATTGAGGATTATATGTACGTATATTTTATTGTAAAATTTAATTTGAGTATTAAAAATTTAACAATACTATGTTTCACTATCAACTCTCTCTCGGTCTCATCTACTTACAATTTTAAAGATGAACTTTTGTCAGCATTCCCTCTACACATCGATTTAAGTAAAACAAAATAAAGAACATTTTCTTGGCTACACCCTTTTAAAATCACTCTATTAATTGCGATATAAAGAGGAAGCAATTTCTTGAGTGAAATAAAAGACAACACATTACTCCAATTGCAAAATATTTTATTTATTTTTGTATTATGTTGAGAAGGAGGAAGAAGCTAGTAGTCGGCTAGTAGGTAATCTTTTCCGTAAGTTGTATAAATTATTATTCGTTAATAATAACGTTTCCGTTCGCATTTGCATAGATTCTCTTTTTATGGATAATCTATCAATTCTTATTTTCACATATCTATGCAGGTTTTCCTCTGCATAATTGCGGTAATTGATTTTGCTAATTCGATATCAGATGAGATATATATTCACACCTATTCATCATTATTTATTCCAGTATCAGCCGGTATCAAGTATTTTAATTTTTATTATTAATTCCTGTATTACGAAAGGCTCGATATTGAGCCCAGTCACTAATTGGAAATATTTTGAATTTTTTATATATTCGAGCCGAATTGCTATTAAAGAAATTTCGTAGAATATCGATTTATTGCGATAATAAATAACATTAACTAAGTCGTTTTTGTTATCGCTTGAGTAATAGTGAGAGTAGTAATAATTATAAAATGTGTAGATTATGATAACCTTAGCAATATGTTGCTCGACAACTTTCACAATAACAGCAGCATACTCAATGTTTTCTTCTGCCAACATTGTAAGCATATTTATCAGAGGCTTGCTGTTGCAATTTAAATCAGATAAACTCGATAAGTATTCCTCTGCTACACGAGCTTCATTTTCTTGCTGAGTTTTCTGGGAGATTTCCATTTTGATAAAATTTTCAAAGCCCGTAGATGACAAAAAAGTTGAACATTTACTCCAACGAAATGTTGTGGATGATTTGAACAATTTTAAAAATGTTTCTGCAAATAAAGAAAAAAATTACTTCAGCAATTAGGCAAACAAAATAAAAGTATGCTTATAAATTACAAAATTCATTAAAGTCATATTCGCTTTACATACAACAATATATAATACAATATATATATAATGCAGTATTATATATAAATATATATTATTATATATTATACAGTATATAATACAGTATATTTTCTGTCCAGCAATTTGGTGTTATTCGGGTATTAATTAGTGTAGACAATAGAAGCGAGCTTTTTTTCTTTCGACTTTTCCACTCATTTATTTCATTTCAATACAATTGTTAAAAGTAAGTACGTAGATTCAGCAAAAGCATCACAAAAGTTTTATTGACGTGACTTTTGAACAAGCTACCAAATGGAATATGAGATATTCTCTTGAGTTTTGTCCAAAAGTAATTTTAACTTAAACTGTTTAAATTGCTGATAAAAACTTAAGTTTTTTGCAGGCGGCGATTATTATATTATGTAACTTAATGTAATGTAATAGATGTTTTATATAAATTTATAATTTTTATTCATGATAGATATATTTCACTGCTCCACAGCAATAAATGCTTCAACTTCAGCAGCATATTATTTCAAAATGGAACAAGAAAAGCGTTTCTACGATACTATAACTTATTCAGATATTGGTTGACATCGTTAGATTAAAGAAAACATGACGCTTAAGCCTTAACGAAATAACATTTCCTTTGTTTGAGGGAAATAAGAGTATTTTAGTAAACATTCTATTAACATATAAGAAATGAAATTGAATATTACTTGAAGTAGAGTAAGATACTGTGCAATTTCCTTACATGACGAATATATAGATATTTGTGGAAAACGTGCACAATAATCAAAATACTATTATAACTGAATAAGAACTCAACAATGACTGATTGTGATTTATTTTAAAAGCAAGAATCCAACAGTTCTCTTAAATTTCAACAAACGCACGTTTCCGAACCGCTCATTTGCAGTCATCAAATTGGCAATACAAATAATCGAGATTCGGCAATAACTCGATGAATTCCTAATATGAAACCCAAAGGTAACCGCTGCAGTAAAATTGTTAAGAATTTAATGACCGTTTCAGTCATCTTTAAAAAAATCCAAAAGGAATTTAAGCCTAAATTAAATAAAGTTACCTTATAAAGTAGAAACCCTATTGATACTAACAATTTTCAACGGAAATCAATATTCACAGATTGAATGTACTAACAATAAAAGCAACAACAAAAGTAATCTCACCAGTAAATGTGACAACACAATACAAACTTATTTAAGTGGCTTTTAAAGTGTGCTCATTGGTCGTTGTTGTGATACGACATCTCAAAAGTTGTTTTGTTTCATTTATTTGGGAGAAAATTCATTACATTAATCATTTTCGTAATAAATTCGTCGATTTCCGGCGTTTATTAGATATATTCGGGCTATCATTTCGTTGTAAACTGAATAAATTTAGAGTAAGCACAGATTCTATATCTACATTTATCATTGACTGAAATCAACCCCGTAATAGAATTTCTCCGAATTACGGATCAGGATCCCAATTGTCATTTCTGCCCGTAGCTGCAAATGTTCACTAGTTAGTTCACACTAATATACACTACCAGCCTTATAGTCATAATTTTCCTTTTAATTATAAGATTTAAAAACTGGAAAAAACGTTTAGTTCAAACACACAATGTGTGAATTTGTCTGTACCTTTATTTATTTTCAACTCATTAGTCAAAACATTTGTACAATGTGCGACGAAATATCAGAGCTAGCTGTTTCAGTCTCTACAAATTTACTATCGTGCGTGTCATTTAATCCAAACTTGAAAACTGACATTTGATGCAAAGTTGAAAGCAAAAAATAACTATGAATGAATAAATAAATAAATTAACATTTATTAAAAGCTTATTCAATTTGGCTCAATTATTTAAAACACATTATATAGATCCAAATTTTATTAACATTTTAAAATAAAGCACCGTAGTATAAAATTATGTCACAACTATGGAATATATGATAATCCCATAACTAAGAAATTAAGAGAACTCCTAACGGCGAAGCGGGCAATTAGTTGGACTTTCGGATCAAACAAAATTATGGATCTATTAGTTGGGAATTGTAGACGTATTTTATTTTTAATGACGACTTTCAACGAGCCTGAAATAGAGTAACCCGCAAAGCAGCTGAACTACGAAAATTAATGAGTAATATCTCTTTCGTCGTGCACATCGTTTTCTCCATGTCTTATAATACATACAAACTATGCAATACGAAGCGGATGTCAAATATGGCCGCGTCTGGTTAACAAAATCGTTCTAAAAGAATTTAATAAAGCACATGCCAACAACCAAAATCACACAAAAGGGAGTACAATTATCTAACACATATACACAAGCTACACATTCGTTTCTAGTTTTACATTTTATCATACGTGTGTCACTTATTCGATTTGTATTTCATTCGCAATTATTCTACGTCTCTTGTTAACATTAAACCATAGTAAATATATTTGATATCGCAATGCACTATTATAAATTCATATAAAGCAAATTATGTAAGGAAAATATTTTGCCCATAAACCTGAACGAAAAACGGAAACCACATTTAGACATTTCATCAAATCTCAAGTATGTAATTCATATTATCTCACCTTTTTATTACTTTTGTTTTTTCGCATAAATATTAGTATTTATTTTTACACTCTTAACAGTAGAAGTTTAAAAATTAATTATCTGCACTAATTTCAAAATTTTTGCAAGCCACATCACAAACTACAACGTCGCTTCTCTTCAATGAAAAATGGATTGAATTTTCTGTAAAACAAAATGGCGGCTATCAGTGAAGCCAATGCGGGAAACCCGTCGGTATTGCCACAACGCAAAATTAAATAGGATTGAATATTTACAATCGACAGTTACTTATCTTAGTAAAAGAAAATTAAGGCCTGATTAGTCGTGTTTTCGTAATTGTTTACTCTTTCGAAACTTTTCGCGTTGCAGGGGGTTCAATTGATTATGATGTTGCCAATCTCGTCGAACCATGTTCGAAAGTGGGAATTTTGTGGGCATTATTTTGATGAATTTTATATTTTAAAAATTCTTTGGATTTATTTAACTCAAATATTACTAAATAATATAAATAATTATAGAAAATAAAGTATTATTATTAATAATTATGTACTGTTTCTTCGGATTTTAATGGGAAATTCATAATTCATTCCAATTTAATGGCATTCATAGAAATTTCACACTTTTTGACAGCTGTGCTCTTTGGTTTTGTTAACAATTCTTGGTGTTGTTAAATTCAATCATTTGCAAATTCCAAAAAAAGTAAATGGATTACCAAAGTGATTTAGAGAACTTAAATATAATTAGACTCTACTTTGAATGGAAGAATTCGAGGCAAATTAGGCGTTGGCGTGTTCGTCCTATAAACAGAGACCGAGTGAGACATGGTTATTTTAGAAAAGTTTTCATAAGTATAAAAAACGTGGATGAAGGCCAATTTTTTATACACACAAGAACGACTCATCCTATTTATGATTTGCTGTTCAATTTGGTCGGCTTCCATTTAGAAAAGCCACTACAAATCATAGGTGCCAATAAGGTCGAGTTTTAGTAACGCATCATCTGCTGCATTTGATCTCCGTGGCAAATTAGCCAATTTCTTCATGAACGAAGGAGAAATAAGTTTTCAGTATACACGTAGAAACTAATTTTAAAATTATTTATTCAATTCAATTCATTTATCAATAAAACAATTACAAAATAATATTCATTTATCAAAAATTCATTCATTATTATTCATTTAAAAAATATGAGATCAAAAAATTAGGAGGCAAAGCAAACCAATTCATGGTAGAATGTACTAATTATATTAGCGTCTACTCTCTGCGTCTTCAATTTGTAATTTCATAGCACATCCTACCATGAATTCGATTGCTTTTGACTGTTTTACGGGGCACTGCAAACCTATTATTGTGTTGACAATTAAATCGCCGCAATTATATATTGCGGCGTATTGCGGGTTCTCTTCCCTCCTTCTTTTTTTGTTATAGCTTTTTAATTTAGCTCATTTAGCCAAAAGCTCATTTAGCCTAACAAGCTCAAAAAGTCTCTCGTCATCCATTTCTTGGTAAATATAAATTGAAGTGAAAGCTTCATGTGGTCATTCACTTTTAGTTGTCAAATTGTTCGAATTTGAGAGAATTTTTCGAAACGTAACCAAATATCAAAATGATTTTGATATTGCGGGGGAAATTCTCACAACCACGCGAACTGCATATAGCTTATGAGTTTTGACAGATGAGTTTCGTGTTCGAAAAAGAGCGAACGTACGACTAATCAGGCCTTTAAGACGAGCCAGTACAATGATTTTACCCCTCTCGCGTACACGTCTATGACAAATTTCGCATTGTAGACAGCCAATAAATTAGCCACATAGATTGACAATATAAATATTACATTAGCTCACGAGAAACGCGAAAAAGAAAATTGATTGAAAATTTATAATTTTGCTACATTTTACTACAAGAAACTCTTGTTCCTATTTTGTTGTTTGTTTACATTTTGCCTAACACTTCAACTTTACGTAATGCTAGCTGCCAGGTACATCTATGTATTCAACAATGAAATGCTGCTTGTCGTTGGCAACAAGCATAATTTTAATGCATTCTACATACTGTGCGGCTATAGAACACTACTTCGCCAAAGCACGGCTTATTTTCTTGTGTAGTTGTGTAGTTGGCCTAATGCAGGCGACGTGCGTTTCACATCCTCATGTGCGATCATACCCGATTCGACTGGTTAGATGCGGATGACATTGGCCGCCGTTGAAATAGGACTTATGCCGTAAACACAAAGAAATTCAATGCGATTATTTGGGTCGAACTGTTGAAAATAACACAAGCTCTTATGGGGAACGAGACAACATTCGATTCTGTTCTCTATTCTCTTTTGTTATTTTCGTAAAACAGATGTTCCGTTGTCAGAAAAAAACAAACTTGAACGCATCCCATCCCATGTCTTTGTTATGTATGTATTTGCTACTTTTATATGCTTTTCGAAACTTTTTTTGAAAACACGAATTCCATAACATCCGACTGCATGGGTTCAATTGTCATACAGTTCGAATCAGGAAATCAGTCTTTTCGTTACAGAATTCATAGTTTTTGCTCATGTGACATATTGAACACAGGATGTGAACGCAGCATGTGAGTTTACAGAATAAGAGTGAAAACAGAATCACTGCAGCTGTGCAGCTGCATCTCTCTCCAACTGCCCATTTAAACACAATGAGCTGTGCAGCTCAGCTCAAAATTTGCACATAAGCTTATGGAGCTTCACAGCTGAACAGCTGCGCAGCTGAAATAGAATCGATTCATTTTTTCTCTCAGCTGCAGAGCTTACGGCTCTTTCTCCAAAAAGAGTAGTACCTACCTTTTACTGAAAATCCCTTAATATTCATTGAGTGCTGAGAGTCAAAAACATATGTTTTTGACAAATAAAAGAAAACTAAAAAAATTCTGCACAACATCTGCAGCTGCTGTTGTAGCGTTGTTACTCCAAAGCAGAACGAAATTCTTGGATCGATTGGTTTGCCACGGTCAAAACTGTAGCCAAATGATCCTCTAACACTATTCGCTTTTTGGCCACTCATCAGCTTGAGTATTTCCTCCAAATTGCTCTGCATTTTGTATTATTATATATACGTTATCTCGTTAGAGATAACACTGTTTCTGATATTTGCACCAGAGATAAAGAGGTAGGACATTCTCAATTCGCCACTCGAAGTGATTTGACGTCTACTTTTATGCATTGTTTACATCGCGTACATTATACGTGTCTGTACTATACTTGTGCCATATTATTATCGTTTGCGTCCACCTAGTTTCCAAAAAAAGTATTTCACCGCATATAAACGAAAGTGACGTGATTTCTGCAACAATTGCCGCAGGGTCTCATAGGGAGTACGTATCTCAACTCTAGAAAATAGTGTGTTTTAAAATCCTGAGAGACCAAAAACACCCAATTTCCACGCAATAATATGTCTATTGAAATTACCTTCTACTCAAAATCTGTTTTTGATTGCTGTTGACGCGAGTACGCATTTTCTAATAAATGGGTACCAAATTCCAGCTAAATTTGTACCATTCTGTGATTATATACAGCAACTGCACCTGTGGTAGTGAGAATCTTTATCGTAGATTCGTACACATAATTTATTTCACGAGTTTATAAAGATTTCCTTAGAATTCACCTGCTAAATTTCTTGAATTTTGTGAGATTACCACATAAAAACTTTATCACTGGGATACCTAAGACGTTAGATGGCAAGTCTTATATTTACAAAATCGTACTAGCTCTGATTTGTTCGTCGTTTTTTCGTCGGTATTGTGCTTCCTTCCTAACCCTAATAAACTTAAAATAAATTCCCGCTAGCTCTTGTAGGCAGGGTTGGAGCCCTTCAAAATTTCAATAGGTTTTACTGATATCTCCTAAACTGCAACAGGTATTAAGGCAGTGTTAGAAAGCTAATATAAATATCAATAATTTATGTAAAAAGGCATTTTATCGAATTTTTAATGGTTTTTGAAATAAACTAAATTTTAACATGCTACTACTTTTTTCGTCTTATTCTTTTTTTCCTAAATAAAATATGTGATTAGTGCATGCAGTTATACCTAAGTTAAAAAACTGGATTATCTCAGCTTTCATACCAAATTTATTTCATGTAGATCGGTGGTTTATTTATGGATAAAACTTAGTTTCAAATTTACATCGAACTACTTTTTGCAATTAGTTGTTTGTACACTTTATCAAGGAAATGCAGTCCTAAAATAGATAATTTTGCGTGATTTTTCATAAAAATATTTCATCTGCCGCGCTATCTTAAAAAAGAAAAATGTTTTAAGAGAAATACTGGAGTTCCGGAACTTTATATCCGTAATGTCTCCGTCGACTTCGAAATTAAAAACTTGATATATATTCGTTAAAGTTCGCACATGACTACGTAATTGCGATTCGCACAATTATAATAAAATATTTAAACTTAACAACAACAATAAGGGGAATTGCGGTCATAGCTTAAACTAAAGGGTCATAGATTATAAGAGCCAATGTTGCATACTTTATAAAATCGTATTATTGCAAGATTCTATATTAACAAATTTCAAAAAGAGTAATTCATACTGACGAAAGTCAGTTTTTTCTGTGAATAAATCACTGATCTACATGAATCTTGTGTGAAGACTTAAATAATTTAGTTTTTTATTTTAAGTACCGATTACAAATTTTACCTAAAAAACAGATTTTAAGGGGGAAAAGGTAGTAACGTGTTAAAATGTTTGTTAACATTTCCATAAAATGCCTTTTTGTATAAATTATTAATATTTATACAAGCTTCCTAGTTACGCCAACGGTACTTGGATGTCTGTTGCGGTTTGGGAGATACAAAGAATTATCTTTTCAAAGTTCAAAGGAAATTTCTTTTGTTTTTTAGGGTCCGAAAGAGAGCGCAGCAACAACAATAAGTAATCGGAACTATTACGATCATGTAAATATGTTCCAATGGCAATATTATGCTTTAACTATATTTATAAAAATTTTATTCTAGTGTATTTTCGAACTAACCTATTTTAAAACAAATTGCTCTCGTCAGTGGAGATGGATGACAAAACGCTGGCAGCTGTAGAAGGAATATGGAGAAATGATCAAGAAATGCAAGCGGAGGCAAGAGAAACAGACTCAGTTGAAAAATCTCTAGATATAACATCTTCCGCTGGCCCAGATTTCTATGATAAAGCACAGGAGTACTGGTCGAAGGTCCCAGCGACAGTTAATGGCATGTTGGGAGGTCTCGGTTGCATAAGTGCCATTGATATTCGAGGATCCAGTGCCTTTTTGAAGGAATTAAGAGTTTTGGGGAGTAGGTGTGCTTTGGATTGCGGTGCTGGAATTGGTCGTGTTACAAAGAATTTACTTATGTCGCGTTTTAGTACTGTAGATATGGTAGAACAGGATGCGAATTTTGCTAACGCAGCCCGAAATTTCTGCATATCTCAACGTGATGGCGAACTATATAGAGACAGAATTGGAACTATTTTCAACGTCGGACTCCAAAAATTTTGCCCCGAAGCTGAAAAATATGATCTGATTTGGAGCCAATGGGTTCTGGGACACTTGACAGATGTTGATTTGTTGGTCTTCTTCAAACGCTTGCGGACCGGTTTAGCTAAAGGTGGATATTTCGTAATAAAAGAAAATGTTACTTCTAAGGAAGTCGTACTGGATGACAATGACTCGTCCGTAACGCGCCCTCTTAAGGCATACGAAAGACTTTTGCGCGAAGCTCAATATCGTGTAGTTAGAACAACGCGCCAGCAAGGTTTTCCGAAAGGCCTTTATCAAGTTTATATGATTGCATGTAAACCGCTTGCAGACGTAACATGATGTAATATTTACAATGTAAAAATACATGGTATTGTAAATTCCGTTGTGGTATAAATAAAATGTAATTCTATTTTGTGGAAGTGTTAATTCTATTTTGTGTTTCAACTTTTTTTTAAGTCAGTTTTAGTTTGCAGTATATAAGATAGTTTACAATTTGCCTATATTTGTTATGTGCTTTTTTTTTTTTTGATTTTTTGGTTGTCGTCACACTTAGCAAGATTTGCGTGACATTCTTGGCCAATCGGAGATTATAACGCCATCCACATTGTTTATTTTATATATTTATTAGGAGTTGGGATCTGGGAAGGACTAGTGATTGCAATTTTCTTAATAGACTTGTTTGTCTTTTACAATGAAAAATTAAAGTTTAATTACATTGATTTATATGTCAATTTTAGCTGATTTGACAAATTCAGTCAGCGTTGCAATATCATTTATGTCTTTTGAGTAAAATATCTCATTTATGTTATTGTACTTGTTAAAAAAGGAAAAACGTGCTCTTAACTGATTGAACTTACTGCACTCGAATATTAGATGATTCGCATTTTCCACCTTTTGACAATCATGACACATGTTGTCTGTTTCTATTCCTATTTTACAAAGGTATTCCTTACAGTATGTGTGGCCCACCAGAAGTCTATTTAATAATTTAATCTTATAACAGCTTAAGTTAGTTGACTTCCACCATTGTTTGTTAGATGTAGACATATATAATGGTAATAATCTATTTTGATACTGATTTTGAAAGTCGCTATTCCATTTACATTTGATTTTGTTGTGAATGAGTCTACAAGCTTCATCCACCGTGTGCCCTAAATTGATTACGCACCCTGCTTCAGCCGCTAATTTTGCAAAGACATCAGCTCTTTCATTGAAATATAGCCCTCTGTGCGAGGGGCACCAAATTAGAAGTAGATTTTGAATGTTTGATAGACCTAGTTTGTTTAAAAATTGATTGACTAGAAAGTTTTTTGGTGATGTTTCTTTTAATAATAAGCACGCATTTATGCTGTCCGTAAAAATTACTACTTTATCAATATTATCTTCGATGATCAAGTCAAGGGCTTTATTTAGTGCCACTAATTCACCCGTTAATGATGTTATGTTTTGATTGACTCGAAAGAGGAAGTTTTGATTTTCAGAAATGTTGCAAACTGCACAGCCAGCCGTGTTTGAAAAGATAGCTGCGTCAGTTGACCAGATTTTGAAGCTCTTGTTTTTTAGAGTAGAAAACAGATCAAGGTATTGTTGTTTGATAGCCTCCTGAGAGTCGTTTTTTGATATATTATTAAGCCTACATATAATTTTGATTTTATGTGTTGGGTAGTTCAAGGGCTTAATTTTGGGTTCTACATTGTCGAATGTTTGTTTGAAATTAAAATAGGCATGGTTGTAACTAGTTTTGATTTGGTCATTGAAATGTAATCTATTGTACTTCGGGGAATGATGATATTTGAGTTTTACTAGTTCTTTAGCAGTTAGGTATAGTGACCTTTCTTCTGGTGGTAGAGTTCCAGCCAATGCATAGATCATTGGAACCGGTGTGGAAGGGGTTAGCCCAACGCATTTTCTGAGAATGGCATTTTGAAATCTTGTTATTTTTTGAGTGATGTACTTGGGCATATGTGACATTGTTGTGCGAGCGTATTCTGTTTTTGGACAAATAAATGATTTGAAAGCTCTGATTGCTAGTTCCGGGTGAATGCCCGTTTTAATGGATGTTATCATTTTAATAGCATTCACTGAGTTTGTTGATTCTTTTAGAACTCTGTCAAAATGTTCTTTTATGCTGAGACTGTTAGTAACGTCTCTTCCGAGAAATTTTAAAGATTTCACGTTAGGTAAAATTGTTGAATTAATTTTTACTATTGGTTCCAATTTAGCACCTTTGGATAGGTACATAATCTTGGATTTGTCAAGGTTAATTGTCAGGTTAAGGTTAGTACAAAGTTTGTTGAAAGAATTTAATTTTGTGTTGAGATTTTCTACTGCAGTTTTAAAGTCCTTGTTTTTTGAGATGATTATAAAGTCATCTGCGAATTGAAAAACTTGAGTGGATAGGTCTGCAATATTATGAAGAGATGTTGTGTATAGATTGAAAAGTAGGGGACTTAGACAACTGCCTTGAGGTAGTCCATTTGACATTGATATCTTATTCTTTTCCAATAAAAGAATCCGATTTCGTAAAAAGTTAATTATCCATTTATAAATTTGAGATGGCACCATGAAGTTCTTCATGATGTTCGCTAGTGTATTTATATCAACCGCCTCATACGCGTTGGAAATATCTAGGGCTGCTATCAAAACTTTATTGTTTTGATCTTTTGTGTTAGCTATTTCTTGAAGGATTTCATTGATGCACATGTTACTCGAAAATGTTTTGCGATATGCAAAGGATCTATCTGATAACAGTTTGTTATTTTCAACAAAGATATTGAGACGTTCTTTTATCATGAGGTTTATTGTTTTCATTAGTACGGAGATTAGCGCAATTGGTCTAAAATTTCTGAAATCATTTAGATCCTTACCGGGTTTTGGAATTGGACAAATTTTAATTATTCGCCAGCTTTCGGTAATATGTGTTTTTGTCCAACAATTATTGAAAATTTCTAAAAGGATGTCTAAGGATATATTTGGTAGGCTGCGTAGCATATTGTAAGTAATGCCATCAGCACCTGCTGCAGAGGAGCGACTCTTTCTTTTCAGTACATGTGTTAGTTCCTGTAAATTAAAGGCCTGATTGTAAGGATGTTGATTACTAAAGGTCAATGGTGGAGTGGGGGAGTTCTTGACATTTCTTACAATATGTTTCAGAAATTTGGTGTTATTGTTGTTGTCCCAGGTATGTCGAGTATTGGATGTGAAAGTGTTTTTGCACCCCTTAACCAATTTAAAAAGGCTTTTATGATTGCCTGACAATTGCATATTTTTTATTGATAATTCAAATGCTTCTTTCTTAGCTTTTTTAACCATACTGCTCCAATGTTTATCAGCCTCAATTGCTGCAAGAAGATCAGGGAGTTTTTTAGTGATGTTATATTTTTTTCTCGCTGCTACTTTTAGTCTATAGTGTTTACTTATTTGTTCATTCCACCAGCCCTTTGGTGAGAATTTTTGATTGATGTCTATTGTTAAGGTAGCTTTTTTACTGATGTCAGCAAAGAAATGTTCTAAGTTGTTAAGCGATTTGGGAAGTATTGCTGAATTTAGTTGTTTGGTTAATCTATTTTTTGAAATAAATGTATTGGGTATAATATCTGTATTGTTGATGGTGATTTGGATAGGAAAATGGTGGCTACCACCCAAGGTAACAGGCATAACCTCCCAGTTTATAACAGTTTTTGAATTAGTGAAGGTGAGATCTAATACTGATCCTGCATTTGTTGGTTCATTAAGAAATCTTTTGAATGTAGAGCTACCATTATTTAAGCAGCAAAAGTTGGAATTGGCAAATAAAGAAACCATGTGTTTGCCTCTGGCTGAGTCAGTTGAATCACCGAAAAACCTCGCTCTGGCATTAAAATCCCCGCATATGAATACATTTTCCATATAATCAAGAAGATTTAGTAGTTTGGATATCTCGGTATTAAATTTTGGTATTGTAATTGAGTGTGGAAGGTACACCGCCACAAGTGTGATGTTTGGCTGTAGGTTAGTTGTTTTTATAATTAATACATCAAGAGGAGTTGGAAATGGGATTTTTTTAAAATTTATTCCTTCCCTGATCATGATGGCAACACCACCAAAATTGTCTGCTCTACCCTTGTGGATTACTTGGAAGTAAGGTAATTTATTTATTTTGTCTAAATAGTCAACATTGAAAACTTCTTGTAGTATTGCGAAGTGAATTTTGTCTTTGTTTAAAATGAATTCAAGGTTTAGTTTGTTTGTTTTGAAACTTTGAATATTGTATTGCAATATTTTAATCATAGAGAAAAAGAAGAAAAAATTTTATTTTTTGAGAAAAATTATATTTCCATCAATCCTTGATTATCTATACCTTGCTTTAAAAGATTTAAGTCTTGTTGGACATTATGCTTATTTAATTTTCCTTGAATAGTTTGAATGGCTTCTATCGCCTCTTTTCCAATTAGTTCTGTAAGTTGACTAGCTAATAGACTATTAGCTGAAATATTAAATTGTCTAATTAAATTATTTAACTGAAGGGCATCAAGACTTTCAGTTATCGGATATGTTTGTTCTTCTGAATTTGAAATGCTAGTGACTTTTAAAGCCATGCCACGATTTAGTTTAGAATTCACATTGTTTGACGAGTCATGGTCTATCGCTTTTTTCCATTCAGATATAGTGTTTCCCGCCTTAAAGGCTTCGCGCACTTTGTTATGATTTGCTCTTGCAATTTTCGAAAACGGACGTAACGCATGTAAATGTTCTACCGCGGTTTTAGTGTTGTTGTATAAATTTGTTATTTTCTTCTGTGGAAGTGGAGGGAAATCTTCATTATCTGCTAAGAGACTAAAGCGATTGCTGAAAACATTAGAGTATCTCAATTTAGCTTCATTGAAGGACAGGTTTTCTAGAATCATTAATTTCTTTAGAGCATATGCTTTTTCCCTGGCGGGGCATTGTTTGTCAGTAGGATGGTGTGCCCCCTTGCAATTAGGGCAGCAGATAATTTCACAGTTTCTATCTTGTTCATGATTTACAAAACAATTCCTACATGCAGGGATCTTCTGCTTGCAGTTTGTGGCAAGGTGATTGAATCTAAAGCAATTATAACATTGTCCAAATGGAATGAATGGCAATACTGAAATTTTGGTATAATTATAAAAAAAAACCTCTTTTGGAATTTTTAGTCCTTTGAAAATTAGTTTGACTCTATTAGTAGGGATTAAGGAGTTAGTTTCCTTATTTTTCTTCATTATTCGCATAGCTGCGATAATGGGTATCTCTGAAGTAATGTTTTTTAATAAATCTGTTTCTTCTATATCATGAGGAATGTCAAAGATAATGCCGGTTTTTGAGACAAAGTGAGGCATAATTTTGGCCACATATCCATAACTATTTATTAATTTATTCTTTGCAAAAAGATTAGCGGCTGAAGCACCGTTAAAATTAATTTTAGCTCTGTTGTAACCTATTTTGAAAACTTCCGTGATACCACTTACCTTTAGTGTATCTAACGTTTTTGTTAGTGCTATTACATTTATTTTTAACCTTTCCTCTTCTTGCATTTTGTCTACATAGACAATCCATGGACCCTTATGCGAATCATCATACTTTGGTTCAAATTGAGATGCACGTGGTTTGTTAGAGGCTCTTGAGACTTTTGAAGCCGTTTTTTCTAAGGGAGGTAAGCCTCCCTCAGCGGCGTCCATTTTCCTTTTCTTGTTTTCCATGACAATGACTATGGCTTTTTACTTTAACGAATTTGTAAGAAAGAAACTCAAATGGAATAATTCACAAATTGAAATCACTTCAGGATAAATTGGATTAATTTTTATTATTTCTTTGATTTCTTTTTTGATTATTCTTTAGGATGGCGGGAAAAAAATTAGATTTGATTCTGTTGTAGATGCAGGAGCGCTTTGTGATGATGTTTAAAAAATTAGACACAACCAAGAAGAACGCCACGCTGAGAATGCGCTGTTATGTGCTTAAAGTCACTTTATATTATCTGATAATTCATACGACTTTCCCTATGGTCAGAGATAAAAATATAGAACACTAAATTCACCACGCGAAAAAGCGATTTGACATTTTTTATGCATTTTTTATGCATTGTTTACATCACGTACACTAACGTGACTCGTGCCATATTGTTGTTATTGTTTGCTTTCATCTAGTTTCGAAAAAAAACAACATGCTTCACCGCGCATTAACCAAAGTGGTGTGATTTCTGCAACGATTTTAACGAGGTCTCATAGAGCAGTATTTCCCCCAACTCAGTATCAAACTTTGTATTTTAAAAGCTCGAGAGTCCGAAAACAATATCCAATTTCCACACAAGTAACCCCCAATTCGTCTGGAGATATATATATATATATATATATATATATATATATATATATATATATATATATATATATATATATATATATATATATATATATATATATATATATATATATATATATATATATATATATATATATATATATATATATATATATATATATATATATATATATATATATATATATATATATATATATATATATATATATATATATATATATATATATATATATATATATATATATATATATATATATATATATATATATATATATATATATATATATATATATATTGTAACGAAGCTTTTTTGCTTAATAATTTCTATTCGGGTTCGCTCGTCGGTCGCCAGGGTTCGTTACAGACAAATTCCTTTGTTTCTTTAACTTATTAACTTTATTAATTCAATTAATAGTAGTGTGGTGGTAACATGGATAACAATCTGATATAATATGAGTCGATGGATAACAATGAATAATAATAATAATAATCTGATATAATATGAGTCGGTATGTGGTGTAATTGTTATGGTTTCAATCTCCGAAGTCTCAAATATCCCAATAATCGTATATTTAAATCTATGGTTATAAATATATCGAAACGAGCGACCGATCCGAAGATACGTGTCGACTACTAATACAGACACCCGGGCCGAAGATGCGTGATGTCTGATTAGTCGTTACGATATGAATTATTCAGATTTTTAAAGCGTCTGTTCTGTTCGTCAGTAGGTCGGAGATTGAGACTTTTTTTTCTAATTTTTAATTTTCTAATTTTCGTTTTCACAAAAATTATTGATTCAAAAATTATTTTTTTTTAAAGAAATCGAAAGTGTTTTTTTTTCTTTGTGTTTTCAAGTGTATATAAAAAGAAGTTGATGATGTGGATTTGTCCATAAATCCACCGTCATATTCTCCCCTTACTTCGGAAAGATTTGCGTCGTTTTGGTATGATTCGTTATGTAAATTTTTAGTTGATGTAAATTTTGTTGACGTGAATTTACTTATCCGTAAATCCACCGTCACACTCTCCCCTTACTTCGGGGAAATTTTCATAGTCTTAGTGGTACGATCTTCTTGATTTCTTCTTCAGCAGATGTTTGGTTGTCTTGTTGTATGAAATTCCTTAAGGTCTGATATGTGTGCTATTCTTGTTTGTCGATCACCTGATTTCTTCATTCTAACTATGACTGGTGATATAAATTCCATCACTTTATATGGTCCGTCATAGCGTGGGGCTAATTTTGCGGTAAATTTATCTACTGCTTTAGAAAACGGATGTTGTTTTACTAGGACTTGTTGTCCGGTTGCCGGTTTCCAGTTTCGCCTTCGTAGATTATAATACTTAGCCTGGTTTTCTGCTGCTTGTCGTATATTTTCCTTCGAAATTTCGCAAGCTTCCCTAATTCGTTCTGCATGTTCGATGGGAGTTTTTGGATTGTGTCCAGTACCCACGATATCTTTGTCAAATATCGCGTTCGGTAGACGGGGTTCTCTGCCATAAATTAAATAGGAGGGGGAATATCCCGTCGACTCTGACTTACTGGAATTAAAAGCGAGTGTAATTTCCGGAATCAGATCATCCCATCTTGTCTGTTGTGATTCAATATACTGGGATAACATTGTCTTGATCGTGCGATTGGTTCGTTCCGTAGGGTTTTCTTGTGGTGTATATGGTGCTGTACGTCGATGATGAATACCAAGTCCTTGGATAAAACGTCGAAAAGATCTGCTCGTAAATTGTGAACCATTGTCTGATATGAAAATTTTCGGTACTCCGAACCGTGCGATTATACGTTCTCTGAACGCTTTGATAAGGACTTCCTGCGTTGCTCTCCTGCATGGAATTAGTTCTACCCACAATTTACGAGCAGATCTTTTCGACGTTTTATCCAAGGACTTGGTATTCATCATCGACGTACAGCACCATATACACCACAAGAAAACCCTACGGAACGAACCAATCGCACGATCAAGACAATGTTATCCCAGTATATTGAATCACAACAGACAAGATGGGATGATCTGATTCCGGAAATTACACTCGCTTTTAATTCCAGTAAGTCAGAGTCGACGGGATATTCCCCCTCCTATTTAATTTATGGCAGAGAACCCCGTCTACCGAACGCGATATTTGACAAAGATATCGTGGGTACTGGACACAATCCAAAAACTCCCATCGAACATGCAGAACGAATTAGGGAAGCTTGCGAAATTTCGAAGGAAAATATACGACAAGCAGCAGAAAACCAGGCTAAGTATTATAATCTACGAAGGCGAAACTGGAAACCGGCAACCGGACAACAAGTCCTAGTAAAACAACATCCGTTTTCTAAAGCAGTAGATAAATTTACCGCAAAATTAGCCCCACGCTATGACGGACCATATAAAGTGATGGAATTTATATCACCAGTCATAGTTAGAATGAAGGAATCAGGTGATCGACAAACAAGAATAGCACACATATCAGACCTTAAGGAATTTCATACAACAAGACAACCAAACATCTGCTGAAGAAGAAATCAAGAAGATCGTACCACTAAGACTATGAAAATTTCCCCGAAGTAAGGGGAGAGTGTGACGGTGGATTTACGGATAAGTAAATTCACGTCAACAAAATTTACATCAACTAAAAATTTACATAAAAATTTATATCATTTACAAAAAAAAAAAATCTTTCCGAAGTAAGGGGAGAATATGACGGTGGATTTATGGACAAATCCACATCATCAACTTCTTTTTATATACACTTGAAAACACAAAGAAAAAAAACACTTTCGATTTCTTTAAAAAAAAAATAATTTTTGAATCAATAATTTTTGTGAAAACAAAAATTAGAAAATTAAAAATTAGAAAAAAAGTCTCAATCTCCGATCTACTGACGAACAGAACAGACGCTTTAAAAATCTGAATAATTCATATCGTAACGACTAATCAGACATCACGCATCTTCGGCCCGGGTGTCTGTATTAGTAGTCGACACGTATCTTCGGATCGGTCGCTCGTTTCGATATATTTATAACCATAGATTTAAATATACGATTATTGGGACATTTGGGACTTCGGAGATTGAAACCATAACAATTACACCACATACCGACTCATATTATATCAGATTATTATTATTATTATTATTATTATTATTATTCATTGTTATCCATCGACTCATATTGTATCAGATTGTTATCCATGTTACCACCACCCTACTATTAATTGAATTAATAAAGTTAATAAGTTAAAGAAACAAAGGAATTTGTCTGTAACGAACCCTGGCGACCGACGAGCGAACCCGAATAGAAATTATTAAGCAAAAAAAGCTTCGTTACAGTGGCGCCCGAGCAGGGACTCATTGAAATTACGAGTCCACGAATATACATATAAACCAAATTTATCTACCGAGATGGTGAGAGTCACCTGGATACGTCATTTACAACGTGAAGAATTAGAGAATTGTGCGATCGAATTAGGAATAACGAGAGAAGGAAACATTGAAGATTTAAAAAGACGTCTACGCGCTTTCCTCGTCCGAACCGATCACTCCGAAGATATAATAAACCACATTAAAGAATACGAAAGAAATTACCAACATAAAAATTATACTAATACATCAATGAATACACAATTAGAAGAATTAACCAACGATAATCAACAGAATACGGGAGAAACAAATAGAATGTTAACAAGAACACAAGCGACACAATCAGCTACAACCGTCGAACCAAGAATCGCATCGAATATACCAGAAATTTTAAACATAGTTCCCTTGATAGATCGTGTAAGGAAATGGGGAATAAAATATGATGGAATAAGCGATCCATTAGTATTTGTTGAAAGGATAGAAGAATTAACCGAATCCTACAACTATGATATAAACCAACTACCCAAAACGATGCCCGAACTATTGAAAGACCGAGCATTACAATGGTACCGTAGCAATAACTGTCGATGGGAAGTTTGGTATTCCTTCAAGAAAGATTTCCTGGCCTTTTTCTTACCATCGCGTTATTTTGAACAATTAGAAGATAATATCCGTCAACGGCATCAGAGATCAAACGAACCGTTCAGAGATTATCTCATTATAATGCAAGGATTGATGCGTCATGTAGAATTAACTCCACGGCAACAACTTGAAAGAATCTACCGGAATAGTCGAAAAGAAATCCAACTCTACGCTAAACGTGACGAGTTCGAGACACTCGCCAAATTAATCGAATTGGCCGGAGATTACGAAAATCTAACAATGAAGGAGACAAGAGAAGAAGTTGATGATGTGGATTTGTCCATAAATCCACCGTCATATTCTCCCCTTACTTCGGAAAGATTTGCGTCGTTTTGGTATGATTCGTTATGTAAATTTTTAGTTGATGTAAATTTTGTTGACGTGAATTTACTTATCCGTAAATCCACCGTCACAATATATATATATATATATATATATATATATATATATATATATATATATATATATA
Source organism: Physocephala rufipes (assembly GCA_963966595.1). Taxonomy (NCBI): domain Eukaryota; kingdom Metazoa; phylum Arthropoda; class Insecta; order Diptera; family Conopidae; genus Physocephala; species Physocephala rufipes. The sequence goes on from OZ016505.1 coordinate 24,042,955, forward strand.
TATATATATATATATATATATATATATATATATATATATATATATATATATATATATATATATATATATATATATATATATATATATATATATATATATATATATATATATATATATATATATATATATATATATATATATATATATATATATATATATATATATATATATATATATATATATATATATATATATATATATATATATATATATATATATATATATATATATATATATATATATATATATATATATATATATATATATATATATATATATATATATATATATATATATATATATATATATATATATATATATATATATATATATATATATATATATATATATATATATATATATATATATATATATATATATATATATATATATATATATATATATATATATATATATATATATATATATATATATATATATATATATATATATATATATATATATATATATATATATATATATATATTATGACGGTGGATTTATGGACAAATCCACATCATCAACTTCTTTTTATATACACTTGAAAACACAAAGAAAAAAAACACTTATGACGGTGGACACAATATGACGGTGGATTTATGGACAAATCCACATCATCAACTTCTTTTTATATACACTTGAAAACACAAAGAAAAAAAACACTTTCGATTTCTTTAAAAAAAAATAATTTTTGAATCAATAATTTTTGTGAAAACAAAAATTAAAAAATTAAAAATTAGAAAAAAAGTCTCAATCTCCGACCTACTGACGAACAGAACAGACGCTTTAAAAATCTGAATAATTCATATCGTAACGACTAATCAGACATCACGCATCTTCGGCCCGGGTGTCTGTATTAGTAGTCGACACGTATCTTCGGATCGGTCGCTCGTTTCGATATAATTATAACCATAGATTTAAATATACGATTATTGGGACATTTGAGACTTCGGAGATTGAAACCATAACAATTACACCACATACCGACTCATATTATATCAGATTATTATTATTATTATTCATTGTTATCCATCGACTCATATTGTATCAGATTGTTATCCATGTTACCACCACACTACTATTAATTGAATTAATAAAGTTAATAAGTTAAAGAAACAAAGGAATTTGTCTGTAACGAACCCTGGCGACCGACGAGCGAACCCGAATAGAAATTATTAAGCAAAAAAAGCTTCGTTACAGTGGCGCCCGAGCAGGGACTCATTGAAATTACGAGTCCACGAATATACATATAAACCAAATTTATCTACCGAGATGGTGAGAGTCACCTGGATACGTCATTTACAACGTGAAGAATTAGAGAATTGTGCGATCGAATTTGGAATAACGAGAGAAGGAAACATTGAAGATTTAAAAAGACGTCTACGCGCTTTCCTCGTCCGAACCGATCACTCCGAAGATATAATAAACCACATTAAAGAATACGAAAGAAATTACCAACATAAAAATTATACTAATACATCAATGAATACACAATTAGAAGAATTAACCAACGATAATCAACAGAATACGGGAGAAACAAATAGAATGTTAACAAGAACACAAGCGACACAATCAGCTACAACCGTCGAACCAAGAATCGCATCGAATATACCAGAAATTTTAAACATAGTTCCCTTGATAGATCGTGTAAGGAAATGGGGAATAAAATATGATGGAATAAGCGATCCATTAGTATTTGTTGAAAGGATAGAAGAATTAACCGAATCCTACAACTATGATATAAACCAACTACCCAAAACGATGCCCGAACTATTGAAAGACCGAGCATTACAATGGTACCGTAGCAATAACTGTCGATGGGAAGTTTGGTATTCCTTCAAGAAAGATTTCCTGGCCTTTTTCTTACCATCGCGTTATTTTGAACAATTAGAAGATAATATCCGTCAACGGCATCAGAGATCAAACGAACCGTTCAGAGATTATCTCATTATAATGCAAGGATTGATGCGTCATGTAGAATTAACTCCACGGCAACAACTTGAAAGAATCTACCGGAATAGTCGAAAAGAAATCCAACTCTACGCTAAACGTGACGAGTTCGAGACACTCGCCAAATTAATCGAATTGGCCGGAGATTACGAAAATCTAACAATGAAGGAGACAAGAGAAGAAGACCAACCTCTATTTAAGGATCAGAACGCGAAATATAGACAATTAAGAGAAACAAATGAATCCAAAATTAATGTGAGAACTGCTTGTCGTCGATGTGGAAAGGAAGGTCATGTCGCTCGAATGTGTAATAATCCCGTGTTATACCACTGTTGGATATGTGGCCGAAAAGGTATACTAACGAAAGAATGTTGTCGAGGGTCTCAGGGAAACGGACAATGTCTCCGTGTAATCAATCGAAATTGCCCGGAGACCAACCAATAGAAAAGTCGGAATTTAAAAGAAACCTCCATTTAGAAAATCAAAGAATAGTCGCGGAAGTGAAGTTGAATACTACAAAATTACAAGCAACAATTGATACCGGAGCGAGCCGCAGCTTTATTAGTAATCGTCTAGCGAATAATTATCAAGCCCAGAGAATTCCTATGAAAGTCACCATCGATATGGCAAATCGACAAACACAGAACGTTGAGGAAGCACTAGATGTGAATATTGCATTTGGAAATATGACACGACAAGTAAAATTGTTGATTTTACCAGAAGTAGTAGATGATCTCATACTAGGACTAGATTTCCTTAGTGAAATTGAAATGACGATTGAATGTGGTGGAGAAACCCTGAAACTCACTCGTCAGAAGAAAAGGAATGTAAAACCACAAATTTTTGTTTCTAGAGAAAATAATCTTACAGATGAAGAGAAAATAAAAAATTTTCTTGATGAAGAAATCCCTAAATTCGATGAAATACATGGGGTAACCCATTTAGCCAAACACAGAATAACAATGTGCGATGATAAACCCATTAAGCAGAGATATTTTCCGAGGAACCCCGCAATGCAAAAGATAATTGATGAACAAATCAAAGAACTATTGGATCAAGACTGTATAGAGCCATCCAGAAGTCCATATAGTGCACCTATCGTTTTAGTCAAGAAGAAAACTGGAAAGTGGCGACTATGCATCGATTACCGACAATTGAACGCACATTCAGTACGAGATGCATATCCATTACCTCGTATCTATCACATTTTAGATAGACTTAGGGATGCGAAGTATATTAGTAGCCTAGATCTTCGAAATGGGTATTGGCAGATCCCTATGGAGGAATTTAGCAAAATATACACTGCTTTCACGGTACCGGGACGAGGACTATTCCAATGGAAAGTAATGCCATTCGGACTTCACTCAGCTCCTGCCACATTTCAACGAACACTAGATACAGTAATTGGACCTGATATGGAACCTGTAGCATTCGCATACTTAGATGACATCATAGTAACGGGCGATACTCTCGAATCACACATGAAGAATCTTAAAGAAGTATTCTGTCGACTACGAGCCGCTAAATTACGCTTGAATATCGACAAATGCGAATTCTTTAAGAATAAAACAAAATACCTTGGTCATGTAATCAGTGAACAAGGTATCCATACCGATCCAGATAAAGTTGCAGCCATTAAAGAGCTAAAACCACCACAAAACGTCCGAGAACTGCGAAGATTTTTAGGAATTACTTCATGGTACCGCCGATTTATACCCGAATTTGCAAAAGTATCATACCCGCTTACATCCCTACTAAAGAAGGGAAAACATTTTAAGTGGAATCAAGAACAACAATTTGCTTTCGACAACCTGAAAACTCGACTCACGGAAGCACCAGTTCTAGGTTGCCCAAATTTTGAACAACGATTTTATATCCAAACCGACGCTTCCGAACAAGGCTTGGGAGCTGTATTAACACAGAAAGTAGAAGATCAAGAGCGAGTTATAGCGTACGCTAGTCGTCATCTCAACGGTGCAGAGAAGAACTATTCAACGACCGAAAAGGAATGTTTAGCAATAGTTTGGGCAATTAGGAAAATGCGCCCGTATCTTGAAGGATACACATTCACCGTCATCACTGATCACCACGCCCTTAAATGGCTCAATTCGATAGAGAGTCCTTCTGGTAGAATCGCACGATGGGCTCTAGAACTTCAACAATATACATACGACATACAATACCGGAAAGGCAAACAAAATGTAGTAGCCGACGCACTTTCCCGCAATCCGATGTCAGAAGTCTGTGCTACAATCAAAGAAAGTGTGTCCAACTCGTGGTATGAGAATAAGTACCGGACAGTTCAGGATAATCCCGAAGCATATCCCGAGTACTGTATTCAGAACCAAAAGTTATACTGTTATACACCTAAGAATAATGACGAGCAAGAACAATGGAAACTATGTGTACCGAAAGAATTACGAATCAAAGTGATAGCAGAGAATCACGATGCACCTACAGCAGGACATTTGGGTATACGGAAAACTATCGCACGAGTAAGCCACAAATACTATTGGCCTGGAATGTACCGACAAATCAGCAAATATGTACGAAATTGCAAAAACTGCCAATGTTATAAAGTATCACAACAGAAACCAGCAGGCAAAATGTTAACACACCTAGCAGAAGAACCATGGACAACAGTAACTGCAGATTTCGTTGGTCCTTTTCCAAGATCCACCCATGGTAACACTGTCTTACTTGTATTTACGGACAAGTTCTCTAAGTGGGTAGAACTAATTCCATGCAGGAGAGCAACGCAGGAAGTCCTTATCAAAGCGTTCAGAGAACGTATAATCGCACGGTTCGGAGTACCGAAAATTTTCATATCAGACAATGGTTCACAATTTACGAGCAGATCTTTTCGACGTTTTATCCAAGGACTTGGTATTCATCATCGACGTACAGCACCATATACACCACAAGAAAACCCTACGGAACGAACCAATCGCACGATCAAGACAATGTTATCCCAGTATATTGAATCACAACAGACAAGATGGGATGATCTGATTCCGGAAATTACACTCGCTTTTAATTCCAGTAAGTCAGAGTCGACGGGATATTCCCCCTCCTATTTAATTTATGGCAGAGAACCCCGTCTACCGAACGCGATATTTGACAAAGATATCGTGGGTACTGGACACAATCCAAAAACGCCCATCGAACATGCAGAACGAATTAGGGAAGCTTGCGAAATTTCGAAGGAAAATATACGACAAGCAGCAGAAAACCAGGCTAAGTATTATAATCTACGAAGGCGAAACTGGAAACCGGAAACCGGACAACAAGTCCTAGTAAAACAACATCCGTTTTCTAAAGCAGTAGATAAATTTACCGCAAAATTAGCCCCACGCTATGACGGACCATATAAAGTGATGGAATTTATATCACCAGTCATAGTTAGAATGAAGAAATCAGGTGATCGACAAACAAGAATAGCACACATATCAGACCTTAAGGAATTTCATACAACAAGACAACCAAACATCTGCTGAAGAAGAAATCAAGAAGATCGTACCACTAAGACTATGAAAATTTCCCCGAAGTAAGGGGAGAGTGTGACGGTGGATTTACGGATAAGTAAATTCACGTCAACAAAATTTACATCAACTAAAAATTTACATAAAAATTTATATCATTTACAAAAAAAAAAAATCTTTCCGAAGTAAGGGGAGAATATGACGGTGGATTTATGGACAAATCCACATCATCAACTTCTTTTTATATACACTTGAAAACACAAAGAAAAAAAAACACTTTCGATTTCTTTAAAAAAAAAATAATTTTTGAATCAATAATTTTTGTGAAAACAAAAATTAGAAAATTAAAAATTAGAAAAAAAGTCTCAATCTCCGACCTACTGACGAACAGAACAGACGCTTTAAAAATCTGAATAATTCATATCGTAACGACTAATCAGACATCACGCATCTTCGGCCCGGGTGTCTGTATTAGTAGTCGACACGTATCTTCGGATCGGTCGCTCGTTTCGATATAATTATAACCATAGATTTAAATATACGATTATTGGGACATTTGAGACTTCGGAGATTGAAACCATAACAATTACACCACATACCGACTCATATTATATCAGATTATTATTATTATTATTCATTGTTATCCATCGACTCATATTGTATCAGATTGTTATCCATGTTACCACCACACTACTATTAATTGAATTAATAAAGTTAATAAGTTAAAGAAACAAAGGAATTTGTCTGTAACGAACCCTGGCGACCGACGAGCGAACCCGAATAGAAATTATTAAGCAAAAAAAGCTTCGTTACAATATATATATATATATATATATATATATATATATATATATATATATATATATATATATATATATATATATATATATATATATATATATATATATATATATATATATATATATATATATATATATATATATATATATATATATATATATATATATATATATATATATATATATATATATATATATATATATATATATATATATATATATATATATATATATATATATATATATATATATATATATATATATATATATATATATATATATATATATATATATATATATATATATATATATATATATATATATATATATATATATATATATATATATATATATATATATATATATATATATATATATATATATATATATATTTATTTATTTATTTATTTATTTATTTATTTATTTATTTATATAAATATCCTTGAATTATATGTATAATTGAGGTAATATATAATACGTTGTTTATACATGGCTTATATATAACGACCTTTTAATGGTGACAAATAATGGCAATGCAATGACAGCTTATAAACATAACATTATGCCATTAAGTAATAATCATAAAAATAAATTTAGAGATTTATGGTTTTAAATTTATTGCCGACATTAATTCTTCTATATCAAAAGTATTTTCTATCTGGAAAAGGGTTTGTTCAATATATCTCACTATTGAAAATTGTATAGATTAAAATCATTAAGTTTATGGTTGACTTTTTGGGATGGACCTTTATTATTATATTTATCACTTAAAGTTGGCAGCACTAGAATATACGCAATCTGCTGACGTTTGGCTATTCTGCTCCGTGGAGGATCCTACTTAATCCGGTTGCCCAGAATCACTTTCTTAAATAATTACTATAAAACAAATTTACTTTGAATATTTCCAATTCGTCGCAATGGCTAAAAGAGAGCAACCGATATGGCAACGGCCAATTAAAGCCGAGCGTCCAATTCTGAAATTGTTCAATAGCTTAACCCGTCAAAAAGAACAGTTTATACCTTTGGATGGTAACAATGTTACTTGGTATAGTTGTGGACCGACTGTTTACGACGCCTCCCATATGGGTCACGCTAGGTATGTTTACAAAATTTACATTCTAATTGTTGGTATCTAACTACAAGTTTACAAAGCAGATCGTACATATCTTTCGATATTCTGCGTCGAGTTTTGACCAATTATTTTGGTTATAATATTCACTATGTTATGAACATCACCGACATCGATGATAAAATTATAAAACGTGCGCGACAAGAATACCTGTATAAGAAATACTTGAAAAGTATGGCTTCAGCTAACTTGGAAGAATTATTAGAAGACCAGAAGAAAGTATTAGCCAGATTTTGTGAAACTTGCATGAAAAATACTGATCCCGATAAGAAGATAATGCTTGACAAGATGTTAGATCGAATGCATGCAGCCGTAGAGGAACTAACTGTCGCTGTGGCTTCAGGGGATTATCAGAAAATTTCGCTGGCAAAAGAGAAATTTCTGACGGAATCGAAAGATCCAATAGCACAATGGAGAGATGAAGAAGAAGGATACAAAGTATGCGATAATAGCATATTTGAATCTTTGCCGCAATATTGGGAGGATGCATTTCACAGGGACATGTTTGCTTTAAATGTTAGTTATCAATTTTCGTACGGTTTCTAAAATGAAATAGTAATACAAAGCTAATTATTAATCTCTCAAGATTTTGCCACCTGATGTTCTGACGCGAGTTTCTGAATACGTACCACAAATAATTGCCTTCATAGAACGCATTATTGTCAATGGACTCGCTTATGTTGCAAATGGTTCCGTTTATTTTGATGTGGATGGTTTTGATAAGCGACCCAAACACCATTACGCCAAGCTGGTCCCAGAGGCCTACGGTGATATTAAATCACTTCAAGAAGGCGAGGGTGATTTATCAGTTGCGGAGGATCGTTTATCAGAGAAACGATCGATTAATGATTTTGCTCTTTGGAAAGCCAGTAAAGCGGGAGAACCTTGGTGGGAAAGCCCGTGGGGACGAGGGCGTCCCGGCTGGCATATAGAATGCTCCGCAATGGCATCAGATATATTTGGATCAAATTTCGATATTCATACTGGTGGTGTTGATTTAAAATTTCCTCATCACGATAATGAATTGGCACAGTCCGAAGCCGCCTTTGATGAGACGGAATGGGTCAAATATTTTCTACATACAGGCCATTTGACAATATCGGGTTGTAAAATGTCGAAATCACTTAAAAATTTTGTTACGATACAGCAAGCATTGGAAAAATATACACCATGTCAATTGAGATTGGCGTTCCTTTTGCACTCGTGGAAGGATACACTAGATTACTCGGAAAGCACTATGGAAATGGCGATACAGTATGAGAAATTTTTAAATGTAGTATAGTACATATTCGTAAAGAAATATTCATATTTATTTAAACTATGTTTGAATTTAAGGAATTTTTCCTCAACGTGAAGGACTTAACGCGTCATATCGCTGCTAATGGGGAATCGAGAAAATCTTTTGATGTTTGGACCAACGCTGAGGCAAGATTACAAAAGAAATATAATGAAGCACAAGAAAACATTTATGTTTCATTATGTGGTTAAGTTTTTTGATACCGATTTTATATGTGAGCTTAATTAATTAATTTTTTAATTTTAGATAACATAGACACTCGGTCAGCGTTAGACGTAATGAGAGAGCTCGTTTCGTTTTCTAATATTTATATTCGGGACAATCAACATAATTTTAACAGTTTGTTATTGCGAAAAATTGCTGCCTATATTACCGACATGTTGCATATATTTGGTGCTATTGTCGGTCCTCGAGGTGGCATTGGATTTCCTCTCGGCACTAGCGGAATAACTTCATGTCACCAAGATGTTGAGACTATAGTATTGCCATATGTGACTGCCTTAGCAGAATTTAGAAAGGAAGTACGCGAAGAGGCCAAAATACTTAAAGCCATGAACATATTCAAATTATGTGACGAATTTCGAGATAATGTTCTTCCTAATATCGGTGTTCGTTTGGAAGATAAAGACGATGGAAAGTTTGCTGTTAAACTAGTAGATCCTGATACTTTAGCGAGAGAACGTGAAGCAAAAATCAAAGCGGAAGCTGAGAGAATGGCTGAAAAAGAAAAGAAGAAAGAAGCAGCAGCCGCATCAGCTGCCGCTAAAGAAGCACAAAGAAAAATTGATCCCAAAAAGATGTTCCTTTTAGAAACTAATAAGTATTCAGCGTTTGACGAAAATGTAAGTGTTTTCAAGAATTTATTTGTCTTTTATAATATTGTCATATTTTTTTAAGGGACTGCCCACACATGACATTCATGGCAAGGAAATCAGTAAGGGACAGTTAAAGAAATTACAGAAAGTCCAGCAACAACAAGAACAACGGTACAAAGAGTATTTGAAATCTATTAATGGTGCTTAGGTTTTAAATAATCAATAGTAATGAAATTGACCTTGTTAATTCCATACCTATTTCATTTATAAAAATATACCTCGACAATTTATCAATTTTATATTTATTTAGTTTGTACTTTCCAAAAGCATAACTTTCGATCATGCGCCGCACCGACGTATGGCAAGCGATGATGCCATGCCATACCGCCAAACAATTTTAATGGAGCCTCAATTAATGGTACCAAAGATTTGGCAGTAAATACCTTCAGTGTTATATCTGGCCGTCCAATGCTGCTTACAACTGCTTCACTATTAGGTGAAAACCGCACCACACGGCCACCATCTTCATGCACTTGCTTAATATCTGATGGTGAGCTATAAAAGAAAAACGAAAAACAAGACCACTTATGAGCGCCGTGTACGATATAATTGAACGAGTTGAGCTATACCAAGGTTTCCGTAGATCCCAAGTAACTATGTCCCCCCCTGCCAATGCGGTAATGAACATTCGATTGTTCACACACCAATCTGCTGACATTAGAGGATTCTTAGGAGATTCAACGGACATGATAGCTTGTTGTGAGCGTACATTGTATAGATGAATGATTCCTCTTTTCTCCGCCACCATTACCTTGAACGGTTCTTCAGGATGCCAGCAAACCGACATACCAGACGATGATAGACAGAAAGTAGTAACGCACTCATAGTTTGATTCAGATGTCCAAATTTTACAAGAATGATCATCGCTTACCGATGCCAACATATTCCCTTCCGTATTCCAGGCAGCCTCATTTATATAATTGGTATGACCTTAAGGAGATTAGTTAAATGTTTTACAGTACGTTCGAATTAATTCCTCTTTATACCTTTCAATAATTGCACTGTATCGGCATTTTGCAAATCTGTGCGAAAGATCCGCAACAAGAAATCAGCTCCAGCCGCACAAAACGTAACCTGTTTAGGTATAACTATCAGCGATGTTTCGGGTGAAAATGATATGCTATGGCACCGACTTTCGTGATATATATCCTTCACACGTTCCCATTCAAATATATCTGATTCCGACTCATCCTATTTTTGTTTAAAGAATATACCAAAATAATAAACTTTTGGTGTGTTACTTACAGGAAATTTTATTAATCCTAGTGTCAACTTTTTGTCGGTTGCTATGCATATCAGGTTATATGCAAAATCATTTCCACAAATTTCAAAGCAATAGATTTGTTCAGAAAATCTTATGAGGTGCGTAGGTGGGGTCGAATTACGCATTTTTGCTAACCCGTCAACACAGAACTGATTTCTGCCCACCAGCAATCAATTGTTATTTCCCTTTCTAAAATAATTGAGGTTTTATTTGTCCGCTAGAGCTATCTTGGCACCGGCAAAATTTTCTATTATACATATGTATATAACGTAAAGGCGTTTAATTCGCGTATAAACGAACATTTATTAAAATAATTATTGTGAATGCTCGTTAGTAAAAAAATGAGGTTAAGTTTTCCACAACATAAAACTAGTAATCAGAGATGAAGAGGTAGGATACTTCGCACTAATCCACATGCATTTCCTCTATTCAATCTCAGAATGGTACAAATTTAATATCTGGAATTTGGTACTTATTTCTTAGGAAACGCGTACTCGCGTCAACATCAATCAATAAGATGGGCTCGAGTATAAGCTGCGTGTATTTTAAGCATTGAAGGTTTGGTTAATATGGTAGAGTGTGCTGGAGACTTGGAGAATGTTAAAAAATAGTACATTGATGAATAGGGCGAGAATTGTGCAAGCTCAATATTGTTTTTTATATCAACTTTTTAAAATACAATATTTGTTACCGAGTTGAGGGGTCTCATACTGCTCTATGAGACCCCGTTACAATCGTTGCAGGAATCACACCACTTTTGTTTACGCGCGGTGAACCTATTTAGTTAGTTTTTTAGTTTTTTTCTGGAAACCAGATGAAAGCAAACAATACAATAATATGGCGCAAGTCCACGTATAGTGTACGTGATGTAAACAACGCATAAAAAATAGACGTCAAGTCACTTTATTTGCGAGAGTATTTTACGTGTTGAGGGTTGTAATCCTAGCAGCTGCCGAAGATGCCATACTTTTGTGAAAAACAAAATTGATTAGCGACAGATTTCTGCTAGCTGAAATTTTTTCTCTTTTCAGAAAATCAGTGGAAAAATTAGCGTAAATAGCTTTTGAGTATATAGCGCACGGTAATAATAAAATAGCAAGTACTTATACGTAATTGCAAGCAAGTACTTATACGTAAGTAGTTATGAGCTTTTAAATGTGTTCTCTCTTAAACTATTGCATGGATTTCGATTGAAAAAATATGCCCAGCAAGTTAGAAAATCTTTCTTTCTAAATATTGAAATTTTTCTTGGAGTTAATTACACATTTTACAAACAACAAATTTAATTTCGTGTAACAACACGTGATGACAACAGAAATGTAAGGTTTTGTTGAAAAATGGAAGTGTTTCTTAAAAAGCTTTATTTACATAAATGTAAAAATGAGTAAATATTATTACTGGCTTCTCTATTGCTGATTAGCTGCTTTTTGTAGTTTTCGAGATATAACTAACAAATTTTATATTTTAAGGACGCATTCCTTAAAAATCTGGCGAAACCGACAAAAGCAGTTTTGTTGATTTTGTCTACAATAATAACAATAACAAAAACTGTTAAAGAACGGCGTTTTTGTGTGACGGTAAGTCCTATCCGAAAACTGTGTACTTGAAGTACGGGATTACAGTTGACAGGAATGTAATTTTTTGGCAATTATTTACACCATCCGACTTTTCGTGAATAAAGATTTTTGGCTCAAAACAATTATATTAATTTCGTGCAATTATATATACACAGAATTATATGAATTATAAGTCTGATGTGGTAACATAATAATTGGCCCTATTCTGGCTTTTCTGTTATTCTGTTATAAAATTCTGTTATGCATTCATAACAGATCGTGATCATAACAGATTTGTTAAAAGTGGTATTCTGTATCGTGAACTTTTATGATAGTCTGTAAACGCATATTCAAACAGGAAATCTACTACGAATTCTATTCAATTGAATATTCAATATATATATATATATATATATATATATATATATATATATATATATATATATATATATATATATATATATATATATATATATATATATATATATATATATATATATATATATATATATATATATATATATATATATATATATATATATATATATATATATATATATATATATATATATATATATATATATATATATATATATATATATATATATATATATATATATATATATATATATATATATATATATATATATATATATATATATATATATATATATATATATATATATATATATATATATATATATATATATATATATATATATATATATATATATATATATATATATATATATATATATATATATATATATATATATATATATATATATATATATATATATATATATATATATATATATATATATATATATATATATATATATATATATATATATATATATATATATATATATATATATATATATATATATATATATATATATATATATATATATATATATATATATATATATATATATATATATATATATATATATATATATATATATATATATATATATATATATATATATATATATATATATATATATATATATATATATATATATATATATATATATATATATATATATATATATATATATATATATATATATATATATATATATATATATATATATATATATATATATATATATATATATATATATATATATATATATATATATATATATATATATATATATATATATATATATATATATATATATATATATATATATATATATATATATATATATATATATATATATATATATATATATATATATATATATATATATATATATATATATATATATATATATATATATATATATATATATATATATATATATATATATATATATATATATATATATATATATATATATATATATATATATATATATATATATATATATATATATATATATATATATATATATATATATATATATATATATATATATATATATATATATATATATATATATATATATATATATATATATATATATATATATATATATATATATATATATATATATATATATATATATATATATATATATATATATATATATATATATATATATATATATATATATATATATATATATATATATATATATATATATATATATATATATATATATATATATATATATATATATATATATATATATATATATATAAATCCATATGTTAAAATCTGGCATCTAAATATCCAGAACATTCTTGTTAAATACCCTGTATATTGCTTCTGGGTATTATTTAGTAATCACTTTTGACAGTTTCTTAAACCAAGATGAACAGGCATTATGATATTGTAGCAACACGTGCGTACGGTTTATTTATGTTTTTATAATTGGAATAATTTAATTAGGAATAAAGGATTTGCCAGCGAAAGCAAAATGAAATTTTCATATAAAGTAAGGTTTTTGAAAATATTCGTTATGCATAAATTTTAGATTCAATCAATTACAGTTTTCCAATTTACTGGGAACGATTTATCGCAGTGGGAATCTAATATTTACTCCTAATGGGAACTCCATTATTAGCCCGGTTGGAAATCGTTTAACCATCTATGATCTTAAGAAGTAAGAAAAACTAATATTTTTTATATAGAGAATTTGATATAATTTATTTCGATTAGCAATAAGGCGCGGACGCTATCGTTGGAATCACGATATAATTACACGACCATTGGCTTGTCACCGGACGGCAGTTTATTGATCGCTGTTAATGAAGAAGGGGAGGCACAATTGATTAGCATGACATCGTGTGCTATAATTCATCGGCATAAGTTCCAGAATAAGGTACAGTGTGTTGTGTTTAGTCCGGATGGCTGTTACTTTGCCGTGGCGCACAGTGATCATGTGTTCATTTTTAAAACACCTGGAGAGCTTACCGGTGTATATAACCCTTTTGTACTGGTACGTCATTTTGTGGGCGGCTATGATGATATCAGTTGGTTAGATTGGACAAGCGACTCGAGATTTCTTGCTGCGGGTTGTCGTGATAATACGACGAGAATAATAGGTTTACAATATCTGAAGAACTTTCGTACTTATATACTTCCCGGCCATACCGACGAAATAGTGGCATGCTTCTTTGAGCAGAATAGTTTACATATAAATACCATCAGTCGTAATGGACAGCTCTGCTTATGGGAATGTAGTTTGGAATTATCGGATTTAACAGAAATTAATGAATCTGACAGAGAGAAAGTGAAAAAAAAGAGAATCGCACAAGATTCTGAAGAATCTGAAGATGATATAGAGAATGATTTGGAAAATAATAAGGATAAATACGTGCTAACAGATGATAACGATATTAAAGATGAGCTAGCTAAAAAGCAACATCCTTTTTTCTATAAAAAATTGGCTCGGCATTATCTTGCCGATGAGCCTCGAAAAGAGCAACGTAATGCTTATTTAACTGCTGCCAACTACAATCGTAAGATAAAGGTTTTGGTGGTCGCTTTTAGCACAGGCGCTTTTTATTTATATGAATTACCAGATGTAAATATGATACATTCTTTAAGCATAAGCGATTATCCAATTTCGGCTACAGTTTTTAATAATACTGGTGATTGGGTGGCTTTAGCTTCCAAAGATTTGGGTCAGTTACTAGTTTGGGAATGGCAAAGTAAGGAAAACAATTTAAGATTTCTAGTACAAGATTTCTATAATCATGTTGTGTTTTATATGCAGGTGAACATTATATAATGAAGCAGCAAGGTCATAGTAGTGAAATGACATGTATAAGCTACTCACCCGATGGCCAATACATTGCCACAGGAGGAGAGGATTCAAAAGTGAAATTGTGGAACGTCCAAAACGGATTTTGTTTTGTTACATTTAGTGAACACACAAGCGGTATTACAGCAGTGCAGTTTAGTCGCAATAAAAAGTTCCTAATTAGTAGTTCCTTGGATGGCACCGTACGCGCTTTCGATATAACAAGGTAAGTGAAAAAATGTGGTGGTGTGGTGGGGTGGGTTAAGTGTGGAAAGATCGTTCGTTAAGATACGATTATCCATAACCATTTTGTGAGCACATGTTCAACAGTTTCTATTGTTAAAGATATCGCAATTTTCGCACATTCACTTCACCCCGTTTGGTTCAGTTTTCCTGTGTGGCTATCGATTATTCTGGTGAACTGGTAGCCGCAGGAGGACAAGATGTATTTGAAATATATTTGTGGTCTATGAAATTGGATAAATTATTAGAAGTAATTAGTGGTCATGAGGGACCTGTATCGACAGTAGTCTTTTCACCAGTGCCTACGTCATCGACTCTAGTTTCGGGTTCTTGGGATAAGACAATCAAAATATGGAATTGCTTAGAAAATAATAGTGATCATGAGACAATAGATATGCTCTCGGATGTAACTAATGTTGCATTTAATCCAAATGGAGAACATGTAAGTAATTATCTTCACGCTCTAATAAGCGTTCATTATAATATCTTTTACAAATATTTGAATATTTATAGGTTGCCGTTTCTACGCTTAATGGACACATATCAGTTTTTGATGTTAAAACAGCAAATCAAATAAGTTTAATTGAAGGACGTAATGATTTGGTCGGTGGACGATCTGATACGGATATAATAACCAGTAAAAAGAATCTACAAGCAAAGTAACTATTAATGCCATCCTCATATCTAAAGAATAATTGAATATATAAAATGGATTTTAATTGCCTCTAATTAATTTTTAGATGCTTCACCTCAATTGAATATTCAGCCGATGGTGAATGTATAATTGCAGGTGGTAAATCTAAGATGATATGTATTTATCACGTGCGTGAAGCTCTTTTATTAAAGAAATTCGAAATAACTCAAAACCATAGCCTGGATGGCATGGATGTAGGTTTGGAAGAAATTTAAATAAAATAAATTTTCAAAAAACTTAAATTTATTCACATTATAATTAGGAATACGTTAATCGTCGTAATCTATCTGAATTCGGTAATCTTGCATTGGTTGAGCAGAGGGAGAAACTTGAAGGTGGCAATGTCACCGTACGTTTACCCGGTGTACAGAAGGGAGATATGGCTGCTAGAAATTATAAGCCTGAAGTAAGAGTTTTTGCTGTAAAATTTTCTCCCACTGGACAAGCTTTCGCAGCGGCATGTACTGAAGGATTGTGTATTTATTCATTAGATAAAGGTTGGCACATTGTTAAGAATTTATTTTGCGGATTTGAAAACATTTTGTCTTTTGATTTCATCCTTTTCAAGGCATTATTTTTGATCCATTCGATTTATCGCTGGAGGTAACGCCGAAATCAATTCGAGACAATTTAAAAGAAGGAGAATTTACGAAAGCATTAATTATGGCCTTAAAATTGAACGAGAGTGATTACATTGCACTAGTTTTGGAAAATATTTCTTATAATGAGAGTATGTATTGCCTAGTTAATGTTGCCTTCTTATATCTCATGGTATGCAGATTTTATAATTAATTGATTTTTTAATTTTTAGTTGAACTGATTTGCTCTAATTTACCAAATGAATTTGCTCATCGTTTGCTGCGGAATATCGCTAACTTTTTGCAAACAACTACACATATTGAATTCTATCTCGAGTGGGCTTGTTGTCTTCTGAGAAGTCATGGTAATAAGGATGGAGTTTTCCAGCATCAATCATTATTAGCTTTGCACGAAAGTATTTCACGAAAATATGAAATTCTAAATAAAATGTAAGTCTTTAAAGATATATATTTATGTTATATAAAAATATATATGTTATTAGTTATATAAAAATATATAAATGTGTTGATCCCAGGTGCGATTTCAATAAGTATACGATGTGTATGATGATAAAAGCAGCAGAACAACGCGCTGGCAAAGATGAGGAAAGCAAAATGAATAAGGAGAAATCTGGAGAAAATAGTACAGATGAAAGTGATGATGACATGTTGGAGTTGATTAAAACTAAAAAAAATAATGCATCTTGTTCTCACGGAGATGAAAGTGATGATGATAATAATGATGAACTTATAGAATAAATCAAATACTTTATAGTGACAAGTGTATATAAATAAATGCTAGCACTTTTTTAAGATATTAACGATAGTTGTATTTTTTGTTTTTTATATAACTTTGCTCAAAACATTGTTTTTACATAACTCCTTCGTTTCGAAACATAACAAAATTTTTATCACAACTTTATTAAGTATTTATATAAAATTTTTGCCTTAAAGCTTTCTTAATTTATTTTCGATTAGTGACAAGCTAATTGAAGAAATATAACCAATGCATTACTTAATGTAATATTATGTTATATTTGCGCTTGCCTCGTTGCTTGTTTATTTTAATTTGAAATAAATTTAAGGCTGTAGTTTTCTTTTCTAGGAAGCTTAAGTTGATATATTCTTCATGATTATTTTTCTTCTATATCATATATACACAAGAAGCTCTAACTAATTGATAAATGTTCTAAGTGTATTTAAAATTTGATAAATCAGATTTAAACTACAATAATTCAATAGAATCTATTGAAAATTATATAATATTAAGGACATTTATGAAAGTCATGTTAAAAGTAAGACTCTGAAAAGGGCGATAGGAATTAAGAATTAATTTTTCTGCTTGACATATGTGCACTTAAAAATATGGTTTTAAAGTAATTTATTTGTTTATTTAATTGAAAATATTTTAAAATAACTATTAGAACCGTAATGTCTTTCCAATTGATCGACTATTTTCTCGTACGTGATAGAATAATAAATGTAAATCGTTTAATAATTATTAAATGACGAAAAGAATTTTACATTCTATACCACTCCTTTTTCGATTTATTGTTTTTTGTCGCTTAAGTGCTTAATTTGAATGTAATCTGTTTTAAGTATTTTCGTTTAAGGTATTGCAAAAAGTCTGCATTAAAACTTATGCAGTGTTGTCATATAAAAAGCATGCGTGCTTCTTGGCGCAAAGGCATATTCTGGTGTTTTGAACTATATTTATCGAAGGGCGTATTTATAAACATTAATACTATATATATATATATATAATTAGATAATTTAACCTATTAGCTTATATGCAGAAATAGTTTTGGGAGTGTAATATTTTCATAAATTATGGGAAAATTTGCTATAGCTGTTGATTAAAATTGCCGGAAGCATATGCACTACGTTGTAGTATATGAAATATCAAAGTAAGCTAAGAATATAGGTAAGAATTGTTAAAAGTTTCTTCTAAGCAGGTACACTTTTTTCCTTCGCACACATATTTCTTTGATTGTCCCAAAATGTTGTAGAATGTTTTAGCAATCAATGTAAATTTTCGGTACTACCATTTTTATAACGTATGTTAGCAAGATTTTAGGGATTGGGTTCTGTGCATTTAATTTTCCTTTTACCGTTTTAGTATTGTATTCGACAATGGTTTTCGTTGTTGTTGCTGGTATATGAAATATACCAGAAAGGAAGCAATGCTTTTTAAAAGAATTGTGAATCTATCCTTCTCAAAACAGCGTAAATTCCAATAATTTTTCTATTATGACGAATGAAACGCGTTAATTCTCATTTTGTCAATTCTTGTACGTTATCTGTTCAATATTATTCGAGGAGCCCAAAAAACATTGATTTTAGAATACTCAATGCGATCTGGAACTCCCTAAATCCTAGGACGATTTCATTAATAATATGGGCCAATATAAAAGTACAAATACAAAAAATAATATCGGAAAAACTGCACGTGATACTTTATCAATTTCTCGCCACATAATTCTTTCTACACCGGTGTCAATATCTGTCCATGCTACGGAGAGTAGACTTTGACGACGCGCAAGTTTCGGTGGACCGCCATTACCTTGAAGAGAGGTCTGAAATTGATAGAAGTATTTAATTGATTTAGAATTTGTGATAAGGTTTATTGAAATGTATTTTATAAATAGTACAAACAGTACCTGCCCCGGTGTTGTTGGAGTTTGTGTGGCTTTTCGAGAACGTACAACTCCTCCTTCCCAACTTGCCACGGTTGGGCATTGACCTTTCTCCATACTACTAATGCGCTGGAAAAAAGGAAGGATAGGTCAATGTAAACAATTATACAAATGGGCAAATTGCAATGGGAGCTTTATAAAAGGATTTTGGGTCTTAAGAGTTGTTCTGATATTTTTCAATGAATACTATTTATTATTATTTACCATTGGCAATACTTTGGATATTTTGTTGATTTGATATTGGTACTGTACATCCAAAACTTTGACAACAACAAATTCAGCTAAGGCGGCGAATACTGATACCATACATCCGGCCATCCATAAATCAAGAGCCTAGGATTAGAAGAAAAAGATTTAAAATAGAAATTTAACTGTATTCTAATAATTTTAATAAAAACAACAATTCATAATGGTTGATTAACAATTAATTGAGTTTACTTTGCTGTATTATTTTCTAACCTTCACATACGCTACTGGCGGTATATCGGCTCTCAGGCCGGTAAACATGGTGACCAAGGTTAGCATACATGTCACTAACAACGTTACACGTCCAGGAATTGCATCCAAACCGAGCCAAAAACTAAACCACGATAACATTACAACAAGTGACGATGGTGCGAACGTTTGTATCAAATGATGTCCGATTTGTCTTTCGAAACGGAAATATACGGTAAGACGTGAAAAATTGCCAACTTTCTCCGGCATATATCCATCACTCTCTTCCAATTCCAGTGGTTGGCCTAAATTGTATTGCAGAAGTTTAAGTTCTGGATTCAATGTGACCCCAGAACCGGACCAACGCAATTTGACCTTTTGATTATTGTATGAAACTAAATAAAAATAATTTAGAAATTAAAGTGAAATCTTAGTGACAGTTTTAATACAAGCTTGCAAGAAATACTTACAACTTTCTATATATATTGGACATACTTGTATATCCATTGGATATAACTGAAATTCCATTTGACAAGCGATTATGGCATGCATACGTGCTGCATAGCGTACCGTTTTATTTTTATATAAAGTCACCGAGGTGAATTTATGCGTTAATGTGGCAATTTCTGAAAGATTTAATTGGAAGAATTATTTTAAAATGATTATTGGAATGAAAGTTCACGACTAATAAATTCACAACTAAATTGTGGTTTCATTATAAACATTTTCATTTATAAATGAAGACAATTTCCTCGATTTACTTAAATGAACAATTTCCATGATTGCATGTTTTACGGCAGGATTTTTAAATGTTAAAATTAGTTAATGTAATTAGTAATGAATATAATTATAAATAGTTGGGTTCATTACAAATATGAAAACGGAACTATATTAATAATATTATATAGTATTTCGTACACATCGTAAAAATAATTAGAAGCCAATTGTACTTCTGGCAATCTCAAAATATCATAAATGTAGGATTTAACTCTCACAGAAAACACTGTCTACATTACATTACTTAAAAACCCAAGACTCGGGAAATAATAAAAAATGAGACCCCGAAGTGTCGTTAGTCTGCTCGGATTAAAAGAAAAATATGTAATTATTTTATCCTATATCCGACAATAAATGAAAGCTTAAATGTTTTAGTCAAAACTCGCGCGCATATATTTTTATTACCATTGAAAATGGTAAAGATCGTATCAAAACCCCAACAAATATGCATGTCCTGTTTTTTCCAAATCGCCTTAATAGAATTTGCTAATAACTGGCATGCATAACGGTCAGTATACCTAATGATAGGCTTGCCTATTGCACTGTTGGCAATATTCATTTTGTCGGGTGGTATTGGTGACATTGAAATTTTAATGGGCGAATGGGAAGAATAATAGATAATAAAAATGAACTAAAAAAAGTTCGGCCTTGTGGAAAATGTATGCGCATATTATTATTATATATTAAAAAATTCAGCAGTTATTCATTAATGCAGTAAAATTTTTTTGTCTTGTCTTATATATTTATTTTCTTTCATTGATTCACAAATAGCATGGTGCAGAGGGACGCGTTTTCGCTTGTCTGGTCAACATAAAATTCGTAATTAAATGAGATACATTGACCGCCCCACAAAGAAATAAACTTGATATTACCTTCACGTGTTAAAATGTACAGGTCACGAATTAAGATAGCCATCGGTAGCTAGAGAGAACCCTTTGATATATACGAGTACAGGTATATTTATAGATTTTGTTGAATTCTAAATGGTTTTGTATGAGATTATTAATTAGGTTTAGCTACAAATGGAAAGTC
Organism: Physocephala rufipes; assembly: GCA_963966595.1. NCBI lineage: Eukaryota > Metazoa > Arthropoda > Insecta > Diptera > Conopidae > Physocephala > Physocephala rufipes. The sequence continues at coordinate 24,064,966 of OZ016505.1, forward strand.
ATGATGGAGCAGCGCATTTTAGGGTGAGAGTGAAGGAAGGTAACCTATTGATTACCAGGTTCGTCCTAATGTAAAATATTTTGTTCAGAAATTATTCAAAACCTTCGAATTTCAATGGAATGAATTATTATGATATTTTTTTAAAGAGATTGCAATTGAATAATAGAAATATAAGATAATTATTACTCTCTTCACGTCAATCGAAAAAGCGAATTTGATGAAATTTTTATTAAATCCTATAAGCTCAGCCTTTAGAAAATTACAAATAAACTAAAAAAGGATTAATTTCATACGAAATCTTTGAATTTTAAGTTTTTTGGCAATTTCATGATAAAGCTTTTGCGCTAGGTCGTTTTATATTAGGCATATATTCTTTCCAATATTTACGATATTATGTTAATTATACTGATAGTTTTTAGTGATATGAAATTGATGTAAAATTAAACAGCTAAAAATTTCGAATTTTTATTGTTTTAATTATTTGATATTCCGTTGGTGTTTTATACTTAAAGCTTGATCGAGATGAAAATTTTTGATCTCTCTATCGTTCTTGCCGCGTAGACGAGAAGTGGCATAATAAGGACTTCCGTATCCTAGTTGTTGATGCAGCGACGGTGGTGGTAATTGAAACAGGTGATAGTAGTAGTAGTAGTTGTTATTGTTGAAATTGTTGTATATTTTTAGTTAAAGTTGATAATGCGAAAAGTAATACAATTAAATGTTATTTAACAAACTAAGAGCTTATTAATATAATTGTTATTTTTTCTAATTTATTTCAACCAATTTGATGGTTAGCATGCATATTAATCAGAAATGATAATGGTTACTAAACGCTACAAGTTATAAACATATATTTCTTTTGTACATTCTTTTTTATATAATCATCTTAATTATCTACAATTTTTAATAATTAGTTGTTTAAGTAAAAGTTGTTTAAATACAAATCTGCTTACCTGCAATTTTAGAATTCAAAAAGTACGGATCGGGCTGCCAGAGATTATCAAAAAATTCTGGAAGTAATGTTATATAATCGTCACCTTCTTCGAAGATATCATCCGAAATTTCAAGACGAGATTCCAACCAACTTTGATGGATAAACATATCTACTCTAAAATGGTAATTCTTTAGAACTAATGTACATCTATAAATGTATTTCATGTATTGCATATTGCCATGTAATTTTTTATTCGATTTGATTCGTATTGATTCCTAAACTCTTACCTAAAATCCATATCCTCGACGTTAATTGAATTAATATCTACAACAAATATACTAAAATCTACAATCACTGGCGAACCTTTTTTCGAAGGCGGTCGAATTTCTGAAAAATGAGATTAAAGAAAGTTGAAATTATTTAAAAAAGTATATAAAAATTAAATAGTTTAGAAACATTAGAAAATGTTTAAAAACGAATGGTATTGAATTAATAAATTTTTCATGGATAAAATCATGAGAATAAAGATTGTGATAAGTTTTGAGAGAACACTATAAAATTAAATTATTTCAGGGAAAGAATATTTTATGGTGGCAGATATTTTAAAAACTTTTAATATTTATCATTGAATTCTCTCCAATTGTAAGACAGGATTATTTGATTTAGTTCAAATTATAAATTGAAAAATTTATTTCTAAAATCGGAAAAACTTTTATATATCGGAAGATAAATCTTTATATCGGAAGATATATTATATAAGCAATTATATAAACATTTTCCAACAAATTTTTGTGATAAAAATAAACCTAAATGTTTTTTAAACCTGAATTATTTAACAGAATTTTCATAGTATATCTAATTAACGTTTGAATAAAGTTTGATGCATGCTAAATCAAAATTTTCGAAAGCAGTTTTCTTACAAAATTTTAAGTATAAAATTTTAACTTTAATTATTAAGTTTATACGGATTTAATTTTTCGAAAACGGAAACACAGGCTCAGATATAAAAAATATTAAATTTATATTTAAGCTCAGAGAAATAAAAAAAAATATTAAATTTCTATGGCTGTCAATTTTTGGGTTATAGACAAAAATCTATAAAATCCTATGAGAAAAATGGCGCTGGCTCTTCCGATTGTAACAGAAATAAAAGAGGTGTGGAAGTAAGATGTTAAAACAGTCCTAAATATAAAATTTAAACTAAATATAAAATTGCAACGGCTAACCGTTCCTAAGTTATGCGACATATATACCTATATACATACATGGAGGTCATAGAGGGCATGACGAAAAACTATTTAAATGGTGGAAATGTATATTTCCGTTGGAAATTTGAATTTCGAATATTTTCGCGATTATAAGGTTCTATTCTTCACTCCCTTTAAGGAAGCACAATTCAAAGAAAACCTGAAGTTGTTGCGATTACATTGCAAGAAAGCCTTTAGTTTTTTGGACATTTTCTATTTCTTCACTTAACATAATTTAGTAAAAAAAAGTGACAACCCTGTAAAGTGCAAGGTTTCATAGAGAAGGGCGAACACTTTCCTCGAATGAAGTGATTGTCTGCTAATTCCAGAGTAATTTTTATTGTTTCGTTTTGCTTTTGCAGTTACATAAGTTTCTACGTCAAATTAGTATACTTTCAATAAACAAAACCCAAAAAAATTAGCAAGAGCTAGTAAAAATTTTCTACAAACTTATCGATAACAGTTAGTAGATTAGTAATAGTTGGTCAGGTGATGGCTAAAATAACATTGGATTTCGTGCAATGCATTCATTATCACGGCTAGCAGACGATTTGCGACCATAAATTTTAAACGTTTATTAGACTTACACACAAAACGAAAAATTCTCAAGTTTAAGGCCAGTTCTATAGGGCCGATTTGAGGTGGCTAAAACGGCATTTCGTTACTAAATCGAGCGTAACCGGAAAACACCAGAAAGATTACCAACAATACACGTGTATTAATTAATTAAACGAAAGATAAGTTTATAAGCCAAGGTAAACTCTAGGTAATATTTCATTGGCAAGGAACTTTCTTAACCTCTAAAAATTGATAGTGAATATTTTTGGTCGAAAGACCAAAAATATCCTTGTGATATTCCAATCACAACAAAAGAAGACCTCGAGCTTGTGTTGGTATTATAAAGATTTTAAAGGAAATAGAAAATAGATACAATTTATAAAAGGATTTTGAAGTTTAAAGGATGTATTTTTGTAGCTATGAAAGTTAATAGATATATCGTGAATTAATAGTAATGGTATTTTTAAACTTGCCCTTGACATAATTCGGCGGAAGAATTACTCGAGGTTTCGTTGTATAATTCATATGGGCTTCTGTGGATTTTGTTAATCTGAAATTATAAAAAAATACCATTAGTTCGAAGACAAAATGAAACAATGCACAGAGGTTGAAAAATATTGGCTGATTTTGTAACTGCTTTCTTAACTTCTACAATTCGTTATTTTTATTGTTTTTTGGGTGCCCTGTAACGATTTCAAGGTCATCGATTTAGATACGATTCGAAATTGAAACATGTATAATATATTCCGTTCAAGAATTTTTAGATCAAACGTTCCAAGCGTTACGATTAAGCACTTTCTTAAATTTTCAAAACGTTCCAAGCGTTACGATTAAGCACTTTTTTAAATTTGACGGATCATACGAAGGACGGGACTGACTCTTAAAAGGGATTTTGAATTGATGGTTCGTATATATTATACTGATATGATTGACAAAGCGGATCGGGAGCGAATTAGCTTGGGTTCAATATACTAACAAACCTATTACTAGAGGAGGCACTAATTCGTTTCGTCACGACTTTTCTTACTTGTCTGTTTGGAATTCTTTGGAATAGTTCTCCTTTACAAGGGGTCATTAACTCATAAGCGTTAGTGACGACATATAAAATGGTAATAATCTTTCGATTATAACAGTTTCTGACAACTAGAATTCGCAGTCAAAATGAATTCTGGTAAGATCAAAATCGGTCTTAATAGAGAAGAGTTTTAGTTATAGACGGCTATAATAAAAAATCTTATAAAAATATATGCCGTAAGCCATTTGCTTGGAAATAATTTTCCTTATATCCTGAGATCTATTAACGTCAAAAGGCAATACATAAAATTCGTTGCGATCACTTAATGCGACTGGATACGAATTAAGGAAAGAGACATTAAGTCATTTAAATCACGATTACCTGTTTAAAGCACGATTCTTATCAAGATTTAAGCAACGATTCGTTTATGTTAACTTTCACGCTGAATTTAATTAAATAAATGCTTTTTAAATGAATTATTTGAATAACTGCAATTAGCGAGTAGATTAAGGAGAACATTTTTAAAGACGTCTCGTCTTTCTGATTACCTTTCGACTGTTTGCTATTGCTACTAATACTGAGTAATACTATGTCAGACAGCTGAAAGGCAACTGGAAAGGCAAGACGAGGCGATACGTTTCGTACTATGCAATAAATACTTTAGTTAATTATAGTACTCTAAGAAAGCATAATATACCATAATTATCACCATATTAGAACCTACTAAAAACGTTAATGTGACATCTTTAAATCTCTGACACGTATATTTAAGAACCAATTTTCTTCTCTTGTTTCGTCTTTACCAGTTGCCTTTCAATTGTTTAACCTAACTTTATTCCGCAAGACGTCACTTATGATAGTGTAAAATAGTTGAAAGGTAACTGGAAAGGATAAGGCAGGATGAGAAAATAAGTTGGAGCATCAGACCACTAATGTCAAATATTTTTTTCTATAATGCTACAACTTTTATGAGAGGACTACGTATATTTTATCTCTAACTCCATACGTTCATTTTTTATGAAAGACTGTAAATTAATTCCGTTAATTGTGAGCAGTTTAAGTTATGAATGAAGAACCTCTTGAAGGTGTACTATCCCTACATATATATCAATAATATTTGTTCACAATATTGGAATATATTTAGATATATCTCTCACTATATCTAATTAATGCATATATCTCTCATATATCTCTCACTGAATCTATATTCAAAATCAATATTCGAATACTTACTCTATCAGAATGAATCCCAAACCAAATGATATAAATAGATTTAGATATTTATCCAACATTATGTTCTTAATGATGACATAGCAAAAAAATAATAATAATAATTAATTCACAAATTATGTCTCAGCTCATTTCAGTTTTGGAAAGAATGTCTAATTCACCCACGATTGAGCGCGCGATTGTCACTGATAAAAACCATAAGACATTATGGAAAAAACTATGCTTTTATAATCGTTTGGTTAAGCCGAATAACACCGTTATTTATTACGAATTTATTTGAATTATTTCTGAATAATAAACACATAGATGTTTTATTTTATTTTAACTTGAACAATTTTCGATTTATTTTAAACTGCGTTCTATTAAATTTAAGCCACGTGTAAGCCTTTTCTCATGAACACACTTTACTTGGTATGATATTTATCCGTATTGAATATTTACGAATCTGATGAATTTATCTGCATGAAGTATATATGAAATATGTATGAAAAATATATATAGATGTCTAATGAAAGGATGCAACACCGCACCTCATATAATTATTGAACACACACAAATGTCGATAAATTAAAAGTTGCCAATACTAAATACTAAAGGCAAAAATTAGGAAAAGAACAAGAGATAAAGAGATTGTGTGAGAGAGGGAGGGGTTGGGGAAATTGTACCACTTTTTGTTCGATGCGACTAGTGATTATTATTATTATTGTTGTTGTTATTGCATTTGTGTTGTGGCCGCTGTTGTTGTAGTTTATTGTATATAACACTTATAAGACAAAAGGGCACTTCGTTTAGATAATATTTAAACTGGGTTTATTTTTAGTTATTTAAAGGCAATTAATTTATTTTTTGTGGTATAAAATTTTCATTTAAATTTGTCATAATTTTATTTTAATTTTGTTTATAATAATTTAATGGAAATGTGCCTAAGGAAATTTTTCTTGAAATAAGAAAAATGTACTATTCATTTATGTTTACATCCTTATATCGCTAGGAACCCAATTTGAAGAAGAAGCCATTAGTATTAATGGTCAGTTTTACCAAAACTTCATTTAAATAATTTTCTTTTCATTTAAACATTTATATTTTTATCAATATCCAAAATTTCCTTTAATACCTTTATATCAATTTTTTTAATTTTTTAAAAAAATCTGATGAAAAATGACCGTTTTTTATCCTTAAACATTTATTAATTTTAATTAAGGAAAACCTTATTAATTTATTATTTCTTTTATAGTGATTTACTTCAATTGAGAAAACAATTCATAACAAGCATTCTTTTGAAATTTATTTGTTTCAATTTTAATTTCACTACGCGTCTCTTGATCTTTTACATAATTTCTCTCAGTGTATTTTGTTATTCATTATTACATAAATAAATCAATATTTTTGGACGCTTTTAAATCAATCTGCACATTCATTTAAGTTTTAAATATTTTCCAGAACTTTCTTTAATTGTTTAAATAATTTACAATTTTTAATTATTGGTTTTGTCTAAAAAGCTTGTGTGGAATAAACGTTTACGTTAAATCCTTCTTAATCAATTTCCACTACATCCTTCAATCGTTTAATCTTTATTTTAATCAGGTTTCAGTTTAATTTTTTATGAAATATTTGATTTTTTAAATGCTTATTTTATTGCTTATATTTTTTAATCACTAATTATTTTAATTGATTTTTCACAAATTTCTTTTAAAATAAACACAAGATTTTTATAACAAATTGTAACGCATTTTAATGAAATTCAAAGGTGGAAATATTTAAATTTGCCGAGACTATTTGCGTTCGCTAACGTTTGGTACCCGACAGTGCTGATTGAACTAGCTTCGTTTGCGGTCAGTTATGAAATGCATTATATCTCAGAGTTATCGGCTTAACACCAACCCGTAGACTGCTATTCTTTGTAACGGATCTGCTTGTCAAATGATAGCTCCTACGAAGGAAGTACAGTGGAATCATTGAACGATATGGATGGAATAATTAAGCGATTGGTTATTGCAGCGATTTAAATTTTTATTGGAAATGACATTAGTTTTTTCGATTGGTTTGTTAGCGCGTTGGTTGGCTGGTTGGAAAACTGGTTGATTATTACTTGATAAATTGAATGGTTGATGACTATTGTACTCGAACAATTAGTCAATAGGATTTAATGAATCGTATTCCACAGTTCGTCAATTTGTAAAATACTATCTTATAGGTTCGATTCTGAACGGTATTATATTTTTGCACAGATACATAAATATATCATGAGTTTGCATGCAAAAGAATAAATTTCTGTGTTTATTTTCATTATATAAATCTCTTAAAAACTGCAATTGTCTGGCGTCGCGTGCTCATATTGTTTAAATCTGATATATATATATATATATATATATATATATATATATATATATATATATATATATATATATATATATATATATATATATATATATATATATATATATATATATATATATATATATATATATATATATATATATATATATATATATATATATATATATATATATATATATATATATATATATATATATATATATATATATATATATATATATATATATATATATATATATATATATATATATATATATATATATATATATATATATATATATATATATATATATATATATATATATATATATATATATATATATATATATATATATATATATATATATATATATATATATATATATATATATATATATATATATATATATATATATATATATATATATATATATATATATATATATATATATATATATATATATATATATATATATATATATATATATATATATATATATATATATATATATATATATATATATATATATATATATATATATATATATATATATATATATATATATATATATATATATATATATATATATATATATATATATATATATATATATATATATATATATATATATATATATATATATATATATATATATATATATATATATATATATATATATAATGTAGGAAAAGGATTATAATGGTTTAAATTTAAGCTTCAGTTAAAAATTTGAACATGCATTTTCCAGAAAGTAATTCTTTATTTTCCATGTTTGATATCAAAGATATCTTTTTTGTTTCTAACAAACTACGCGCTAATTCTGTAATACGTATCTGATATAACCAAAATTTTGTTGTTGCTTATTTAAATTCTTAATTAAATTAACATCGACTCAGTTCTGAAAATGTTCCTCTTTCTTCGATAATGATCTATAATAATTGATTTGCAAGGAATTTGAAGATTTTGAAAAAAAAATAATATCCATCAATGTGTTGGTTTTAAATGAAAACCCGGAAAATTAGTAAAATGAAGTAAAAAGCTACAAAAGAAATAAGCAATTTTTTTGAAATGATTGAACATAATATATCAATCTTTTAATTAGAAACAATTACTTTTAAAGCTTCCGTCTTAAATAATATTGCATTACATAATGTTTTATCTCAAGGCCATAACGTGCATATATTGCAATTACGTAGAAGTTCATTATCAACGATATGATTACACAAATATATGGTAATAAATTGTCGTATAGTGTTCAATTTTTTACTGAAATTCTGAAGAGAATTCATGTAGTGAAATTCTGAATCCTGGATGAAATTACGAAATAAATGCATTTGTAGTTAGTTTTGTATGAGATTTTATTTTTAAATATAGTTTCGTATTCCATTTAGCAATTTTGAAATTATTTGAAATGTATTTCATAAATCGTTCAATCGATCTAAATGTAAATTCATTTAAATTTAATATTCTTTTAAGTTTCTGATTGTTAAAGATAAAAACGTAAAATATAAACATTTACGAATTAAATCTATACCATGTAATTATTTCTATTAGTCATAGTTTCATCATTACTCGATGAATCCAACTGATTTTCAGGAAGAGCGTATTGGTCTCAGAAGAATTCTGAATTTCCAAGTTTATTTCTTTAGCTTTTTTGATTCTTTTCTCATGCCTCAGAGTGCAATCATATAAATCATACCGATATATGAATCGTATACGTTATGGATAAAACATAGCTTCTCCTCTAGAGACCACTAAACAATACGATGGTATTAAATAACATCGTATTATTGAAGAACGAACTGTGCCTAATTATCAAAAATGAGAGGCGAAATCGCCAATCTTTTCTTGCAAACCCACCAAGCCAAAACCAAAATATATTCATTTTATGATAATTTCCATTTTCTTTGCAAATTTTCTTTGATTTTTTTGTGAAAGGCAATTGAATCATGTAGACCAATAAATGTACGTAGAAGTGTATTTATGAATGTCTGTGTATATGTATGTATGTAAGTATACTTTACATATTTTACATACTTGTACATTCCATGGAGTGTCTTTGTTAGACACTGGCAATGACACTGAACGCAAAAGGCGTCTGAAATTTAAGACATACAAAGCACAATAATCAAATGTATGATTTTTTGAATAAATGAATGAATAAATCAGTGAATGAATGAATGGAGATATTTTGCAAAGAAAATAACAAAATGCATGACGGACTCGTATGTCCTAAACGAGATTTGCTTTTGGAAAAAATGGCATTGCTAAGCCATTAATAACTCTACTCAAATCATTAGTAGATGACTCCTTGAGATTGAATTTTTATACACAAACTGTGTAAATTGGCTAAATACCCAAGATAGTGTGACTTTATCCTGTCTGCAACTCATATTATCGTAGATACATTCAACTTTTCGAGCAATAATTGAAGTGACATGGATGACGTGGGGCATAACAATTGTGGCCATGATGTTTGATCAATACGATGAATTTAACAGTACGATTCGGCTTGATTTTGTTGACTAAAAGTGGAAAATGTTTGCTCTCAAATCGTTTACATATTTGTATATTAAGAAAAAAATATAAGATTCCTTCCCATCCATTTTTGAAACACGTAGATAAAAAATATGCTTAAACAAAAACATTCTATACAGGCTTTTTTTAATGACCCAGCTTTTGTGTAAAAATTATTAAAGATTTTTTCAATATTTTTTCAATACAGCTCAAACTTAAATAATTTATAAATGCTGCATCGGGTTGATGTCCTTCTTGACTTTGATAAATGTTATATATGAGAAAAAATATTAAATCGCGACAATTTGGCTCCATCAGTCAATGCAATTAAATATATGTTTGTGTGTGGGTAGCAGTGTGTGTGTGGTAACGAAGCAGTGTGTGTGTGTGCAGCGTGTATATATATTTATATAAATACATAGAGAGCTCATGGGCAGAATTTGGCTTGGCGGTCTTTTATTTATTCCATAACTGGCTTCGAGTGGGTGGAAAGAAGTAATAAATGTTTCCAAAACTTTCACTTAAATTATTAGATAAGCATGAAAGTTTACAATGGATTTATTTAGTTGAAAGCAGATTCATGGCTTCAAGCTGGACATTAAAAAGAGAAATTATCTTTTTCCTAAGTTTCTTAGAGAAAAACGAGATTTGATTATTTCTTAAGGAGCACAATGGTTTAAAAGAATCTATGTAACTTAATAAGGCTGCCCTCACAAAAGATGTCGTGACGTTAGACTTTTCGAAACACAATTATATTTTTCAATTTGAAACTAGAATTAATTTAAGAGATCTCCATTGCAATTAAGAAAATATGGAGCGAATTGAATTCGAAACCTGAAACGCAAACAATCAAAAACTTTTGCATAGTTTCAGGCGAGATAGTTTTTAGCAAATAAGGCGGGAATAATGAAAATATTTGCGAGTCTCAAGCCCTTATATTTTTTATTCGACAAATCTGTTTAGAAACAAAAAATGGAACAAATTATCTTGCTAAAAATCACTTGCTTCTCCACCTATCTAGAAATATTTATACTTATTAATGAAACTTTAATATGAGTAAATTTAAATAAGAGGACCTATGTTTTAGGCTGATATCGATATTGATATATATTTTATTGAAAGCAACGCTTTTTATTTCATTCATATTAAATTTTTGCCATTACTCTCGAACAACAACAACAACGGCTATTGTTTTTCTCTTATATGAATTGAAAATGAGTTGTTTCACTTCGGGATTCATTTTAAAATCGCGTATTACTTTATGAAATTACACACTTCGTTAAGGAACCAAATAACGGTTATTTAAAAAACGAACTCCACAATCGTCGGATGTTGAGGAAAACAATTATACAATTGCAAATTATATGCATGTTGCCGAACGAATAGTCAACATACGGTGCATGTGTGTTGACTAATTCAAGCACGTGTGCGTGTGTGCATAAATGAGCGACCGTCAACTCTACTCAATTGGCTAACTAAACAATTTTATTCGTTAGAATAAAATTTCAATTCAAATTGCAATTCGCGGCGAGTTGCGTTAGCGAGTCCTTTCGCAGCCGTTGCGAAACTGAATGAATTTAGATCGGTGAATGTCGTTGAAACTCTAAAGAAAAAAATTAAATCGAAAAGAAACGTCGACAAACATCGGCACTGGCACCACCACCAACACCACCAACCAAGCCATGGCGATAGCAACAGTATACGAGTCACAATAGCCACTATCATAAGGAGCAACGAAAACAAATAACCCGAGCAACAACAACAACAATAACAAATCATTATAATAAACAACAACTTGTTTGGCTGCGATGGAGCGAGTATGCAAGGATTGTATGACCATGTGACCCAAACTGAAGCCGCATCGCACCATGAATTATTGCCTACTTCGATATTTTATACATGTGTGAATGCGTGTGTGTGTGTCTGTATGTGTATGGTTGTGTATGTGTATGTGTGCGTGTGTGTGGGTAAATATGCCCCAACTATATCCATGCTTTTTTAAAACAGACTGTTGTTGTTGTTGTTATTGCCGTTGTTTTTATTTACACATGCAATATTTTCTTTCGTGATTTAACTTCAATCAAAAGAGAAGCTTAAACATATAAATGCTGTATTCTTGTATGTGTATACTCGTATCTGTGCATGTGTTTTGTTCTTTTGTTGCTAAATTTAAGAATGCAATTAAAGTTTTAATTTCAGTTACTATTTTTATTCATTTAAAGTCAAAGTCCTTGCAAAATTTTAGTCCATTTATGTCTAAAGGAGTTGCCAACGTTAGCAGATTTCTTTGAAAATGTTTAGAAGCAGACTATTTTAATGAATATGAGTTTTAATTAAATAATTATTAAAAACACAATAGTGAAAAATTCAGTATATAAAAAAATGCTATATAATCAGAAAATTTATTAGGGAATATTAGGGAACATTTTAAGATTTCACCGAACGACTTTGTAATTGGTTATGACATGTAATAGCTGTCAACTGGTGGAGTATTATACTTCAAACTAATTTTGTTGAGAGTATTTTTGTCAAATTCTATAAATTGCAAATAAAACGATACAAACAGAAGGAAAAGTTGAATCAGTTATTTACTGACAAGTATTACTAAATAAACGACACGAATGCGAAAAATGTTATAATGAATGTATTGACAGTTGTGTTTTCATCATAGGTCTATTACAAAGTGACAGTTCATTTTTAAAAATTAGAGCGATAGTTGGAAATTATATACATCAATAATGCTGGAAAAACTTTAGTTAGTATTTTAGTAATAATTATAAAAATTAATATTTCGTCTGACTTCATTCATACAAACATACATTTACAATACACGTATGTTTTAATCAAATAGAAAGAATATAGAAGCGCTTCTAAGAAATGGCAACAACCTGCTGCTGATCGTAAATTCAATCTGAACAATTTTGTGCTTCTTTAGATCCCATTCGAAAATATTCGAAATTGCGATTTTTTGCCAACATGTTAGAAAACGTCTAGAAAGCATTACTACTACTTAATGGCTATATAAATAACCTTTCCCCACCACCAATCAACACCTGGTCAATACTGTTCGAGGATTAGTGTAAAAGCGAATGAAGTAAAAACATTAAAATTAGTCGTCCGTTTGAAATTTGCATTAATGTTACTTTGTATGCATATCATTCAGTGATCTATTATTTACAACTACAACAACAATAGCAATTATATTAAAATCTGTTTTACTTTCGCTTTCAGTCAGTCTACATCAGGCATGTTGCATGTTCGTTTATACAAGCAACAATTTTCAGATTCGCTTTCATTTTATTGGTTTTACGTCTTTTTATGGTTTTTATTTTTAAATGTTTTCGCTTTTGTTGCTGTGTTTTTATTGTTGTGAGAAAGGATATGAATTGACTGGGATTTCTGTGTCACAAAAGAGTTGCCATGTTGGTAGCCATTTTCTAAGGAAATCCCAATTAAACGTACGTACGTGTGTGTGTGTTTTGTGCTTCTGCATACTGAAACTGAAAGTGATTTTAGGAACAAATTGTTAATTATCTGACACACTCACGTAGAGGCCGGTATTGAAATGTGTGTGTGATTGTTGTGCGATTATGTCAACACATAACTTCTGTTTATTCTTATGCCTTGACTATTTTTATTCCTAAAATAAACCATGAAAAAAAACAGCTATAACTTTTTAAGAAAGCGTACGTTGTGTTTTTTAATTTTTTATTTGATTCATGCTTGCCAATATATCTTCTTCACGACAATACGCAAAGACGTTTCTGTTGTTTTTATTAGAATGTTATAGGAAAGAAGGGAATGATGTGGCTTTGTTTACCCTCTACACACGATAGATTAAGGGTGTATTCTCTTTGTAATTACTTCAGTAATGCATTAAAAAAAGTATTAAAATTTTTATATTTCTGCTCAGAACCAATTTCGAAGTTTCTTTAGCTTCCTTTTAAACCACCTTTTAGTTAATGCTTGCATATCAAACCCAGGTTGGAACTTTAGGAAATGTTCGACCCTGCTGCCGCCACGTAAATTTTATCATCCATTCGCAAATAGTTTTTTTATTGGTTTGAAAAATAGGTGAAGCAAATATCTGTTGCAATGTATAATGACGTACTGTATGACGTACTGAATGATTTTTTCTTGTTTCATTCATTCATTTTAATGTTAGATGATATTGGGACGGATTTCAGCATTAGCTCCATGCTTGATCTTGGAACAAACCGCCTTCGGCAATGTGTCATTTTCAGTGTTTATATTCCGCTCGTTTTATTATGCTATAGAAAGAAATATGGCGTATATTTAAATAAGTTTGCTTATATTAAACGATGACAGTGAATTATAAAATAATGTTACGTTTGTTAATAAAAGTTAAGTTAATTTTAATGTCGTGAAACAAAATCATCTTAAGCTATTCACAAATATTTCAATTAAAACTATAACGTATTATTTTAATGACAATTATTGGTGCCAAGCATCATGCTTATTTAGGCTTTATTATAAAAACAAATAGAAGTAAAAACATGCTTGCTGCCGGCACTATCATTGTGGAAGTGATGATATTAAAAATTTAGGGGCTTAAATCTAAGTCAAAGGGTAAAACGAGAGCTAAAACATGTACTAACATGAACTAGCTTAAAATTTGTATTAAAGGCTGAACAAGAAAATAATTAGACCGTTTATAAAACTCTGGAAATGAGGGAGAAGAATGAATGGTAGGAATGTCCTCCTTTAGAACCCCGAATGGTGAACGATAAGAAATATTAGACCTGTCAAGGTCAATATGATCTTGCAGCCAAATCTTACGAGATATAAACGAAAAGATTTTATTTTACCAAATGGTCTGAGAAATGACCGAGAGGGGCCAAAACCGTGATTCTGTTTTTGCCCACAACAAATGCAACAACAACATCAAAAATTGACAAAAACCGGCGGTAAACCTCTTCCTTGAACTTTAGTAATTTGTTGAACTGAATCCCAAGATATCTGAAGGAGTTCATAAATGGAATTTCAGTTAAATTAAACTAAAATTTTATTAAATTCATCTACAATTTTTTAGTGTCACGAAACGTGAAATAATGCCGTCTTTGGAGACCCACCATGGACGTACAATAGTGGTTTGTAAATAAAAAACGAAGCTAAATATGTGTTCATTTTAACGGTTATTATTTATTTTGGTCAAAAATACTCAGACAAGTAAATTTTCCTAAGTATACATATTTAATCTGGCTGGCTGTCTTTCGTTATATTCAGAAAAATATACCGATGTGAAGTTAGTACTTATTTTGAGTACACATTTTTGGAGACTTTTAAAAATAGAGCTGCCATATAATCTCGAGTAGGTATCAAAATGCTATCAGAATGGAGACTAAGACCCCTGAGAGCAACTATTGGTTTAGGTCTTTGATATAATATTTTAATTATTGTCATATATTATTTCCTTGTGTAGACGGGAGATGGAGCACTGTTTGCATTTTCCGGATTGATGAAACTAGTATTAAATAAATTTTGTATTTCCCATTTGTAAACTTTAAACCTAAATTTATAGATTTTTTCTTATTTCTAATGGAACTAAATATAAATTAGTTGCGGGAAATATATTGACTGTTTACTTCTTTAAAAACTATGGAAAAAATCTAATATAGGCTGCTCTCTCCTAAACCAGTTCTTCAAAAGCAATTGTGAAAATGTTTTTTAGAAACGAAACTCCCTATGTATATCAACAACAAGTTTCGAAATCATAATAGTGACCGTAAGAAATAGAATATTTTAATGTATTTTATAGTGTCTTTTATAAATTTTTCCTACATATATTTCCTAGACCTGCCTTATTTGCAATATATATTTTCATTTGACAATTGTTTTCTTCATAAGGAGTAATTTTACAACCACTTCCTCTGATAATATTCTTGTTCTGGTTTATAATAAGCCATTACATGAAGCTGAATTGAATAAATGAGACGCTAGCCTCTATTTCACATCATTTGGAAACAAAGAATCACTGTTAGCTTCACATCTATGTCCGGTTACACTTCTCATTAAAGGGATGCACCATCTACATTGATACTACTAATGAATCTGCTTGATACGAGTATTAAATTCTTTACTAATACGTGACTCTGTGCGTGTAATTTAGTATATCCTACAGCTCTAAGTTTCCTATTTTAACCCACAGCATTTCTACACCAATATACTAACTCTGAGTAGTGCGTTTTCGCGGAATAGCGATCTAAACCAAGGTAAAAGCATTGTGTTGATTTTTTCTTCCTCCATTTTTCCAAGAATCTATGAACTTGGTTCATGACAGTAAAAAATGTTATCTATGTTGTGTTGTTATATAATATTAAATAATTTTACAGAGTAATAATGACTTCATAATGACCAGTTATAAGTAATATTTCACGGCGCCTTTATGTGCATTCCAAAGTCTACATCTTAAAATTTAAAACAGCAGATCATGCAATCAATGCTAAGAAGATAGGTTCCGTTCCTGACTATAACTCAACGGCAGTATAACCAAGTATACCATCCAAGTATACAAAACACTGCATACTTTTTGGCTGTTATTTTTGGAGAAATGTATTTCAGTACCTACAGAATATAATACTATGGTCCAGCATATCTTGAGTTTGCAAAAAATTGTCCAGAGTTTTTCGAATGAAATTTTTCTACAATATAGAGGAAGGTCCCACCTAACACCCTGTATTCATACTTATGACTGTCTAACAACCGTTTGCCAGATATAAGATTTTTTCTTCCGGTGCTACTCTTTTGGAGACATTGAATGTGTATTGGACGATGATATCTCCAAAAGAGTAGCACCGGAAGAAAAAATCTTATATCTGGCAAACGGTTGTTAGACAGTCATAAGTGTGAATACAGGGTGTTAGGTGGGACCTTCCTCTATATTGTAGGAAAATTTCATTCGAAAAACTCTGGACAATTTTTTGCAAATTGAATGTGTACTGGACAATGATATCTCCAAAAGAGTAGCACCGGAAGAAAAAATCTTATATCTGGCAAACGGTTGTTAGACAGTCATAAGTGTGAATACAGGGTGTTAGGTGGGACCTTCCTCTATATTGTAGGAAAATTTCATTCGAAAAACTCTGGACAATTTTTTGCAAATTGAATGTGTACTG
Organism: Physocephala rufipes; assembly: GCA_963966595.1. Taxonomy (NCBI): domain Eukaryota; kingdom Metazoa; phylum Arthropoda; class Insecta; order Diptera; family Conopidae; genus Physocephala; species Physocephala rufipes. The sequence continues at coordinate 24,081,920 of OZ016505.1, forward strand.
GACAATGATATCTCCAAAAGAGTAGCACCGGAAGAAAAAATCTAATATCTGGCAAACGGTTGTTAGACAGTCATAAGTGTGAATACAGGGTGTTAGGTGGGATCTTCCTCTATATTGTAGGAAAATTTCATTCGAAAAACTCTGGACAATTTTTTGCAAATTGAATGTGTACTGGACAATGATATCTCCAAAAGAGTAGCACCGGAAGAAAAATCTTATATCTGGCAAACGGTTGTTAGACAGTCATAAGTGTGAATACAGGGTGTTAGGTGGGACCTTCCTCTATATTGTAGGAAAATTTCATTCGAAAAACTCTGGACAATTTTTTGCAAATTGAATGTGTACTGGACAATGATATCTCCAAAAGAGTAGCACCGGAAGAAAAAATCTTATATCTGGCAAACGGTTGTTAGACAGTCATAAGTGTGAATACAGGGTGTTAGGTGGGACCTTCCTCTATATTGTAGGAAAATTTCATTCGAAAAACTCTGGACAATTTTTTGCAAATTGAATGTGTACTGGACAATGATATCTCCAAAAGAGTAGCACCGGAAGAAAAAATCTTATATCTGGCAAGCGGTTGTTAGACAGTCATAAGTGTGAATACAGGGTGTTAGGTGGGACCTTCCTCTATATTTTAGGAAAATTTCATTCGAAAAACTCTGGACAATTTTTTGCAAATTGAATGTGTACTGGACAATGATATCTCCAAAAGAGTAGCACCGGAAGAAAAAATCTTTTATCTGGCAAACGGTTGTTAGACAGTCATAAGTGTGAATACAGGGTGTTAGGTGGGACCTTCCTCTATATTGTAGGAAAATTTCATTCGAAAAACTCTGGACAGTTTTTTGCAAATTGAATGTGTACTGGACGATGATGGCTTTACTAAAGCCGGAAGGAAAAACGTATATCTGGCAAACGGTTAGTAGACAGTCAATTGTGTGAATACAGGGTGTTAGGTGGGACCTTCCTCTATAGTGTAGGAAAATTTCATTCGAAAAACTCTGGACAATTTTTTGCAAATTCAAGATATGCTGGACCATAGTATTATATTCTGTAGGTACTGAAATACATTTCTCCAAAAATAACAGCCAAAAGTATGCAGTGTTTTGTATACTTGGATGGTATACTTGGTTATACTGCAGTTGAGTTATAGTCAGGAACGGAACCTATCTTCTTAGCATTGATTGCATGGTCTGCTGTTTTAAATTTTAAGATGTAGACTTTGGAATGCACATAAAGGCGCCGTGAAATATTACTTATAACTGGTCATTATGAAGTCATGATTACTCTGTAAAATTATTTAATATTATATGACATCACGACATGGAAGACACTTTTTTACTGCAATAAACCAAGTTCATAGATTCCTGTTAAAATTAAGAAACAAAAAGTCAACACAATGCCTTTACCTCTGTTTAGATAGCTATTTCGCGAAAACGCACTTCTTAGAGTTAGTATATGGGTGTTGAAATGCTGTGGGTTAAAATGGGAAACCTAAAACTGTAAAATGTACTAAACTACTCGCACAGAGTCACGTATTAATAAACAATTTAATATATCTTTAATGTTTTCCTATTTTTATAATAACTGATTTAGGTAAAAAGCTTACGCTCGTGACATTCACAATAAGTTATACTATTCTACGATTGAATCATATAAGCAAATAAAATTTGTGTGCCTTATGCAATAAAAATTGTATCGGTTTGTGTCAAGGATAATATATTGTTGTATTTAACGATTACAATTCTTGCAAGCATGGCAACCCTTTTTCTCTCCAATTTGCGTCTTAGCTAGACATTTTCAAATTTGGTTCTTTAAAAAAGAGTACTAACTTCACACTAGTGAAAAATATATATGAATTTCATATATTATATATGAAAATAAAAATATATGAAAATATATTGAAAAATATATAAAAATATAAGGAAATAAAATCTATGCAGATTAATAATTTAACCGAGACATAAATTAAATTCTAATGAATTACCAAAAAGTAGTTAACTCTCGATTTAAGACCTAAATTAATTACCAATTTTTTGAAACAAAAATGTCCAACACTAAATGATGAATATTAGATCTATGCAATTTAGGAAGTTGAGGTCGCAGCTTTTAAGGTGAATCTTTTGGATTTTATTATTGCTCTCCATTGAGGACATTAGTTTCGATGGTGTTAGTTCATTACTTTCTTTGATAAAATGTGTAAATGTGTAAATATTCACACACATATAGGTATGTCTTTTTAGTTTCGATGATCTAAATCCGTTTTTATCAACAATACCTTTAATTAACAATTCATAAATGAAGGTGGCTTAATAACTCCCTCAAAATATGCAGCAAATATAAATTTATAAGAAAACTTGGAACAGATACTAAAGAGTTTGCAAAAGAATTCTTTCTGGTTTAGAAGATATGAGCATACTTATGATGGCTGTATCATCACAACTATTTTGCTCTCTAATTTACATAATAATAATAATCGCAGAATGTGATAGATATTATAGGCACAACAATAATTGGCGACCGGTATTGTGATGCTATCGCCGTAAGTAACATATAATCGTACATTGACAAATGGACCGGTGAAATCAGCTGATTTCATCTAAGAGACAAATAGAGTCTCTGCGAATATCTCACTTCGCATTAACCAATATTTTATTTTTTGACGTTTCCTGTTTTGGCAGCCGTTTGCTTTTATATTGGAAGGATGTTGTTTTCAACTTTTACTTGCATTCGTCCCGTGAGCACTCGGCACTTCACCAACAGACTTCAGCAACGGGTTTTGATAGTGTTGTTGACATATGAAGAGCAACATTACAGAATCAATGGCTGTGTTTGAATGAACTGTAAAGGTCTTGCCTATACAATTGACACTTTCCCAGGTTTTGTACGGGCTTCTATCCAGGTTATGGGGAAATTGTAAAAATTCCTTACTTTCCAATTGCAAGTAATTCCACACATTTGAAAAATATAAGCATTAATAGCGTCAAAGATGTCGTCGTACTCAAAATAATCTTAAGCCTTTAAACACGACCTCATTTAAAAAAATTATGTACATTTTTCATCAGAAAGCAAATTTGTTACACAGAAACAACAACAAATTTTGTTTTTGTGTACTTTCTGCTTTTGAGTTGTCAAACTATTTGCAAATTTCCCAATTTTTTAATGATCCGAAATCTCAGTTCATTAAAAAATCATAGCTAATGTATAAAAATAATAAGTAGCCCAAAATTTCCTTGCACGGCGCTTGTGCCCGCTAAAATTTAGTTGGCATCAGAAAATAGCTAAAAGCGAACATATCCACTCGAAGCATGGCATCACTGCTGTCAATTTGTGTGAAGTAAAAACATTTGTTTAAATGAATGTATAGCATATAACAAGAATCACAAATCATGAACTGTCAAGAGTAAACAAATTTAGGCCATCATTACACAAAACGAAACGAAACAGTTTCTTGGTTTCTGATTTGAGTTTTGCTTAATTTTTCAATGCTTGTAGGGAAAATCTACATATAGCTTATATATATGCAGCAAATAAGAGTTTGGTTAAATAAATGGGCAAACAAATATTGTTAGTGTTTATCAGAACATTCTAGTTGAAAAATGGATGCCGAAGCAGAGTATTGTTGAATTCGGAAAATGAAGCAGCTAGTGGAAGAAGCTCAATGGTAAACGTACATTATCTCACGAAACCTGACGAACGTTTTGGATACTACAAGAATATCGAGGGTTTTATCGAAGCCAGCGTTGTAGTCTTTCCATTCGTCTCGGTTTTTGTAATTAAGATTTTAGTATTGAAAATGATTGTATTTACTGCTAAACATTTATATAATTAAACAGTCGGTTAAGCATAAATTAAGGTTGGACTTTCAACCGAGGAGCAAACTATTTTATTATTCCCCTTTTAATCAGTGTTTGTTAAAATAGTATCTAATATTTTGGTAATATAAGAGTAAACGCAGAAAAAAGTATTCCAAAAATTAAATAGTTATGCTTTGCAACTCTGGGTTTCCATATTGTATGCTAGTACTTCGCGCTCAACTTACATCAAAAAACATTGGCATCTCTGTACGTGCGCGTGAATGCAAAATTGTGGATTGTTTTAAGTAAATTTTTAACTGTTTTAAGAGGATAAATATTTTTTAAAACTTTGTGAAACCGAAGAAGATAAAATGTCTTTAGAGGAGGAAAAGAATGATGCAATGGAAGGAACTGAAGATAATTCGGTATGCATTATTTGATAAAATAAAAGCCGCAGACTGGCAAAAGTTTGTCCTTTAGGTTTTTCTATTCAGTTTCTTTTTTTTGCCGTGGGGACGCTTTGAGCAGCTGTTGTAATGGATTCTCTCATTTGTTATCATGGGTTATGAAGTATTCTAGTATTGTTTATATTTTCAGAATGAAACCACGTCTGAGGAAACCACCTCGTCAGCTGAGAAGGAAGTCGAATTCGATAACAAAATTGAGACTGATCGCGGCAAACGATTTGACTTCTTATTGAAGCAAACGGAAATTTTTACACATTTTATGACCAATAGTACAAAAAGTCCAACAAAACCCAAAGCAGGACGACCCAAAAAGATCAAGGATAAAGTTAAAGATGACGGTAACGCAGAGTAAGTTTTATACTGGTTACCATATGGAGTTGAAATATATAATAACGGTATTACACAATAACTAGCCATCGACACCGAAAGACGGAGCAGGAAGAGGATGAAGAGCTGTTGGCCGAAGACACTCAAGCTAAGGAGATTTTTCGCTTTGAAAGCTCTCCCAGTTACATAAAAAATGGAGAAATGCGTGATTATCAGGTGCGCGGGTTAAACTGGATGATTTCTTTATATGAAAATGGAATCAACGGAATTTTGGCTGACGAAATGGGTTTGGGTAAAACTCTTCAAACGATATCACTATTGGGGTATTTAAAACATTTTAAGTAAGTATTAGACAAAGACAAAATAATGCATAAGAAAAGCAGCGATATGAGTGACTACAATATGCTATATAACTCTGTAGGAATCAAGCTGGTCCACATATTGTAGTAGTACCCAAATCCACTCTCCAGAATTGGGTGAATGAATTCAAGAAATGGTGTCCATCTTTACGCGCAGTGTGCTTAATTGGCGATCAGGAAGCCCGTAACATATTCATACGCGACGTTCTATTGCCTGGTGATTGGGATGTCTGCGTTACCTCATACGAAATGTGTATACGTGAGAAGTCCGTGTTTAAAAAGTTCAATTGGCGTTATATGGTTATTGATGAAGCGCATCGCATCAAAAATGAAAAGTCGAAATTGTCCGAAATTTTACGTGAATTTAAAACAGCCAATCGTTTACTTATTACTGGTACACCACTACAGAATAACCTTCATGAATTATGGGCGCTATTGAATTTCTTATTGCCGGACGTTTTCAATTCTTCTGAAGATTTCGATGAATGGTTTAATACCAATAATTGCCTTGGTGATGATGCTCTAATACAACGTCTGCATGCCGTGCTAAAACCTTTTCTATTGCGTCGTCTAAAAGCGGAAGTAGAGAAGCGTTTAAAACCTAAGAAAGAAATAAAAATATTCGTTGGTTTGTCGAAAATGCAGCGTGAGTGGTATACGAAAGTTTTGATGAAAGATATTGATGTTGTTAATGGCGCTGGCAAACTAGAGAAAATGCGTCTGCAGAATATTTTAATGCAATTGAGAAAATGTACCAATCACCCATATTTGTTCGATGGCGCTGAGCCAGGTCCACCCTATACCACGGATACTCATCTTGTACACAATTCAGGGAAGATGGTTATTTTAGATAAATTACTGCCAAAGCTGCAGGCACAGGGTTCGCGTGTGCTAATTTTTTCTCAGATGACCCGTATGTTGGATATATTAGAGGATTATTGTTTATGGCGCAATTATCAATATTGCCGGCTTGATGGTCAGACCCCACACGAAGATCGCAATAGACAGATTCAGGAATTTAATATGGATAATAGCTCGAAATTCGTTTTTATGTTATCGACACGAGCTGGTGGATTAGGTATAAATTTGGCTACGGCAGATGTCGTGATTATTTATGATTCCGATTGGAATCCACAAATGGATTTACAAGTAAGCGAACATTAAAATTGTGTGCGAATACTGGGTACATTCTTCTTCTTCTATCTTAGGCCATGGATCGAGCGCATCGTATTGGTCAAAAGAAGCAAGTGCGCGTTTTTCGTTTTATCACTGAAAATACGGTTGAAGAGAAAATCGTCGAGCGTGCTGAAATTAAATTACGTCTTGATAAGCTGGTTATTCAGCAAGGGCGTTTGGTGGATAATCGAACCACTCAACTGAATAAGGATGAAATGTTGAATATAATTCGTTTTGGAGCTAATCATGTATTCGCTTCAAAGGATTCCGAATTGACCGATGAGGATATTGATACAATTTTGGAACGAGGTGAAGCAAAGACTCTCGAAGAGAAAGCAAAACTTGATCAACTGGGCGAGAGTTCGCTGCGCACTTTTACTGTAGATACGAATGGAGAAGGAGGCGCCTCGACATCCGTTTATCAGTTTGAAGGTGAAGATTACCGCGAGAAACAAAAATTGAATGCTCTTGGTTCTTGGATAGAACCACCGAAACGTGAACGCAAAGCCAATTATGCCGTGGATGCTTACTTCCGTGAAGCACTACGAGTATCTGAACCGAAAGCACCTAAAGCTCCACGTCCTCCTAAACAACCAATCGTACAAGATTTCCAATTCTTTCCGCCACGTCTCTTCGAACTGCTCGATCAGGAGATTTATTATTTTCGTAAAACTGTAGGCTACAAAGTGCCGAAAAATCCAGAATTGGGCTCGGAAGCCTCAAAGGTTCAACGTGAAGAGCAGCGAAAAATTGACGAAGCAGAACCGCTGACCGAGGAGGAGATCGTCGAAAAGGAATCACTTTTGACTCAGGGATTTACCATGTGGACTAAACGTGATTTCAATCAATTTATCAAAGCCAACGAAAAGTATGGGCGTGACGATATTGAAAATATTGCCAAGGATGTCGAAGGCAAGACACCAGAGGAAGTGATCGAGTATAATGCAGTATTTTGGGAACGTTGTCATGAACTGCAGGATATAGAACGTATTATGGGTCAGATTGAACGTGGCGAAGCAAAAATACAGCGGCGTTTATCCATTAAAAAGGCATTAGATCAAAAAGTAAGCGGAATGAGCGGGAATATGAGATAGGAGTATATTATAGGAATAATTTCAATTCATCCTCTATACTATAGATGTCACGCTATAGAGCACCATTCCATCAATTGCGTTTACAATATGGTAACAATAAGGGTAAAAATTATAGTGAGACTGAGGATCGTTTTCTTGTTTGTATGCTACACAAACTGGGCTTCGATAAGGAGAATGTATACGAGGAATTACGTGCTGCTATACGGTAAATTCATATCATTACGGGTTCAATGAACGGCTATAAACTATCGCCGTACGACAAACCCATTGCAAAGCAAAGAAAGAGGAAAAAAATGCCTACTTAAATTTTCCTTTATTCCTTTGCTTATTTATAATATTCTTTATTTTGCTTTAGGGCATCACGTCAGTTTCGTTTTGATTGGTTTATCAAATCTCGTACGGCTCTTGAGTTACAAAGGCGCTGCAATACTCTTATAACTTTAATTGAACGAGAAAATCTCGAACTGGAAGAGAAAGAAAAACAAGAGAAGCGTAAGAAGGCGGCTAAGAATACCGGCACACCAACAACAACACCACAAAATAAAACAAATCAAAAGAGAAAAGCTGAAATCGTATCGGCTGAGAAAAATTCAAAGAAAAAGAAGAAGTAAAAAGGCCGAAAGGAAAAAACAATAAATATTAACATTTTTACAATAAATCAAACAATTTGGTGTCGGCGAAATTTTCGTTGATTATTTCTAAATAAATGATATATCCGACTTAAATGCATTCACTTAAGAGACTATCAATCCATTCGCCTCCGGCTGGCTATAATGCCGGAGGCGAGTTGATATTTTCCATTTTGGATTATTTGAATTTTGTTCTTAATAAAACCTCTATATTTATATATATTTTAATTTTAATAAACTGTATTCCTTAATTTTGACATAAATCATTTTCATAATTGATCGCTTATCGTTCAAATCCATTCTATATTTTGTCATTCATTGAGATTGTTTTGCTGATTTAATTTATCTGAACAAAATATATTTATGAAATATAAAGAAAATTATATAGTTTAATACTTGAACAAATAAATATAGTATTGCAAATAAATCAACTGTTGATTTTTTCGAATTGATTTTATTTTCGTTTGGTTTTTATAAATGTAAGTAAAATAGCTTAGATTTATTAACAAAAATTCGGTGAATTGAACTTATAAAAGGTGTTCTTAATTAGCTAAAGATATATCTAGCCGTATTAATATTTACCTTAATGGAATATATACGTTTAAACAAACTTATGTTACTCGTGTAATTTTTTATTTGAAATTCAACCCAAATTAACGTAAAAGGCAATAAACAAAATGTAATGAAATATTAAAGTAAATGTCGTTTCAATGAGTCTATTTGTCTGATATTTTATTCAGATTTAATAGGTAGTATTAAGTCTATAGGATCGAAAAAACAAGGCACTTTGTTTTTGGGTTTATGTTTTTTAGTTAAACCCAAGCTTTTGGGTTTATGAGTACAATTTAATTATTGAATTTATACTGGCAGAGGCACCTGATACCAGAGCAAAAATAGCTATAATACCTATTACTATATTCTTTATAAGTATCCATTTGCACCAACCCAAATTATCCGGCCATTGATAAACTGTTTCAATAAAACTGGGAGCGAGGATACCTAAAAATTTCATATATTTCGTTAGTGTGTTTTCTTATCAGAGTTGTTGTTTTTTGTTTAAAAAACTTACCCAGTAGTGAAAAGAAGACCGCACCGACTAAACTAATAAAAGGTTCCATATCTGGTATTGCCGCAGAAATACCACCGGCTAAAAGAATAATAGCAACTCTAAGTAAAGTCTGAGCAACATTTTGATTTTTCTCTGCAAATTTGTGTTTTATTTTGCCCCATAGAATTTCAACGGGCACAAAAAATTGTAGACCGAAAGTGAACAGAATGGCCAACGCCATCAAAACTTTAGCAGTTTGCGCTAAACTGTAAAATCAAGATGAGATGATTAAAAATAGATAGATATAAAAAAACTCCGTCATACTTACGGCTCACCCGGTTCTAAATTGAGCGTGATGCTGGGTAGGACGTCATCACCGTATCGTGCATAACCAAAGAAACCGATGACCGCATATAATAATGTAACCGTTATCATAGCAATATTTAATACGCCGGGACAGCCAAGAAACTGTTGCGGTTTTCTCATCGAATTCTCTACAGGCATAACAACGCCGATACCCTCCAGAGCAAAGATGACCGTAGCGAAAAATAACGGTATCTTTGATGCGCTTGCAACGTATGGTTTGTCGGAAACTGTCACTGGCCCGCTGAACATATAGTAGAGGGTAATACCAAAAGTGATGACAATGAAAACATTAGCCACGGCTGAAAATGGTACCAGCCATTTAAGTGTACGTATTTGACCAATTGCTAAACATGGTATTAATGTTAGAGCAATATAAACTCGGACGTCCAAATCGATGTTAAGACTTTCTGCAAACACATATTGAAAGCTCGTGGCAATAAATACTATATAGACACCACAGGCAGCGAAATAGGTTGCCATTAGACCATAATCAACAAATTTGCTAAAAATATTAATAAATAAAACAATAATTTGATAACGTTAGAAATAACGAGTAAATGAGAAGAAAAACGAGAGTTTTGCTTACCTTGCAAAATTCGCCCAAGATCGGATTGGCGGTGGACCGAGTTCACAAACCTTTGCAGCAGTTTCAGCAAATCCCAGCGACGGAACTTTGATATCACGGCAAATACTATGTGATGTTTTAACCTAAGAATAAACCACAAAAAAGTTTATTATTGTTTATAAAAATTTAAGAAGATTTATTAAAAGTAAAATCGTTTGATGATTTTTTTAATAATTAATAAAGCTGATTTTAATGATATAGTTCATTGATTGCCGTCTTCAGTTTATTAAAATGAGCTTATTATATAATTACAATCTAAATAATTAATAATTGTTTTGTTATATCAGTCAATATGATTTTCTTGATAAAAAGTAATATTAAATCGATCTGCTCGAAACAAACTTTGGACGTTCGCGAAGATTAAAAAAATTCAAAGAAGTACAAACAAGCTTCTAATAAATCCTAATAAATTCGCTATAATTTTAATTATTAATTCGTTATAATTATTATTATATTATTATTATTAGTTATAATTATGAATTTAGAATTTCTCAAATTAAAGCAATTTATTAGAGCCAAACAAATCGTAGCAACAATGTAGACGTCATTAAGATTAGAACTAATTATCATTAAATTTATTAAGATAATTTCGAAATAGAAAATAGAAATAAAATTCTATAATACACATTTTTTTATAATCGTCCGAACGTTAAGGTATATTATAACGTTGTTATAATTGAACGAACAATTGGTCAAGGTATTGTAATTAACGAGTAAATGCAGAATATCCTCTCGTTGCCGCATTTAAAAAACATATAGTGCAAGTAAACTAGTGTGAATTTCTTTTAAAGGAGCATTTTTTGTCAGCATCGTAAAGCTCTGTAAATTAACAGACAGATAAAGTTTGATTTAGTTTATATATACTTTACAGCAACAATTAAGTATCTGATATAAATTACGATTTAATTGATTGAATTATAATAAAGAAGATAATTGTTTTTGGTGAAATATAATTTATAAGGTATTTATTACTGCTTAACTAAAATCAATGTTAAATTTCTAATAGTGCTTTGAATTAAACGAATGAAGAAAAATAAAATGACTGATCTTTCTATAAGAATATATCTTAAATAAAACATTTAACAAAAAAGAAAAAACAACTTACCAATATATGTACGCAATGAGTACACAGATAGCCTATAACTAATGTTCCCACCGCCCCGAACACCAGGCCACCATTGGCAAAGGCCATTGGCATAGCTAGAATACCAGAACCCAAAGAGCTTTTAAGTAAATGCGCCAGAGCGCTGCCGCTTGAACTGCTTGTCTCTGGATCACGACTGGCAAATGGGTCATATTCATCCGATATTTGTCCTTTTTCGGTTAAATGCGCTCTGAAGACAAATATGGAAAAAATATTTTAATACAGTTTTTAGACCAACTAAAGGAGTTGATAATATCGTTTATATCAATTCACTTTCGGGCTTTAATTAGCGTTTTTATAGTTAGTGGTAAAGGGTATACCGGAAATGAAGGATATCAATTAAAATTGGTGTCTTTAAGGCTATAGAATTTACCTGGAGCTAAAGTCTTCCAATGTAAGCACAGACGCCGACTTTTCTTTGGAAGTTGCAGTTGAGTCCGTCATCTAGACAAAGAAAAAAACAATGAGGTTAAACAAAATAAAATAGCAAAAAATTAAAAATTTTTAGAGAAACAAATATAAATTTCGCCTGCATGAAATTTAAGTAACAATAGTGTCTTAAAGGACTTTACAGGATCTCTAATGTTGTATTAATTCTTTGGTGCTTAATTTACACGATTTATTTTATAATTATTATCATGCGATTGTTTAAAGTTATTAAGAAGGTATGACTCCGATATGCTTGTGTTATTATAAATATATTTCACTGATATGATCGTGTCCTTTTGAACGATTATAACGTTTCAACATGTCTCAGATAAAACAAAATTGTCAAATTATTTCTTATTAAATTTCCTGAGTAGTGTAATTATTACCAATAATGTAATTAGGGCGACTAATCTGTAAATTAATTAAATTTCTGGAAAAGTTTTGGTGAAATCTCTAATGAGGTTTTTTAAATAAGGCTAAAATATTATCAATTTAACAGCAAGTGAAAGGAGGCTACATATATATATGTTTCTCTATTTATCAGACTGAATGTTAGCCAAATTCGTGAAACGAGGTGGTTTCAGTTCTTTGCGGTTTTAAAAATAAAAGAAAAACTGCTAATCGATTTAGCAGGGACACATTTTTAGGGGGTTTTTAAGATGATTTTGTGTAAAGAACATTTATGAATATTTAATAGCCATATAAAGATGGCTTGAATTAAGTAAAACTTCAGTTAGATTACAAATTTGCTGGCATTAATTTTTAATGTGAAGGAATAACAATTTTAGGCTCTTTCTATTACAAATGTTCGATTTTTGTTAATGTAATATAAATAAATATAGCTAATATTCAAATCGGTTGTCAACTAAAACTATTATCAATTCTTGTTTTATCATTTCCGTAATCTGTTGATTGAAAAAAACTCATTTTCGATTAAGAAACATTTGTGATTAATTTTGACATTGATTGATTTTTAAGAAATTCATTGTGCAATTTTGTAAAGAAATGTTACGGAAGGTCTTTGCGCTGTCGTTTAATAATATTTGGTTGATTCCTTAAAAAGGATAAAAAAAGTCGAATTGAAATTGAAAATCGAATTTCGAAAGTGTTAAGTCTTATTGAACAAACAAACAATTATTGCAATTGTGGTTACCAATATTCTACTTGTCTGACTTATTACGAGATTATATTACGAGAAAATTCAACTCTTTTCTTCGCTTAATATCCATTGTAGTTTTTCCCATTATCGATCTTATGAAAATGATTTAAATAATGTTAAAATAAATTAACGAAGTAGATAATTTTTGAATCATAAATGATAATCGAGAATGTTAATAATTTCCCCCGAGCATTTGCTTGAATGCCGAGACGTGAATTTTGAAAAGTTGGTAAGTGAAAGAAGAGCTACAATTATCGCTGTTTTCAACGAAAATTACTGAAATTAAAAGAACAAGCGAAGCTCACGTTTCGAAGACGTTTGGCCGGTATTAGGTATTTTATTTCTGAGATTCGGTTTATCGTATTGAATATTGAGTTCTTAGTGATCTTAAGGAATTAAATATGAAGAAATTTTTTAAAATTATAAAGATGATAAAATGCATTTTATCATGAAATTCTTTAATTATTTACATATTAAATAGCCTTAATGTTTTGTGATAATATTTTCCATCACTGACGACACTTTCGAATGAATAAAAATTTTGTTTTAATTTAAATTTTTAATTTAATAATTTCTAATAATAATAATGACTTTTAATATTATAATTACTTTAAAGTTAATAACGGTAATGTTTTCTTCTCCAGTAATTATTACTATTTGTAATAATATTCATATGCTCGCTCTCTTTGAGTCTACTATATTTAATCCTTTTCAATGTTCTCTCTTCTTCAGTTTACCTTCTTGTTTTGGTTATTTTTCTATAACCGATACGTCACGATAGTCACGACGTATAAATACTAACTGAATTTTTCAATAAATACATGAAGGATTAGAAGTTGGTTGAAATTGTCTAAATAAAGTGCTTGAAAATCGAATAATGGCATTAAAGCCATTGGTTCATATCGTACGAGTATCACGAATGATAAGAATTGTATGAAACGAAAATAAATACTACAAGTATTATCTGGTTATATACCAAGCATTGATTAAGTCTTCAAGTCATCAAGAATCAGCCATAGAACACTGACACCGACGTATAAATACCATTTCTGTTGAATTATAACATTATCTTATTTTGTTTTTTTGCTCAATAATATGATCAATATTATTTGATAAATAGTCAAAATCGAGCAAAATGAAAATGATATTTTTCAATATATCGGCATTTTCCTTTGTGTAAAAGGTATTGATTTTGTTTAAATCTTTTTAGTCGAGATAAAAAAGAGCTGAAGTGCTTTTCAAACACTTGAGAGTGTCGGATATATATCAAAACTTCTAACCGTGATTTATATCTGTAATTAATAGTAATGATTAATAATTAACAGGGTTGTTGTAACTGCTTCGTAGCGATTTTATTTGCGAAATGAAATAAAAAAAGCGAGAATTCCAGTTGTCTGTATTTACAAAAGATATCAAAAGAAAGTGAGAGTATCTTTTGTATTGTATTTTAAGTGTCATTGCGTATTATTTGCAAATTGGAACGTAGGCCGGAATGAGTTTCTTTTTAATATAACTAATAACTCTTTTGAAGATTCAGAAGAGAGTTGCAAGTTAATTCCTAACGAGATCATCATCACCAAGGAAGTCTTTGATAAACATTTCTTTTTTTAATTGTCTCTACTTAATTGTGTATTTAATGTGCAACACGTTTAAGTGCGATATATATGTTCATGGTGTGTATGAGATAAAAATTTCCTAGATAATCGTTTTTAAGATAATAACTATCATATTCTGTGCATTTTTAATGAAAAACTATAAAGCAGTTTAATTATTATTTTCTTTATTAAATAAATTTGTTGATTTTGATTGCTCAGACACATTTAGATAGAGATACATTTTAATCTTTTGTACATTGCACATTAGTTTGACTTGAAGCGACGTACTCGATTTAATACCATTAACATACTTTTTATCTATTATACGAGATAAAGTTATCAGTAATTAAAAGGAAGGCATTATTGATAGATGAACGTGTTGTAATACGTCAAGTGTTGGTAATCGGAAAATTGTTTACGCATGTGCCAATGTGATATATTGCGATTATGTTCAATTAAAAGGACAATAATTGATTTTATTTTATTATAACGGTGTCAATCAAAAAGATTAACAAATTTCTACGTCGATGAATTAACTTCTTCACAATTGCTAATTTTCGCCATAGTTTAATTAATTATGATTTTGGTTATAAGTGGTGCAAAAATATTTATTACCAAACTTCGTCACCCTACAGCCGGCATAATAAATAAATAATTAATGAAATTGTTCCATTGTTTAATTTTTTTGTGTTGTTTCTAATTGAACAAAACTGGATTCAGGCATCGCATAATAATTAAATGCCAAAATAGTATTATAATAATAATAGTTATTAGACAAATTAACGAAAACCAAAAATGTATAACCGGAACTGTTAGTTCATTTCATTTCGAGAAGTATAAAAATAAAATTTCCTTATTAAACTTATTGCAAAAAGATTTGTTAGTAAATATATTTTACTGCCACGGAAGTTCATTGATATTAGTTCGTTCGTTCGTTTGTTCGATCGTTTGTTCGTTCGTTTGTCCGTTCGTTTGTTCGTGCGTTTGTTCGTTCGTTTTTTCGTTCCTTTGCTCGTTCGTTTGTTCGTTCGTTTGTTCGTTCGTTTGTTCGTTCGTTTGTTCGTTCGTTTGTTCGTTCGTTTGTCCGTTCGTTTGTTCGTTCGTTTGTTCGTTCGTTTGTTCGTTCGTATGTTCGTTCCTTTGCTCGCTCGTTTGTTCGTTAGTTTGTTCGTTCGTTTATTCGTTCGTTTGTTCGTATTTATAGGATTAATTTTGGAACAATCGATAACGTAATGATGATTTAGGGTTTTAAGGTTCTTCTAAGAACTTCAAATAATTAATTAATTTAGAAATAATTATAAAAAATTAATAAAAATTACAACGTAAGCTATATAATTAATAGACTAAATATTAATACAGTTAATAAAACTGACCAAAATGTGAAAGTCTATGAGTTGACAGAATATATTTAAGATAATTTTTAGTCAATTCTTTCCTTAAATTGTCGAGAACGGTTTACTCCCTTTGTTACCCACGCCCCTCCTTCGAACATTTACTGTATAAATCGTTTGTGTGAGTTTTCAAATGAAAATGCTTAAATATTTTACTATTTCCAAAAAAAGTGTTTCTTTATAAATATACGATATATAATGGTCAGAGTCACGTTCGCGAACTAACAAATATTGAAAGTATTTTTGGCTTTAAAAAAATTTATACTTTATTTAATTTAATAATTCAGCATTTTTTTTTTGAAACTCAAAACGAAAAACCCGAGTTGAGAATAAAAAAAAGAAAAAATTACAACAAAAATTCAAAAAAAAATAATTATAATAAAAGTAGTAATCATTGTGCTTTTTCTGATACGGCTACTGTCATAAAGATAATTGTTTTGTGTAAAGATAATTTCATATACAGAAAAACAAAATAAACAACAACATCATCCACAACAATATTAATAAAGCCATAATAGGTCTCTTTCATCAAAAAGGATAAAATGATGTCGAGAGAGTAAAACATGACCTAAATTTTCTGTTTTGTTATTTAATCGCAATCATGATTATGATAATGATGATAATCGAAAACAAAAAAATTCAATGTTTATTATATTATATAAAACTCATCAGGTTTAACTTTCACCATTTTTTGTGTTTATCGATTTTCTAAGGATTTTGAAAATTATTTCACATTAGCATATTTTATATAAGCTTAGATGATGATCATTAGAGGAACATAATTGGGGAGCCATTATTATTTCAGACATATTTAAGTGATACAGACACATAATATAATGATTATTATTTTCGTAATATACTCACAATCTAATAATCAGTGTAAATACAATGAATGCGTAAATACATTCGTAAATAAATAAATGAATAATTATTTCGCTCATAATTATAAGTAATTATTTATAGAAATTATTTGAATTAATCAAGAAGATTCCTTGAGAATGATTTTAAATAATTAGTGAAATTAAATAATTAATAAGAAAATTAACGGAATGCTTTTAATGACGTTAACGATAATCATGAATTGGTAACACTATTGATAAGCGAGTAAAGCTATTGAACAGCAAAAAAAAGCAATTGATTTAAAGCTGTCTTTCTTGGAAAGGAAAAGGGAAGGGAAAGAAACACTTAAGGGAAAATTTATAAAAATGTTTAATTTTAAGTTTCGATTTATTAATACGGTATTAATAACATTCTTTTATTGACGTTTATGCAATTGTTTAACATTTATTTTATTGTATTATGTAATTAAAAGCTAAGGTAAATTGCTGATAAATTTTTGAACATTTTATAAGAAGTTGAACATTTTATAATTAAAAGGAATATTTTAAAATTTTTTATAAAGTAAAAGTAAGAAATGCTTTTCTTTGCGATCGTCGAAGAAGCGAATACTTAGCGATGTTTTAATATTGGAAATAATATCAAAATGTATCAAAAATTTATGTTTCATTTAATGTTTCAACATACTTTAGAATAAATATTAATTAAGCAGATGTTATAGGAAATAAAATATAAATTATAATTTTATTTTTAAATAAATTATAATTTCAGAATAAATTATAGGAAATAAAAAATATAATAAAAAAAGTAATTAAAATGTAAATAATAGGAAATAAAAATGGAATTGTAATCAATTATTTAAAAATAAATTATAAAAAATAAAAAATGTATTATAATAAATTAAATAAAAGTAAATTATAAGAAACACGAAATTATAATAAATTATTATTCTTATTGAATTATTATATAAGAAATAAAATTATAGATTAATCGATTTATCAATATATCAAATTATATATTGTTTAAGGATTTTTTGGTAAATTTTAAGAATTCTTTATATTGTTTCTCAAGTGTTTTAGTTGTTTAAATAATTAATCTGAATTTTTGTTCAATTAAAATCTGTTCATTTAAAAAAGCAACTTAATCTATTTTTGTGTAGAGTTTTGTTTTTGCATTTTAATTTTCAATGAAATGAATAACATTGCATTAAACCAACACTACTAAACAAGCTACTACCGCTACAACTACTTAAGCACACGCTCGCATCCACACACATAAACCTTCGCAATTAAATAATTACCGATACAATGTTTTCAGTTTTTGTTTACTAAAAGCAAAAAAGACGCTTTCCAAACAAAAAAAAAAAAAAAAAAACAACAACAATAAAACACACTTTTTCGACAGCTTTACTTTTTCATTGTTCTGACTTATAAAAAATAAGTGTAAGATTATAAAACAATTGCTGAAAATACTTTCATTGTAGAACAAATA
This sequence comes from Physocephala rufipes, assembly GCA_963966595.1. Lineage (NCBI taxonomy): Eukaryota > Metazoa > Arthropoda > Insecta > Diptera > Conopidae > Physocephala > Physocephala rufipes. The sequence continues at coordinate 24,099,857 of OZ016505.1, forward strand.
TTTAGGATTTATTTTTTAGAAAACAATAAAAACAGTTGTTGTTGGTTATGTTAGAAAATTCAATAAAACAGATTTAATTTTTAAAAGTAAAAATGAACTTACTGAAATGAAATTAAAGGAATTCCTCTCCCGTTGTCAGTAATTGGAAATTATATAGATTTTTTCACGTTTAGTAATCTGAATTCCTTTCAAATTGCACGTTGGGTTCTTACATTAAATTTTGCAGTTTTAGATTTGTCTTTTTTTTTGTTGGTGTTTACGAGCGGCGCTATTTACGTTAATTTAATTTTCACAATTAAATTAAAGTTAATTCATTCAGACGAAGGATTTCCGTTTGAAATGATAAAATTTTAGGCGAGCATTATTCTCGTTGGTTTTTAAAAAATGAGCGCAATTTTTCCGATTTTAAACTTTAGATTAACCGAATAATGAAGAATCTTCAGATTTTCTTTTTCGTTTCTTCGTTTGATTTTATTCTAGGTTTAAAGTGAGATTTTTCTTTACTGTTAACAGCTTGACGAACGTTTAGTGACTGATGTTTAACTTCAAGTTAATTGCAAAAAATAATTTCAGTAACAAGCTGTATTTTTTTAGCCGCGATTCGTTGCGTCCCGTCGCGTGGCCTGACTTTGCTCCGTCTCCGACAAACTGAAGACTAAAGAAATTGTTAGCACGCGCTTATTTAAAATCGTTTGTATCGGCGATGGCGGCAGCAGCAGACCCAGCAATAGCACCAACAACAATACCGTAAAACAACGTAAAAAACAACACCAACTGGAACAACGACAACAAAAACATTAGCAGCAGTAGAATAGCCAGAAGAAGCACGCCAACACCGAACTGAAGGAACTGAAACAACAATATTAGGAGTAAGATCAACAACAACAACAGACAACAGTATCAGTTCACCATTACAAAGTGTTCGTTTTTGGCGCTGCCAACAACAACAACAACAGGAACAACAACAGGAACAACAACAACAACAAAACACAACGTCAAATAAGCGGTGACGTTTTTGGTATGGTTTGGGAAAAGGCTGCTGCTTGCTGATGATGATGACAACGCGATGATGGTGATGGATGGAAAAGCTTCGAATTGTTTTACATTGGCTGGATAAATGCGATTTGCTGCTGGCTATCAACGACAACCTGTACGATCTTGGGCGATAGTTAACCGAGATAAGCATTCATGTAAATATCTAAACGTATTAATTGGTATATGTGCGTATGTATGTATATCCTCTCGTATAGATCCGTAAATGAATGTACACGTTTAAATAATTATGGTCCATTTATTTGTAAAGACATGCGTAAGTATACTACAAACTGGCCATAATACACTTAAAACAATTTTACAGGACGGTAAAGCGAAATGATTCTGTTAAAGTTCTGTAAAGGACATTTTAATGCTTGATTATCATTGCGTGATAAATCTTAATATGCTCGTTATATAATCACTTTCTAATAAAATACTTTCTACCTCAAAATTTACTACGCTTCGAATAATACTCTTTAGCAGCCTTTTTAAACATTTACTACGTTTCGAATTAACTAATTTATAATTAATTTATGCGGCCTTTATGTTTATTCTCTTGGTTATATCTTCAATATTACAATTCCTTACATTCCCTTCAAATATTTTTTGATCTTTTATAAATTTTTACTCCGTTAGCCCTCTGTTTTTGACACTTATCTGACGATATTTTCTTTACCTATCAGTGTGATGTATTCGGTCTTCTTCTCTTTCTCTCTCTATTTCTTTCTTTGTACCAAATATGGTCAATTCAGGTGCATTCGTAGTACTTGTTAAAGTCTGATGAAGTTGTTTGAAGTCTTTATGGTTTTAATTGAAAGGCAGACAAACACTGTAAATGCGCGGAATTTATGAGGTTTACATTGTGATGTATCAACGTGTAAGGTAATCGTAGAGGGGTGTAGTAAGAAATCTGGCAGATCTTGAAGGCCCAGAGCGCTTGTGATCGATTAAAAGTTGCGGGAATCATATTAAAAATGTTAATAAGAGTTGTGGTAGTATTAGTAGTAGTAGTAGTACTAATAGTAGTAGTAGTAGTAGTAGTAGTAGTTGCAGCAATTGTTGTTATTTTTAATGGAGTCAGTGGAAAATTTTGTAGTGAAATAATCTCTAATAAGGATTTCTATCATCGCGAAAGGAACAAGTAATCGCTATATCTTTAAGCCGAAGAAATGTAAATGTTACTTTTCAAATTTAAATTTAACATTTTTCAAATGTGTTTGTATTTATGCGCTTGATAAGCAATTATAATTCAAGGAAATAATTTTATATATGAAAAAATGTAAAGCATATAAAATATATAGAATGACTAATTACGTTCTTCCTAAGCAACATAGGATTCCTAAGCAACTCCAATATTGTCAAGGAGTTTTTTGGTTCCGGAAATCGATACATCGAAACGTTCAAGATTTAATTATCCTCTCGAGCCTATTATATTTAATATCAATAAATAAGTTGTCATGAAAAAAATTGCCTATACTCCGCGGTATGAAGATCTTGACAAGGACAGAGATTTCTCGAGTTTTCATGGTTTTTCCCAAAAAAATTGCTTGGCAAAGAAATTTTAATATTATTGAAATCAGAAAAAAATGTGAATTATCAAATCGATTTTATTCACGATTGAATTGACGGTTTGATGGCGAGTTTGACGTCTTAAATTATCGTCTAAAGTTTAAAAAATATTTCGACAAATTTGATAATCTAATTCATTTCTTATCGTGATATAAAAAGACTTCAGTGAATGTTAGTCTTAAAGAAGTTTGGTTTTTCCAAAAATTGGAATTATTAAAATAAAATCGCTTTAAATTTTAATTAATTCATTAAAAAATGATAAATTTTTTGTTAGCAAATAATTTAAATATATAATAAATAACGGAATAACGGAAGGATTAACTGCTAGATTTACTAGATTCTAAATTTCTTTTTGATAAATCACAAAAGTCGATCGCGCAATAAAACATTCATACAATTTCCTTTTGCAAATGATTCCAAATGATTTTATTAATAAGCATTAAGGGCAAGTATGATGCTCATTGACGCAAGCATAAAAAAGGATGCTCCATAAAAATACTGTTTCGTACTTTGTTCTTTCATACAAATTCTTCCTTCTTTCCTACATTGTATGCATTACAAATGTAATAAAGGTCATAGAAGTAAGCCAAAGATTTAGGCTGGGCGTGGTTAAGTCATTGAATCAGATTATACATTATTATCATTTAAGTTGATCCAGAGACTGAAATCTTTTAAAATTTTTAAAAAAGTTAAAGTTTAATGACTTTGTGTGTATTTCTGTTGATTGTTATTGTTTCGTTTTTAATCATTCATTCATTGTGATCTTAATTGTGTTCTCCTTTTATTTTTTTACAAAATAAAACCAATACAAAAAACCGGTATATATATAGATTTATTATAAATTAATCTCGTTTAGTCGTAGTTATAATACGTAAAAATCTTATTTAAATAAATTAATAGCTTGATTAGTATCACAAAAAGTTTATTAAAAATAACTGAATTCATTCTATGCATTTTTCTTTTAAACAATTTGAAGAAATCTTTCCGCAATTCTGTGAAAATTTTTTTGATAAAACTCTAGTAAATCATCATCATATCTCATAATTGGTTAAATCAGTTAAGACTAAATATTACTTATTAATCATATAATTATTACTACTAAATTATTTTTAATTTAATTGATTTCTAAATTAAGCACGGGTAAATCATTATTGATTAAAATTTTGATCCTTTTTAGTTTAATCATTTAATCTTATATTTGTGGAAAGTTAATAGCAATTAAATTAATTTGAAAATTGTTCTCCAATTATTCATTCATTATCAATTATTATTCTGTTTATTAGTTTTTATGATATAATTTTATATTCGATTTAATTCCGTTGATTAAATCTTAATCGTCAAGGATTAATGATCGCTTTTTTTTGAATTTAATTTTTAATAAATTTCTTTTGGTTAAATCTTTAAATTATTAGATCGATATTTCTCAACCGAATATCTTTCGGAAATTCTTTTAAAATTATCCTTTTATGGTTTAAATAATTATATAATCATAGTAAGTGAATAATTAATAACATTTTTTATGCTAATTAGTGTTTATTTTTTCAATATCTGAAAAAACCTTAATAATAATCTATGCCAATAATCATATAATGTCAATATTCTTTTTCCAAATCTTGGCTTTAAGTATGATGATAATCATTATCAACTATTACCAATTTGAAAAACGTTCAAAAAAGATTGCTCATTTCCCAGGTATGCCGGATATGTCTGAATGCTATAATTTCGTTGAAAGGTGAGCGGTAAAGGAGGGTGGGGTGTCAGTAAATTCAGTTAAATTCTGAAAACTCTTGCCAGTTTTGTTATAGTATTTCAATTGAATGCTTTAAACAAAATTTAACTTAACAATTATTTGTATTGAAATGAATGTATCAATAGTTAAATTGTTTTATTTCCCTTTTTCTTACAGTAAAAACAGAATGGAAAACGTTAAACATACCCTCATTCAATTATTTAACGAGCAAATTACAGTTGTCGCAACTTTTGAACACTTTAATTGCAACGTAAGTGTTTAGAAGCAAATGAATTTATATTTCTTTCTTGCAAACAAAAACAATTATTTTTAGTAGTGAAATATATTTATTTAATAAAAGATTGTAGAGAATATAAAAATAGCAAAGTATACGGTGTAGTAGTAGTAGTAGTAGTGGAAGTAGTGGTATTAGTAGTAACACTTGTAGTAGTAGTAGTAATAGTGGTGGTAGAAACAACAGTGTTAATAGTAGAACTAGTAGATCTACTATTAGTGGTAGTAGTATTGTGGTTGTAATAATATTAACATTTGCGGTTTTATTTACTAATGGTGGTATTAGTGGTAGTATAGTGATATAGTAGTATAGTAATAATAATAATGGTACAAGAATTAACTTCAGTAGAGGTGGCAGTAGTAATAGTGGTAGTTACAATAGTAGCCCTAGTATAAGTAATAGTGTTAGCATTAGCAATAGTAATGGTAGCACTCGTAGTGGTAGTAGTAGTAGTAGTAGTAGTAGGTGTAGTAGTGGTATTTTGAATATAACAAAATTTGTCTATATTTATGTAAATTTTGGTTTTAGGTTAGATTTGGATTCTAAACCTTAGGTTATGAATTTTAAAATCACTTCTGCTTTAGCTGAAAACTATTTCAGGCTTAATAAAATTTCGAAAAACGTAAAATTATTCGTGATTTTAAGCAGATTTGAATGAATTGAGGCGCGTTAATGATTAAAAGTTTAGACGGGATTGTTGGAGATGTATTTTTGTAGGATGAATGAAAATTTTTAGATTATGAATTAAACGATAATTTTGGCCAAAAACAGTTACTACTTTTTTGGTTTCTTAACCGAACTATTTTTTCTATATTTATAAATTTTTTAGAAAAATTATTTCTTTTAATTACTTAGCCGAGATATCTTTTCTGAAATTATGACCAAAATCTATAAACTCAATAGAAATTTAGTATAATTTGCATTTACTTATGGTTATGGTCATATTTTAATTAGGTTAAGGTTAGGTTTAGCAAAGGTGTTTGTATGAGATTAGTCGATTTAGCAGAATATGCGTGGCTGAATTTAAGCAAAAATTAAGACGCAATATAGTTTAATCTATAAAAAACATAAATATTAATAACATAAATTAACGATCATTTAGTCAGCATTTTTTAAGCTCGAATTTAATCTTTCATTGAAAAATTCTTTGACAAAAATTTAATATTTAATGATTTCGTATATTATTCTAATTAGTCTTCAGGTGGTAACTATTGATGCTGATTTACATAAATGCCTAAAGCATTGATTGGCAAGTATCCCGTTCCATATTGTTATATTTGCGCACAAAACATTATTCGAACATTTTTCTTCCGGAATGATAAAATTTGTAAGTTTCTTGTTGAAATATTAATATTAATAAATAAGGATTTAAAATAATAAGGAAAGAATATTTTATTTTTATCTTTACGCGTATGTCTAAAATATTATTAATTTACACTAAATTCATTAGAATATGTGCATATTAAAACATCGTGATCTAATCAATGGGGATTTTTTTAAAGTAAAATTATCATTTACACAAAAGATAAAATTTTTATTTAGATCAAAGAATTTCATTGTTCGAAAAATCATTTCAAATTTCAAAAAAATGTTCCAACTTCTGTCAATTATTATTATATGCGATTTTTATTTAAATTAAATAAATCTATAAAAATAAATTAAAATATTTTACTGCTTTAAAAATCTAGTCTCTTTACATAAAATAAATATTAGAAATATTTTTGATATAATTTAAAGCAAATCTTTTCTAAAGATTATTCATGATTTTTTGGTACTATTTATGAAAATCAGTTCTATTTCGAGACGTAGTTTTGGAAATGCGCAGTAGTTTTAGAAATTTTTCAAAAAATGTTTTCTCTTCTGATTATTAATCGGTTATCAGTTGAACGACATTAATTCGATTATCGAGCGACGGTCGAGAGTGATGCCAATTTACATAATTTTCATAATTCACGAATAGCATACTAATTCTTTTTAACAATTTGATAGCATTTAAAAGAATGACAGTATCGTAAATAAAATTTCGAATTGAATTTTCGAAACGATTTTAAACGTCTTGACCAAAGCACGCTTCAAGTGATTGATGTTTGCAACCGGTCTACGCTGTGACGTCATGAAAATGCACGCAGGCGTTGAAACAGATCACACTCCGATATTTATCATTACTTTTATATCATTTCTAAACCAAAATAAGAAAAAGAATCATTCTTCGAAAAAGTAATGAACTAATGATGACTAATTGTAATGTGACGCACTTTGTGGGAGTAATGTACTTGTTGTTAAAATGTCATTGTTTTAAAAAACGAAAACTTTTAGTTTGTTTTTTATATGAATTTGAAAATAAAGACACAAATATATTCTATATGATGAAGTCAATCCCTTGATGATAGAAAGAGGGTTCTTTTGGAAGAGCCGATTATGGCAAACATGAAAGGTGAATGACTGAACATTTGGTAATTTGAAATAACAAAAATCCAAATTTTCGCCAAGCTTTTGCAGAGTTATATAAAAAATATATTGTTAGCAGAGAAATCTACCAAAATGTAATAAATATTCTTAAGGAGCGTTTCTTTGGCAAAACCGGTTAACTGCGAAATTTGATGGATTACGCACTGAAACTCAAAATTCTTTAAAAACTTTATCTCGTATACAATATTTTCAAATATTTACAATAAAAATTGAAATATATTCTCTAAAGTCAGTACTAAGACTATTTTCGGTTTTAATGAGATAATTGAATAATCTTCAGTAATTCGGATGCTTGATCGAATCGTAAAAAACACTTCAGTAATAATTAACAGACAACAGGGCTTCATCAGTTTTAATTTATTTAATGATAAAATTTTTGTTTATTAAACTGTTTACGACAGTGCATAAAAAAGTTCCATATCGTTAAAATCTGTTTTGATGTATTTCTTTTTAAACAATATTTATTTGATTGTTGTTCTCTTCTGTTGCGCGTGAGCAGAATTTGAATTCCGTGCGAAAGCCAATATCGTTTAATAATAATGAACTTTCGATAATAATTAAATTTAATTTAAATGTGATAAATATCCCTAAGTTATTACGTTCCTATTTAAATATTTTGAAATTATAAAAATATTTAATCGCATAAAACTCTATTAGAGCTTTCGGCAATTAATAATAAAAATACAAAATGTTCTAATGGTAAAAATAAATGCATTTATTTCCGTCTTTAGGCCAGCATGAAATACGTTTAAATCTTGTACAGACATTCGGTCAAATTCATTCGCCTCTGAAAACAGGTTTACGTTTTTCGGCAAATGCTTTTAAACCTTCCAAACGATCTTTGGTTGGCAGAAGTTGTGCGTAACAGACTTCCTCTATGGAATAACCCGTGCTCAGATCGACTTGCATTCCTTTATCTATAGCCAACTTAGCCATTCGTATACCCACTGGCCCATTCGGCAATATCTCTTCAGCTAATTGCAGTGCTTTTTGATAGGCAGCATCCTTTGTGGTGTTCTGTGGCACTACGTGATTAACAATGCCCAATTCTTTCGCCTCCGTACCGTTAAGTATGCGTGAAGTGAAGATCAATTCTTTGGCTAGTGCCGGATTTAGAATACGAGGTAATCTTTGAGTTCCACCCGCACCAGGTATAATAGCTAATCGCGTTTCTACCAGACCCATTTTAGCAGTATCTGCGGCTGTGCGCATATCACAAGCCAACGCCATTTCCAATCCTCCGCCTAAAGCGGCACCATCTAAAGCGGCAATAACAGGCATCGGAAGTTGTTCAATGGCAATCAATAAATTCCTTAGTTCCGTTACAAATTTCCCAACCTCATCCGGTGGCATGGATTTGCGTTCTTTGAGATCTGCGCCAGCGCAAAATATGTCCGCCGTTAGGCTACGTAACACCACAACTCTTGAGGCATTATCACGCTTAAGATCATTGATTATTTTCGAAAATGTGTCTACCATACCGCGACTGAAAGCATTTTTGGCTTCTGGCCGATTTAGACCGAGAACAGTAATTCCTTCTCGATTATTTCCTAGACGCTCCACTATAACTTCATTGCCTGTAGTGGAGGCGATGGATAACGAACGAAATGAAGACTGCCGACTGAGTGTTGTAATGGATAGTGGATGAATCCTGGTAAGGCTTTGTAGGTGCCGAAGAGGACAATACATTTTATTAGCAGCCAAAAGGAGGATCTTAAGCCAACAGGAGCAACGTCAATTGAATAAAAACAAAAACATATGTTCGTTGAGATAATGTTGCATACTTCTGGAGAGCAAGTTTACTCTATAATGCTGCCATATCATACTAGATTTTGGAATAAAATATATGAAATCAATATTGTATTTTTATATTAATGTCAGAATTTTCATTATTTCACGACAAGTGAAAGTTTAGTTGTAAGTTTTAACTAACAATAACCAAGTGAGATTATTTGTTAGAATTTGTACAGGTTTTGTTGATGTAGTTGACTCCAAAAGTTGTCAAAACTTGACGAGCTGATGTCTCTTTTCAGAGTAATAACCCTTGAAATATTGAAATTAATTAGACTGTATGTCATAAACTACAAACTGCAAATTCAACAATAATCGATTCTCTTTAAAAAGCGCTTTCCTTCAAAACTTTTAAGGAAACGTAACTTGAACAAACATGTACTTATATTACGTATTTGTACGTTTTCTCGTAAATTCCTGCATTAATTTTAATTAAAAAGTTTGACAGAAAATCGGGAGCTATACATTCTATTAATAAATTTGTATGGATTGTACACTTTACTGAGAAAAATTTAATAAGTAATTTAATAAGTACTTAAACCGTAAATATGAAATTTCCTTGAGGTACGATATCATCGATAAGTTAATTATTAACACAAATGAAAAATATTAATACTAATGAATTATTGACACCTACGTCATTTGTTTTAATTCTAAAATTAACGATATGTAGTCATGTTAGTTTGATATTCAAAAGAGATACAGTTCTTAATCCGCACTTTTTAATGTAGTTGTTGTCTGCAACGACAACAGGAATAACAACAAATATCCAGAAAAAGTGAAGTTTCTGTCACGTTTTGTACCATGAATATTAGAAGTGGCATAATTTTCCTTATATGGGGTTCATACGGAGGCTGAAATCGACTTCTCGGTGAAAAGTCGTTTTTTCTCCATATAAAAACTGTCAAACGAAAAGCTGTTGAAATACAACTATTCGCTGAAAGTACAGCATAATTCAGTTTGGAATTCTGATTTCTCCTGAAGTTTGTTTCATTCAACTTCATTCCCACAGCTGTTTTGATCTATCCAATTCATTTTTTATTGGTTTCGTAATGGTATTTGTAATATTTATTCTACTCTCTTGTATATATTTCGGTTTTAGCTGCGAACGAAACTACTAGCTTTTGAAAATTCGCTGAATAGTCTACTTTTCTGCCGCCGTGTGAACCCCATATTATATTCGTTTGATAATCACTGAATTGACTATGTTTTGCTCAATGTATTGTATATTAGTCCAAAAATTAAACATAGTATCGAGATCTTTGAAAGAAAAATACGACAAGCGAATAATATATAAAAGTTTAAAAATAAAACCGTAATATTACACCTTCGTCGAAACAGGAGTTCAATTAAGGAAAAGGAAAAGGATTTATAAAAAGTTTCCGACTGTTGTAATTATTGTGACCGTGTCGGCTATTGTGAAATTTTCTGAGAGACGTCAAGGTGCCTGGCAAATTTTGACATATTTTCGTTGTGTGCGAATCAAAATCTTTTTCGGTGAAAGTTGGAGAATTACTCATTTCAGGGAAACCAAATTTTATTGTTGTCACAAATTTTTGATAATTCCCGGCATATTTGGACATTGTGATGCAGGCCAGAGATTACCTCTGGCGCAAGCGTTAATGGAAGGGATTGAAATTAAATTAGATTACTCAGTGGCAAAACTCATTCAGTAACATAAAGGGCAAAAACATTTAAGGAAATGCCAAATTAAGAGAAGAGTAAAGTTAATCTTATAGTATTATCGTTCAAATTGGTCGTTAATGAATTTTAATTGTATCACGATTTAATAAAAATTGCCAAGATTTAAAACACGGAATTAGCGTTTCCTCGTCATCGCTTAAGTGAGAATTTTTGCCAGAGTGTAGGCAAACAGTGAAAAAATGTTGCTCCGTTGCGGGGGAGTGATTTCGCCGTTGCAACGATGCTTAGGCTACAATGTATGGAATTTTCTAAAAATAATGCTTGTAAATTATATGCTGGCTTACATTAAGTTTTTATTTCTTTTAAGGTTCCTTTTAGATTAGCTTCAAATGGTCCTGGCGTAGGTTACCATCATACCATTCCACAACGTCTGGGGGTGATTTTGAAGCTGAAGACGCCTGCATTAAATAGCGGTTCAAAATGTTACTCTATGAATGATAAGAAGGTATAAACTAAGATTAAATATTGTGTTTCTTGGGTTTCAATTTTTATCGTTAGATCATAGCGGCTGCCCCGATTGCATTCAAGGATAACTCAGCTAATGCAGACAATAATAAGAATAAACCGATTGTACGCGATAGAACTATAAACTCCGACGACAGCAGTAGCAGTGAATATACGGATGTGGATTGCGAGAAAACCTCTGGAATATGCGGGCCTTCAGCAAAAGTTGCTCAGCCTGTTATCAAAACTATTATTTCCCCTCCAACGCAAGTAAAGAAGTTAGATATAAACACACCGAAAGGCGTTCTCTCAGTAACGACGACAATAGAGGATTCTAAGATTAATGAGCTAATCCTTGAAAAGACTAATCATAAAAGAGATCCTTTCCCGAAATCCGAACCTGATGATAGCGGAACTGCGTCTACACCGAGCTCTGTCCAAACCTCTCCCGATCTCGTAGTCATGAGTAAAACAAAAAACGACCAACCTATAAAAGCAAATAATGAAAAGCTGGACGTTGACGATTGCTCTCATGACGCTACAAAATCCGGAGATAGTGAAAAAAAGGTAATTTTAGTTTCATGTTTGATATTATTTTTGTTATAATTATTTTCCGCCATACATATTCATTCCATAGAAACGATGTAGAGTTGACTTTAACCGCTCCTCTTTAGAAAGAAATTTTATAACACCTTCCCGAGCTATGCAAGATTTCCTGTTGAAGGCCTCAGATTTGGAGACACTACCGAAAATCAAACGTCGTTCACCTTATGAACAAGAGCCACCCATAACCGTTTATTGGCGTAAGGATGTGGAAAATAAGGCAATCGAAGTTTGGGGTTCGCGAGAGAATTTGCTCAGAGAGACCTTGAAACGGGAGATTGAACGAAAAAAATATCAGCAAAGTGAGTGTAACCTTAAATATTTAATACAGTCCAAAAGGCCCTGAGGGCTCGTTTTTAATGATCGTATAATTACAGATATTTTTACAGTTAAAAGACGTTTGCGGGATTATCGTCGAGAGATTGGCAGCCGCACAGTCCTGAGTGACACAGATCGTGGACTAAAGGGTAAATCCGGAAGGGTCGTTTTAATTGCTATCGGAATGTAGGTGAAATTAATTCCCATTACTCACGTCATTATTCGCATAATTCACACGGTGCTTGCTCTACAATTACAGTAACGGTTGTAATTTTCTCTTCAAATTATGCGCATGGATTTTCACAGGATCGCACAGTATGTTTGCTGAGACAATACATTCATTGGCTGATACAATGAATCAACTTATTCTGGCCTATGGCATACATAAATCGACGCAGGTGATATTGAGATTGAATTCGTTGTATTTTTATTTCTTTTGAAATGTACATAATTGCAGTTAGCAGATTCCGATCATCCTTACGGTTATTCCAATATGAGATATGTTTCATCATTAATCTCAGGTGTTGGTATTTTTTGTATTGGTACCGGGCTTTCCTTCTACCACGGTATAACAGGCTTAATGCACCCATTGCCCGTTCAGGACTTCTATTGGGCTTTCTTTACATTAGGCGGTTCTTTAGTATCGGAGGGGGCAACTTTGTTGGTGGCTATAAACGAGGTGCGTCGTTCAGCTAAATTGGCTGGTCTCTCATTCAAAACGTATGGTATGTCATATCAAATTATTGAAGCCTTAATGTATATCGTTGTATATGATATTGGCGCCTGATGATAATCAGATTTTACAAATTAATAAATTCGTATTTTAGAAATCTAAGGAATAAGTTTAATTTTTAGTGCTAGACGGAAAAGATCCCTGCGTTAATGTGGTGCTCACGGAGGATGCAGCAGCTGTTGCTAGCGTGGGGTTCGCTGCAGCTTGTATGGGCCTAACACAACTGACGGGATCGCCAGTATTCGATGCGATTGGTTCCATGCTGGTTGGCTGTATGTTAGGCGGTGTGGCTTCTTTCATTATTTATACAAATGTGGCGGCTTTAGTAGGAAAGTAAGTTTTTCATTATGTGATTTCTAAACGAGTACATATGAATTCTTTTTGGAAATTTTCGTCTATCCCAGATCAATATCGCAAGAGAATCTAAATAAAATTAATGCCGAACTTGAAAGTGATGTAATGATTCGAGCTATACATGATGTGAAAGGTATTGATATGGGCAATTCACTTGTTCGTTACAAGGTGAGTTCGGGGAGGGCATTGGATGAGTCAGAGCATAGAATAATAAAAAATCAAATGGCTTTCAGGCTGAAATGGATTTTGACGGTCGTGAGTTAACGCGTTCATATTTAGATAAACAGGATTTAAATGAGCTGCTAAAGGTAAAACATTTCTGCCAATATCTCTTTAATTAAATTAGAACCATTGATTATATTTTGCAGGCAGTAAAATCATTCCAAACGGTTGAAGAACTAGAACTGTTTCTCTTGAATCATGGTGAAAATATTGTAGATTTAATGGGTGGTGAAATCGATAGAATTGAAATGAAATTGAGGGTAAAAACATTCCTAGAATTAGTTTTTTTTTGTTTCTTTTAACCAATAGAACTTTGCTTATATTGCTAATTTTTTATATTTGTTTTATAGAAAAAGTTTCCTGAAATTCGTCATTGTGATCTCGAGATTTTGTAAACGCACGCCTGTTAAACCCTCTTCATACTTCTTGTGTGTCTAAAGTAAAAGAAAAATTTGGATCGTATATTTTTTGTCAGCAATTGGATATCTGCTTGTACTAAAAAGTTATTTATTATATTTAAAATTTTTGAATAGCTAATGTTATTTTTTACATTTTATTTTATGTTTAGGTATATTATAAAATTAAATATATGTAATGATTTTGTTATAAAATTGACATGCGGATCTTGATATTCGGACATGTAAATATTTCTATAAAATTAGTTTGTAATAAAGAACTTTATAATTTATTTATTTATGAAAGAATTTTAAAAGCAATTTTTGATTTCTGAAAATATATGTATATAAAATATTGGAAGGATTTTTGTTTATTCTCATAAAATCTGGTTTTACTATTATTAACAAAAATGTGCCCTTAATCATAATTAAATAGTGCTTTCATTGAAACATAAACGAAACGTATAAATATAATAAAATTTAATTGTTTTATTATTCAATATACTATCGATATTGATCATAGGATAATAGTGTTGAATGGTTGATTATTGCAAAGGGAGAAAGAGAGAGTGAGAGAGTGAATGTACTTCTACTTAGTTTACTGAAAGTGAGAGTTCGCTTTATTACAAGCCATAGTACAGTCGAGACGTTATGTCTGTGGTCAGCTTGGTTGGGAGACCACGTACAGGGAGTTACTGTGACGCAAATATGTGACTGTCATACAAAATATTGAGTACGCAAATATTTGCCTTTGATCAATTTGATCAATAGAAGAAGCGGGGCAGAAATTACAGACCGAGTTCGTTGATATTTATTATTGATACATGAGTAAAAAAAGTACAGAATTGAAAAAAATGTTTTTTCTTAAATCTGAATATTTAAATATTTTGGTTGTTTTTTTATGAATTTAGTAATTAAATACTTTCTCGATATCGTCGTTTATTTAAGACGCCATATCGAATTCTGTTTCATTTATCTTTTATTCTGTTAAATGGAAATATATTAATTCGTATATAACTGATAAAAATTCAAGCACAAATCAACAGCTATGCCATAGACGTTTTGCTTTTTTCGCGATCATCAGCATACGCTGCGCGATGTGCGTTCGATGCAAGGTATACTCGATCAAAGTCAACGATCGTTTAGTTTTCGTTTGACAGTCATTGGCGCCAAATGCGGGAATCGAAAAAAGTTACAGGCATAGAATTTCTTTCAAAAAATTATATATAAAAATAAAAACAAACAGCGAATACTTTTTGGGCAACTGCTTTTTGTGAGAAGTAAAGAGTTTAGAATAAAAAGGGCCAAATAAAAGAAAAAGATTAAAATAAACAAAAACACATAAACAATAACGAGAACAACAACACAAATGCCTAAAAAAATTTAAGTACTTAAACGTTAACGAATAACTTAAAGAAAGGTTTAACAGCTTCAGCTGCAAACAACTGACGGCCGGTATTTTCTAATTAAATTTTTTTTATTGTTTATTTTGTAGAAAGTTATTGAAAAGAAAATTAGAAAGTAAAGTGACCCAAAGTAAGAAAAGTGTTATGATTAATTATTTTTCAATATTTTAATCATTGAAATGGCTTAAGGTGGAATTGCAAAAAATAGGCAATCATCGAGTATTTGATGAAGCTGAAATGTTTGATGAAATTATCAATACAAATGCTTGTGATAAAATATGAATATTAATTTTTATTATGAACTTGAAATCAAAACTTTGAAGTCTAATCAATTAATCAATATTCTTTAATGCGTTTAGATGGATGGGGGGGGGGAAAGACAGGGGGATATAGAACAGGCGGTGAAAGTGTATATTCATGTAACAATTTAATAGTATTTGGGAGTATGTATTTATTTGCATTTCATTAATAAATTAAAAAACAAGCTAACAGCTAACTCCAAACATTTTAAAGGCCTAAAATAACTGGCTATAATCCAATACACTTCCATACTGATTGTAATTAATTATTTGGAAAAATTAATATATTTTTAACGAATTCTCTTCATTAACAGAGTAAACACACAGTCAACCCCTTTAACAGTGTACGAGTCTAAAAGAACGCTGTGTAAAAATTTTAAATTTTAAATTGAATTTTATTTTGTTCTCGTTCTTAATAATTGTCATTAATTAAATAAATAATGTTTATTCGTTGTTTGTTAATTATACAATAACTGAATAGTAAATTCAATCTTTTTTAAATAAATAAATGGACTAATAAATTAGTTTAAGGATAAAAAACAATCGGCAGTAACCAAATGACCATTCATACTGCTTGTAATTAATTAATAAAAAAATATTTTTTTAATTGATCAATTTCATTAATAAATTTTTGATAAAAATAATTAGCCCTTAAAGTATTAAGGGTCTAAAAGAAGCAGAAGGAATTAAATTTGATTTCATATTAATTGTAATAAATTAATTGGATAATTATTTATTAATTATTAGACAATAATTTAATAATTGAATAGTTAATTGAATATTTATTAACTAATTAATAGTATTAATAAATCCAAAAAAAATAATATTTTACCCCAAACAAACTAAAAGCAGAAGAGAATTGGCTATAGTTAAATACCCCTTAAATATAAAATAATTATAATTATCATTAATTAGTTAAAATTTTTGGAATTATGGAATGATTTGCAGAACGCTGCAATTTTAGTAGGTTTAAAATCAACAATAAGAAATTATCAATTTGATTTTCGCTTTAAAATTCCGAAGCCCTTTCAAAAATTGAACTGGCCTAGAGGCTGAATTGCTGCAGTTTATTGCCAAGGCCAATGATTATGTTGCTCTCAATGCCGTATGGAAATATGAAGATGCAAAGTAATTAAAAATTACAACAACAACAACGCCGACAATAACAACAACAACAGCAATGGAAAATAAACAACAGCAAATAAATCAGAAAACTGAAACAATCAAAAAGGCAGTTGAAATTGTTTCATTGATCGGTAATTCTCAGTCGTAACCGAGGATTACAAATTGATGTTTAAAAAAATAATGAAAATATAAAAATAAATTTTATTACAAACACATTATTGAATTAATTGAGAAATCAAATTGCGAAAAAAATTCATTAATAATTTTTCAATTTAAAGAAAGACAAAAACGAACAGCTAAGCAATCATGAATTTTTATCAAGTTCTGCTTCTGATAATTTTCAAAATCAGTACCATCGATTTGAGTAAATCCACGACAAACCACGAATCACCACCAACAAATCAAGAGAAGCCTCACATAATATTTATATTAGCCGATGATTTAGTAAGTATTATAATAAATGCAATCTTTAATCTTTCCTCACAATTTTAGAACTTTTTATCTCAATCTTTTTTTAGCTTTTTATATCAATTTTTTAATAAGAAATGTTTTCTTCTTTGAATTTAAAGGGTTTCAATGATGTCGGCTTTCACGGATCTGCCGAGATTCCAACACCAAATATTGATGCCTTGGCTTATTCGGGTCTGATTTTGAATAACTATTACGTTAATCCGATATGCACACCATCAAGGTCAGCCCTAATGACCGGTAAATATCCCATACATACTGGTAAGATAAATCGTTATGGAATTGTAGTAAAAAAGCAATTTCGAAAATGTATAAATTTGAAAATGTATTGCAGGTATGCAACATACCGTCCTCTATGGTGCTGAACCTCGAGGATTACCTTTAAGTGAGAAATTAATGCCGGAGTATTTTAATGAATTGGGGTGATTTTTCCTTACGTTAACAAATTTCAAAAATTTCCCTAATTACGTTACATTATTGTGTTTTAATATCTTGCAGCTATTCATCGCATATTGCGGGCAAATGGCATTTGGGTCACTATAAATTAGATTATACACCAATTTTTCGTGGTTTTAAGACTCACGTTGGTTATTGGACGGGTCATCATGATTATTTCGATCATACTGCCGTCGAAAGTCCTTCGTGGGGTTTGGACATACGTCGTGGTGAATTTAAATTAATGAAAATTTAATCCCAAATTAAATTTTAATTTAATTTAATCCCAAATTAATTTGTTTTGTCAAAGGTTTGGATGTGGCCTATGAGTTGCATGGAAAATATACAACAGATCTCATAACCGACGAATCAGTTCGTGTTATATCTAATCATAATACATCCACGCCTTTATTCTTGTACGTCGCTCATGCCGCCGTCCATTCTGGTAATCCTTATAATCCTTTGCCAGCACCCGATGAAGTCGTTGCTAAAATGAAACATATTGAAGATTTCAATAGGCGCAAATATGCTGGTAAGTCTTTTCGGTTTCTGAATTGAAATTTTCTCATAAGTAATCTTTCAAATTTCAAACTTAAATCCAGTATAAAATTTTTAATTTTTGAAAACACTTTGTAGCAATGGTCTCGAAATTGGATGACTCTGTAGGCAGAATTGTTCACGAATTGCATTTAAAAAATATGCTTAATAATTCGATCATTATATTCAGTACGGATAATGGTGGGCCAGCGGAAGGTTTCAATTTAAATCATGCTTCAAATTGGCCTTTGCGTGGTGTGAAGAATACTCTGTGGGAGGGTGGAGTTCGCGGTGCGGGTTTAATATGGTCTTCAAAAATTCATAAATCAAAACGCGTTTCTAAACAAAAAATACATATAGTCGATTGGCTGCCAACACTAATCGCCGCCATTGGAGCTGGCGAAGAAGTTTTGAGGTGAGAAGAAAAAACTGCTTTATGTGGTTTATAATTCCTTTGAAATAATCAATATGATTTTTCCCTGCAGCAATGTAACTGATAGTAACCATTTGGATGGTATGAATATTTGGAATGCTTTAACAAACGATGAGGTGTCGCCGCGTAAAACGGTACTGCATAATATCGATGATATTTGGGGAAGTGCGGCACTTACTGTGGGCAATTGGAAAGTGATCGAGGGTACAAATTACAACGGTGCCTGGGATGGCTGGTACGGCCCGGCAGGGGAACGTAATACTGAGGTGTATAATATACAAGAATTGTATAAAAGTTTGGCTGGTCGAGCATTGACAAATTTGAATCGTATGCCCGGCTATGGTGAAGTTCTCAATTTACGCGCTGCGGCGTCTGTTAATTGCTCTATGAAATTATCGTATTTGAAACAGGGCGGCACCTGTCAGCCATTGATCGCTCCGTGTCTTTTTAATATTGTTGATGATCCGTGTGAGAGATTCAATTTGGCCGAAACCTATCCGAACATTGTAAATCCCATTTTGAATGAATTGGCTGCTTTCAATTCAACTGCTTTACCACCGGGCAATCTACCACGCGATCCTTATGCCGATCCACGTTTGTGGAATAATGTTTGGACAAATTTTGGAGATTACGAGAATTTGGAGAGAACGCAAGGCAATTCGTTTGAGTAGAAATTAAAAGAAAACAGTTATTCAACAATCTTTTCTAATAAATATTTGTTTAAAATGATCGTGACCTTTTTATGCGAATTTATATTGAAAGAAATTGACGTTGGATAAAAGGAGCAGACAAAGAAAACGCATTCTCAGTGAAGTTTAATACGTAGTTATTGTCTTTAACTTTTATTATTATTAAGATTATATCAATATCCTTAAACTATGAACTGGCATTTGCTTCGTTAAACTTAATCTAAGATATTTTTTGTGGTTTTATTAAGCAGTTTTTTAAAAAAAAACTAATCAAAAAAATTTTTTAAACGACATCAAAGAAATCATTTTACGCGGAAATAAGTATAAGTTCTAATTTAAAGAGAAGCGTTTAAAAAGTGTAGTAGCGTACATACTCTTGTCATATATAGATATAAACGTTATATAATATATACATATAAGCTATATAATATAGTTTCTATATGCATTTATGTCACATCGGTTGAAATCAATTAGTTTAAATAAAATTTTGAATCGCTGGAAAATCATCTCATGTTCGTGTTGTATTTTCTCTCTGGTGGTGTATTTTCATCATTCTTTGTTGCGTCCCGGTAATCAGCACCGATATCCGAAATTTTGGGCTTCAATATTCATTCAGTAATGATAACCGCTACCATCGTTTTCTCCATTTGAGCCGCCAGCACCGAATCCATTACTACCATTGCCATTCCCATTACTGCCGCCTTTGCGATAGCCTCCATTGCCTCCATTGCCATTGCCATTACCATTCGGTCGTCCACTCGAGTAACCTTGTCCATTGGCATTATCTTGGCCTGTGGGTATTCCCGATGAATAACCTTGACCGTTACCATTGTATTGACCACCGCCATTGCCACCTTTACCACCTTTACCACTACCACCGTTTCTACCTCCACCACGTCCGTTGCCATTTGGTCGACCGTTCGAATAACCTTGACCATTTATATTGTCCTGACCTGTTGGTGCGCCATCTGAATAGCCTTGACCGTTACCATTGAATTGACCACCACCACTACCACCATTGCCATTGTCATTGCCATTTCCCCCCGGGCGACCGGATGAGTAGCCATTTGATCCGAGTTCTTGACCACCATTTCCGCCGCCATTACGTCCATTTGGACTTCCACTTGAATAGCCATTAGTACCGAAATCTTGGCCATTGCCACCACCATTGCCGCCACCATTGCCGCCACCATTGTAGTCGTAACCGCCATTACCGCCATTTCCACCGTTACCACCACCATTACCGCCGTTGCCGTTACCCGTGATATCTCCTTCGTAACGTATCTGCGGACGGTAGCCACCTTGATCGGCTTCATATTCAACCACCTGAAAAAGATTGATCGGCGAACATGCAATTATTGATTAAATTAGCGTGGTTTGCGAGTAGAATTTTTTTATTATTTCTTTTGTTTCTTTTTCGTTTTCCTTGTTTCTTACTTGCTTCCTTCCATCGGGCAATTGAACGTTGTATTGGCCCGTGGTGAAATCACCATCGCGCATCTCTGAATGACCAAAAGACAACCCACTAGGAACATCATCAACCTCGTAGCTAAACTCATAATTAGCTGGTTCCTGTTAAATATCAAGCACATTTTATCGACATTTTTTTACATTTTTGTACATTTAATTTGTTGTTCTTTCTTTTAGTTTGTTTTCTATGTTTTTTTAGTTCTTCTACGACAAGCGTTTTGTTAGAGAGCGAGAGTGTTTTTTTCTATGTTTTTGAGAGTTGAAAGCGGTGAAATTCTTGCTTGCTGGGTCGTGTTTGTTTCTTTAATATTCTTGTTGTTGTTGTTGTGGCGTTTTTTGACTATTGATGATGTTGTGAGTTGTTGTTGGTTACCAAAAACATTATTATGAAAACATGCTCGCGGAGGAAAGGAATCAAGTAAGAATTTAAAATTTCCCTCAACCGGAAATTAAATTAAGTTTCTTTCGGAAACTCTTAAAAATGATTTGAGCATCCAGTGTTTGCCATCTAGCGTGGGGTGTTTATGATGATTTATACCAAATATTCACCACGATTTCGTGTTAATTTTCAAAGCATTTTCATTAAGTATTCGGTGTGATATTTTCGTATGTTCTGTACTTACATTATTTCCATCATCGCCTCCGTAACCACCGCCATTTCCACCATTACCGCCGTTACCACCGTTATAATCATAACCATTGTCACCATTGCCACCACCTCCGTTCTGTCCTGGTGGCAAATACTCCTGATCGGGTCTACCATTGCCTCCGTTTCGTCCCCCGCTTCCGGAGGCAGGTGGTCCATAACTGTCTGAAGGAGGTGATCCGTTGTCGCGGCCTTGTCCGGGTGCACCGTAAGTGTTGGCCGGTCGAGCACCACCTCCGTTGCCTCCTTGACCTGGAGCTCCGTAAGTAGTCGATGGTTTTCCACCACCATTCCCATTGGGTGCGCCATAAGTACTCGAAGGACGCCCAGCGCCACTTCCACCATTACCTCCACCATTTACTCCGGGCGCACCATAAGTACTCGAGGGTCGACCCGCGCCATTCGAGTATCCATTACCTGGTGCCCCGTAAGTAGTCGATGGTGTACCGCCTCCACCTCTGCCATTACCATTGCCTTTACCATTGCCACCGCCAAAACCGGGAGCTCCGTATGCTGAAGAAGGAGCCCCACCACCATTGCCACCGCCTGGAGCCCCATATGTTGAAGAAGGTGCACCCCCATTCCCACCATTACCATTTCCCGGAGCTCCATAAGTTGAGGAGGGTGCACCACTATTGCCACCTGGTGCTCCGTACGTCGAAGAAGGTGCACCACCATTCCCACCATTACCATTGCCCGGAGCTCCATAAGTTGAGGAGGGTGCACCACCATTTCCATTTGGTGCTCCGTAGGTCGATGAAGGGGCGCCACCATTTCCGCCACCATTGCCATTGCCTGGAGCACCGTATGTTGAAGAAGGAGCACCACCTCCTGGTGGACCATATGTGTCCGAAGGAGGTAAATACGAATTAGCTGGTGGTTCGGGTCGAGCGAGCGCCATTGAAGCGAATAGCATAAGGAAAACGAGCTACTCGAAGGAACACAAATTAGTCATCACGCCAGGTTTCGGGGTGATTGTGACCCCTTTGATTATAATACAAACCTTTAGCATTGCTGCTGAGGGTAGTGGTATTTCTTTGGGGCAAAGAAGAACAAGCGTAATTATATCCTTTTTTCAAGTTTGCGATTTTATCCTTCAGGTCACTCGAGTTTTTGTCTTGGCTTCTCAGTAGAAACCAATAGATTAAAATCCAAATTCTGACTGATTGCAAAGTTCCGATTTGGGCTTATTTATATCAAAATAAAACATGCTCTCTATTTGGAGGATCTGAACGCAGTGGAAATCTATCGAAGTGTTTTTAATTTTCTTTTCTTATTCGTTGATGCGACTCAGCAATGGATACGTGAATGCATGGTCTGATTTTGAATGGAAGTGTTGGGGAAATGTATGTGTATGTGTGTGATTGTATATGTGTGTGTATTTGTGCTCGGGTGTACAGTTTCATTTGACTAAGTGACTTCACCGTTACTCGTGCCCCACGAGTGATCATCTTCTTTCAAGTCTGATTTTTCCCTCTTTTCCTTCTTCTTCTTATTCATTGAGCACTTGTTGCAGCAACTTAATGATGCAGCAGAACACAGTGGAGTATATGTATAAGTATTAGTGCACAATCCAATTTCTGCGCACTTACATCAATCAGCTGTTGTCCACGCAGTTACTGTTAAGAGTTTTCATTCATGCACTGTGGGCAAAATATGGGTCTTATTGCAGTAAAAATGATTACAGAGAAAATAGCCAAAATCATCAAACACTCTGAAAAAGCAGATTTTAGTCATTCTGTAGAAATAATCCTTAAAATTTATTAAAATTTATTAAAAAGAATTTATTTTGAATTTTTTGAAATTGAATTAAAAAAATGCATTTTTTGAAATAAAATTTTTAGTTTTTCTGTAGCTTCAAATTTTGCATTCCATATTTGAATTGCAGAAATTTGTAGTTTTAGAAAATATTACTAACTTGATCATAGTTTTGTAATATCCATTGGAAATTTATAAAAAGTAAATTTATAGTAGTTTTTAATTTTTAATTTTAATTTTTTATTGCTTATCTAGTTACCAATTTTCTCATTTCAAAATTGATTCAATCTTAGATAACAAAATACTGATAAATTCTATAACAGTTCTGTCTAACGGAAAATGTCCAAAAATTCGTAAAACTCAAGACGCCTAGGACACCTTACTCTACCCTTCATGGGATGAACCCCTTAGCAATTCACTTGATTTCTTTCATTTTTTTTAACAGGTCTATCCAACATAAAATTTTTAAAAATTCGTAAAACTTAAGGAGCTCTAGGGCACCTTACTTTACACATCAGGGGCTGAAACTCTCAGAAGTTGATTTGATTTTGTTCAAAGTATCTCACAAACATTTTAAAGAAAAACAATTTCGCCACGTTTCGATTTCGTTATCAATTCTCTATATTCTACTCCATTCGTTTAGAAAACCATCTAATAAAAATGAATTTAATTGAAAGTCTAAATTAAGAAAACTCTCCTGATTCCGCATTTTGTTCCACTGTTTCTTTGCTTCTGTAATTGTAAACAAAAATCATAATTTTCATCAGCATTACTGCCGTACAAACTCTTACGTTCGTCACGTGAGAGAGTGAATGAACAATTGCAACAATTGTCTTTAGATTTGTTTTCGGATCAGAAGCAACAAGAGAATCTCGGTCGGATCAACGACGGATACGAATGTAAACAGCATTGGCAATCATCAAAGGCGATTGTATCTGAAGTACAGACGACGACTATTGAAGATTAGAGGACGTTTGTTCACACTGTTTTGAGGAAAAATATAGCCTTCCTTCGATGATGGTCTCTTCTTTGGTGCGGAATTCTTTTTAGATACATTTCTGTATTAATTTTTTGCCTGTTCGTATATTTTGCTTAGATTTATTTTTATTGTTTCTTTTTTATTTTATAATATTTTTAATAATTTTTGTTTTATTTTTTGCTTTTGATTTTTCTTTCGTTTTTGATATTTTTATTTATATGTTTTGCTAATTTTTATTTATTTGGTAGGTTTGTACTAACGTGGTATAAACGTGTGATCGTTGTAAATGTAATGGTGAGTGAATGTTTGTCAATGAATGGAAAATCGTGCAATATTAGGTTTGACAGCGGCTTAGCAGCATCAGCATCTGTAACAGTTACAGCAAATAAAAATAGCATCAACAGCCGAATACGCTGTAATTTAAATCCATTTCTTGTATTAAATTTTGTCATTCATTTTTTAGAATTTTGGTGGTAGATGTGATCTTATTGAAATTGCACCTACTTAAATAAAATTTAATTCGTCATTAAAATTTAATCTCGTACTTCACAGAATTGAGTTCACAGGGCCAGGATTTTATTGCTTTGAGAAATAAGCATTATTGCGTTTGTAAGATTATTCGTGAATAATATTTAAAATATATTTTTCAGGAATTTTAAAATAATTCTGAAATCGAAATGGCATTCTAGGAATAAAAGATTTATTCGTCTATAAATATTTTTTACTTTTCATAGACAATGTCTGTAAACTTTAATTAAATATTCGTTTGGATTGATTAATCATTTTGTCATTCAGAATCGTCTAGCCTACGCGAGACACGAATTTTATTCACGATCAAATTTGAACATCCTTTTCCTCTCTTTCTCCCCTTCTCTCCCTCATTCTCCTAAATAAACGTTGTTCGATCATTTGCGAAATCACAACACACTTCTTTTAAAATTGCACAATCACCGCTTTTTAACGATATCACGATATTATTCGTTTTTATTTTTTATTTTATTTAGTTTTTGTCAATTGAGAAGAATAGTTTTATCCTGGTACGATTTGTCAGTTTGAAATAAACTCCATATCTTTTTTAAATTTCTTTTAATATAATTTTTTATTTTTTTTTAATATTATAAAAATATTATTATCATTATAAAGTATCATATCATATCATAAAAATTTCAAAAATATTCATGTTGTTTTTTACCATTAAGAAATTTTGTAAAAAATAAATAAATTTTTATAACTGAATTTAAAAGTAGATAAATTTATTGCTATTACTTTGCATTGAAAAATTAATACAAAATATTAAAAACACTGCATAAAATTACTACAAGCACTATTGAAATAATTTCGGTTTTGACATCAAAAAGTGAATTTTTCTCTCGTTCCTTTCTTTGATAAAAAAGGTGACCAAGTATGTTCTGTCTTCAATGGAGTAAAAATAAATCCAGATCAAAATTACTTTAAAATTTATTCAATAATTACGATATATTTAAACTAAAATATAAATTTAAGTCATTAATCCACCCAGAATTCTAAATTTTAATTTAATCTAAAATTTATTTAATTATTTTAACCTTGCCTGAGCTCAAGCTCAGATTTCTCCAAATGAAAGTTAAACGAATGAAAACTTTCAACTAGTTCAACAAAACTTTTCAACCAGCTAAACGAATTATCAATAATTTTGTTATATTTTCTATCAGTAATCTTTTATTTCTTAAAATTACTCATGGTAATTGTTCGTGGTTTTCTTGAAAGAAAATTGATTTCTAGGAGATCTCATTCCTTTCAGTAAAATCTAAATATTATTTATAAAATTGAAGAATTAATCGGAAGAATTGAGTAAAAAACACACACTTCAAATTATAAAGAGTTTATTATCCTCCAAAAACTTATTCGTTTAGGGTGCTTAATAACTTTCTTCTTCTTCGGGTAATAGCTGTCTTGAATTTTTTATTCAAATGGTCTTTCTCAACTGGTCACCTTAAACATAAGTCACGTGCGTCCGTAATTCGTTTGATATCTTTTTTATAGAGTTGCACGCAGATTGTTACAATATTGATTGCTGCGTATGCATAATTTCTCCAATGCAGCACATATTTATTCGCTTTGACTCACACTTTTACTGGACCATCCATTGGCGCATGTGTTGGGGGATTAAGTAAATAATTACCCCCCTTTCTCCACTGCTGATTAATTTATTAATGCTCGAAAATATTTTGTTTTTAAATTATTTAATATACGATATAATTGTAATAATCATTACCTAATTTTAATTAGTTTATTAATTAGTTTATTTCTTATATTTGAAATTTTCCTGTAATACCAAAAGTCATTTAAAAAATTAGTTTAAAGCTTATTTAAAAAATGTTCAGTCATTTTTGTTGAATTCGAAATTTTCAATATTCGTTGGTTCTCTGCCCCACCTCCTCTTGTAATTGTTGTAACGTTCGAGAAGACAAATGAAATTAATAAAATATATCGAGACACAAACCAGACAAAAATCATACAGTATATAATATAGAATATAGGCCAAATAAATTGACATTATATTGGCGAGAAAACATGCGAAAATCTGTAGAATCCCGACTACACGAATTTTACTATTGGCTACAAAAAAAGATTACATAGAAATAATTAAAATTGTATTTAAAAGTAATTGAAAAAATTAATTCTTACCCGTTGAAATCAGCAAGATATAGAAAATAATACCAATAATACCATTTGGTGGATTCCAATGAGAATTAATGCCAAGCAATGAACCGACTATTCCAAAACTTTTACCAAATCTGTTTTGAAAACGAAAAGGGAAGTGAAAATTAAAGAAGAAAAACATCGGTTTCGGTAATTGGTTTTATGCTTTTATCGATATTTAAAGGATTAAACACATCTATTACTATTGTTACAATTTTTTAAAATATTATAATAATTATAATTGTGATTATTTATATAATTATGACTGTACTATAATTACTATTATTCTTATAATTATAATTATTATTAATATCGTAATTATTGTTATAATTATTATTATTATCGTAGTTATTTTTGTTATTATTATTATTATTATTATTATTATTATTACCAGTCTTACAATTATTATTATTGTTATTAATATAATTATGATTACTGGTCATAATAATGACAAAAACCTTGATGAAAAAGCTTTGGTGCAACTGATTCTTTCACTAAAATCACATAAAGCCCGGTAATTGATATTCTCTTCCGTCTTCAGTTCCACGTAGGTCGTGTAGATGGATAGCATTAATCCTAAGAGAGACCATATTCTAAGATTGAAATATTTATTTTCAATCATATCCTAAAAAATGCCGATATTGAATTTAAAAGGGGTGCGAGGTATTTAACAAGAGGATGATAGAAGAAAGACTAATTGTGAAAATCTAAGACATGGCATTTTAGAGGCAGAAAACAGTTTGCCAAGAAATTCCTTAAAAAAGGTTACCACGTCAAAATATATTTTGATGAATTACTCAAATCATTAAAGTGTACAAAAAATACTAATAAAGGTTTATTAAATTAATCTTGCACTCTCTTTAAATATTTGAATAAAAAACCAGAGAATTCGAGAAAGGGGAGACATGTCCGCAATTTTGGTAAATTCCCTGAAATAAATGGAAACGATGCTTGAAACATTTTTTCTTCTGGTCACCCTTTTTGACATGCGCATGAAGAAAGCGTTTGTTTTATGAATATTATTGGTTGCTCGAAATAAAAGTGTCATTAGGATACTGATTAGAACGTTTTGGGTAAAGGGGAGACGTCATAAGATGTCATTTGAAATTTGTAATTAATTGGACAGTTATGTAAATTAGTTTTACAGTTATGTAAATTTATACCAAGAGTAACGAAACACAAGCTTAAGATAATTTGGTTACTTGGGTATTTCCTAATGAAATGTTTATTGGGAGCAAACCACAAGTGCTGCAAGGGTGGACCAACAAGTAGATTTTTTCTTAAAAACGTCTCTGCAAATTCTTTCGATTTGACCAATTACATTAATACCTTTTTTAATCTTGTCTTGTGATAATTTTATTTCTTGAATATTGTGTTTTTATGGCAACGTCTTTACAATTGTTTTTCAAAAAATGTGTTCAATTAAAACAAACTAATTTTTATCATGTTTCTGAAAGTGAAAGACGACCGCAAAAAGAATTGAATGAACACGGCAAATGGGCAGATAGCACGATCAACATTTCTCTTAGCGCTTCGTCTGACATTGAGAACTTAGCGCATGCGCGCATTTTAATGATCGATGGATGCCCGCGCCAGAATCGGTTTGACATCAGACGCCCAGCATCATGATCGATGATGAAGCTGCGAAGATAGCAGTGACTCTGATGGAGTTAAGTGACGGCGGCGGTGATGGTGATGGTGGTGGCAGGGTTGACGTGATTTCAGTTGGTTTCATTTTTAATTTCGTGCAAAAGTGTGACATCGAACGCTTGACGCTATGTATTATATTATATCTTTTATATTTTTTTTATATTTTTTAAAATAATACATAGCTTGACTGTTTGCACGCTTTTAGCGATGAGACTGAGACTGGCGCATTGTTCATTGTGTTCATCTTCGGTGGTGTGTTGAAGCTGAGGCGACGATGATATATTTGATGCATAACAATGCAATCAAATCGGTGTGATGGCGGTGGTGGGTGGCAGGATTGCTTGCGAATGTGCGATTTCTTTCTACTTTTATTACATCACGATCAGTTTGGCAGACGGTTGGTTCGCTGGTTGTTGCTTGGTTAGTGAAAAAAGTCACAAAGTCACAATTTAGAATATTTTCAGTGTACATTAATCGTAACCAATTTATGTAAATCAATTCCTTTTTACGAAACACTTTTAAGTTTTAAGGTTTTATTGAATTCTATGTCTTTGTTTTAAAATTTCAAAGCATAAATTTTCTATCACTTTGCATTCGTAACCATAGCCGATTAAGTAATTTCGTCGATTTCGTTTAAAATCGATCCTTTAATCAACCGCGAACAGCGAACAATTTAAGACTTCTTCGACGTGTGATGCAATTTTATTGAATTTCAATTGAATTGAATTGGCGAAATGATTAATTGCTTTGACGCGAACCATTTTTGGTGGCATTATAACTGGTACCAACGCCATTTATATAACCTTCCAAACTTATGCTTCCGTCTGTTCATAGTCGTTCTTTTGGGCCATTCGACAATTGTCGATTCGCATTAAATTGCATTAGTCTGTGGTCCAGATGTACAAAAATTGATGCTATAAATTATAGTGTGATGTTAGAGAATGAATGAACGAACGAGCTAATGGGCGAACGAACGAACAATCATCATTCGCGCAAACTTTTTTGAACGAATCAAACGAACGAGAGAACATCCTTCACTGCTTTAAGTTGGTCAGGATTGTCGGTGGAACGAAATAATAATTGATATAAAATAATACATAAACGAAACTGAAAATGACGTGATTGTATTGCACGTGACACCTTTTCCTATCATCGTTATTTAAATAGCATTTATTTACAAAAAAGGCGATGAAAAAAAAAGAAAAAACAACAGATAAAAAAGCATTTGGTGGAAATCTGACATAATCATGGTTTGAAAGAAGATGTAGACAAAAGACATGGACAAAATGTTGCTTTCAGTTAAGGCTTGAATATAATTAACGGCATCATATAATAATTCTTTTTAAATGTTGCATCAGCCAACGGGACATGGTACGTCTTATTATAAATTGTTTCGTATTCATTTCTAATTTCTTCACTTCTATAAAACGATAGACTGTCTACCTAAACCGATCAAAAAGATTTTCACAATAACTAAAGATGTTTTTTCTACAAAATGTCTACAAATTATATACACTTTTTGGGTGCGTAAAGGGAAGTTGTGTGAACCTCTGACATAATAGTTATTAAAGCTCTCAACTGGGTGGATAATATCAATCCTGGAAATATTGTGAGAAAAAAAATTTTAGTAAAAATGTATGGCATTAGATCATAAACAGAAAAATATGGTCCGATAGCTCGTAAACCGAAAATGATTTCAACATCCAACTCTGGCTCTTTTAACCAAATATCTATTAGGTATTTGAAGGATTAAAATAATTTAAGGGTTCCTTAATTTTTTGTTACTTCTATACAAACATTTTTAAGGTTTTCGAAAAATATATGCATCTACTTAAGAAGTCTAAAGTTTGTTTCATTTGACTCTAACCTATAGTGCGTAGATAAGCTTTAGGAGTGTCGGATTCTGCTTACCTGTGGAAATGACAATATTCTTTACTTCATCTACGTTTTTTCATCTTTCAGAACTCATTTGCAAATATTTTGCCACGGTCAGACGGTGCTTCCTTCCTGGCTAGCTTAAGAAAATATCCATCCAAACGATTCAAAAAGAATTATTATTTAAAAATTGAATAATGTTCACAGGAATTTCAAACAAATTTTTTTATTTGGTTTTTTTATTGATAAAATTTATTAAAAATTATTATAAATTTACATGGAATAATTAATTATACGTTAATATTTATTTATTTTTAAAAATAATTTTGTTTTGCTTAGAATAAACTAAAGTTTTCAAACAGTGTCGAGCACGTCTGGAACCAAGAAAATAGCGTTCTTTAAGTTAACCTTTCTGTTACTCAAAAAATTACGTAAGTCACGACAATTGCAAAAGCAAGATTTTTTAAAACTTTTTATCTGAAAGCATATACGATTCATAATTCAAGGTTTTATTCTAGAACAAACATGCATGAGTTGCAATTTAGGTTTTGTGTATCCGGAACATCACCAACAACAATAATAATAACAACAACAACAACGAGAAAAAAATTAACATCAAAGATGACATCAACAATAACAACAACAATTAAATCAACATCAACAAGATGAACATAAGCTTTATTTCAAATAAGATGCGCCGAAATAAAATGCAGATAAAATTGGTCTGCAACGTGACAAACCTAAGATTATATAAAAAAAATTGTATTAGTGATAAAACTATTGTCAAGGCATGATGTCACACTCGTGTAATTCAATGCGTACCGTGGGCTTCGGTGGGAGCTATTGGGAGAAATAATTTTAAAAACAATCTAAAAATGAAATGCTTATTTGATAGTTGCGAACGTCTCACCTCGCCTCTCCTTTCCAGTTACTTTTCAACTGTTTGACATAGCTATATTCAGAAAGCCGTCACCTACAGTCCTAGCAAACAATTGTAAGGCAATCATACAAAATGAGACGAGACGAGACGTTATGAACTATGGAATAACCACATTATTCTTTACTGTCTAATTCGACAAACTTGTCAAAATAGCTCTTTTAAGAGCTCATTCCGTGGGTCACTTTGAAGTCTTTTTTTACGTGTCTTTCCGGTTGCCCTTCAACAGTTTGATACAGTCGTATTCACGTCACTCATAGTGATGTCAAACATTTGAAAGGCAGTTCGCAAAAGACCCAACAAGATAGGAAGGATTAGGTGACTGTTGGAATGAGTGCATTTTATTTCTCTTGAAAACTGATGGTTTTTAATAAAATAATGAAATAGTTGGAAAAATAATTTTTAATTTTTCTATTCGGTTTCTGTGCGAAATCAATTTTAAGTTTTTTTTTGATACGTCATAATAAATTCTCACAAAACAGAAAATTTCTTCATAAATAATTTAATCGTTGGCTGTGAACGGTCTCACGAGAGGATTATTTAGCAAAAAGTAGATTTTTTAAACAACATTTCCAAACAATTTCTTTATGAGGAAAATATATTGAATTACTCAAGGTCGTTTAAATAACGAGCCGACTAGAACAGTTTTCAACTGCATTTAGGATATTTTTAGGAAAATTAGAGTTTCATAAAAATTACCAAAAGTATTTTAAAAATCATTAAAAAATAATAGTAGTGGAATTTTTATATTATTACAAAATTAACTTTTTTTTCTACGAGACAATTACAATAAACAATAACAAAATTTACTCAACGAAGTTGCAACAACTATAAACCACCATTGCTTACAATTTTCCACGAAATGTTTTGAACAATAGCCTAAACAAAGTAGTGCAGTAACGATAACAACACCAAAAACAAATCACAATAAAATAAAAAAATAAGATAATGAAAAAAAATTATCAAAAATGAAATCGTCTAGTCCGTGACAAAATTTGTAAGGTTTTTATTTTCCTGAAGATCATCACTAATGAAGTGAAGAGAATTATCTCGATCATCTAAATTTGAAAATGATGTAGCATAATCGGTTAAAAAAACAGAAAACAGTTTCAAATGAATTTTTCTTTCATGCTGTTTCATTGCTTGTTTTTTTCCTTGAATTTTTTCTTTTTCTTTGGTTTGTTGTTTGTTGATATCGTTGGTCTAATTGCATTTTTTGATATTGATTACTTTCAATTTGCTTTTTGTTTTATTTTTTGTTTTTGTTTTATTTTTTGACTTATCATTAAATTGAAAATTATCATAAGATTAGAAGTCGGTGATGATGAGAGACGATTTTGTTGTTGCATCGATCATCTTGCATTCATCCATCCATCGATCATCGACGATTTTTTGGCATCAATTTGATACAAAATTCAAAACCGTTCATAACCAAATAAAGTGTAACTGACATTCACGCTTTAAAATGCTGATTAAAGATTGAGGTCAATTATGAACACGATAATTTATAGTATTGAGTAATGTTTAGATATAAAACGTATTAGAGAGAATATTTTACTATGGTTTACATTTTAATCAAGGCCAACAGTGAGAAGTGTAGTTCAATATATTTTGTATTTCAATTTT
This sequence comes from Physocephala rufipes, assembly GCA_963966595.1. NCBI lineage: Eukaryota > Metazoa > Arthropoda > Insecta > Diptera > Conopidae > Physocephala > Physocephala rufipes. Next base: position 24,132,533 of record OZ016505.1, read on the forward strand.
AAAAAGTGGTAAATGAAAATTATTTAAAAATTCTTTAATTATTTCTAACCATTCTTTCATTACTTTCGCAAGAAATTTTTCTATGTTTTGAAAATGCAAAGACTTGAAATTGAGTTTTAGGGAATTGTGTTCTTATATCCTGAATTTTTATTTAATCAATCTTTTATTATTTTTTCACTTATTCATAATCAATCTTCAATTCATTTAATTACTTGCGCTAAACATTTTTTTTGTATGTTGGAAATACAAAATTTTGAAATAATAGATCTTGAATTACAAAACAATTTGTTCTTAAATTACGCATATTTTTTCAATAATTCATTCATCATTTATTAATCATTCCTAATCAATCTTTCATTACTTGGGCAAAAAGTTTTTCTATATTTTTAAGAGACAAAATTTTAAAATAATTGAAAAAATTTTGGTAATTTTATTAATCACTCTCTTATCATTTTTTAATTAGTTTTAACTACTCCTTCAATTTTTAGGCGGAGTTTTCTTGTCAAAATTTAATTAAAAAGTTTTGTTTCTAGCTTATGCATCATCATATAATCATTATTTAAATCTTTTTTAATTATACTTTCAATATTTGGGTAAAAGTTTTTTTTATATTTTGGTAACACAAATTTTAGAGTAAAGAAAAGTGAATCTTAAAAACATTTTTAAAAACTTTGTTTTTCAATTTTTTTTTAGTAATTATTTAATATTTTTCCTTAAACGTTCTTTCATTTTTTGGGCAGAATTTTTTTGTATCTAAAAATCTAGAAATTTATTTGAAATCAAATGCTCGGTATGAAATATTTTGGATATTATTTATTTAATGATGGTTTCTTGTAGTTCTTATTGTTGTTGTAATTAATAAATAACTTCACACACGTCCTACTAAGTTTTAATGAATCAACATAACTTCACGTTCAAATTTGGTAAAAATCGACAATTAATGATGTTGGCAATTCTAACGTTTAGCGCTTAGTCAGTCACGTCGTATGCCAGTGTCATCTTCAGTGCAATATATTATTGTTATTGTCATCTTTTAAGATTTTAATCCTTTTGTTTTTGTATTGCTTGTTTGATACGAGAATTACATGTATTTCTCTTGCGAATAACATGATGCTTTTTGAAAGTGTTTCTTCTCAAAAAACAAGAAGAGGAAAAGACCCCGAAAACTAGGAATAACGTAGTTTAAAACAAAGGTATTCATTATCGCCAGAGCATCATTACGCAATAGCGCATGCTCGGCACAGTGGGCTGAATGTTATGTCTGCCGTCGATTCGTTACACATTCGGAAATAAATTTCGAAATAAATAGATTTAATGCTTGAATAAATCGTGTTAGGTGTGAATATTGGTAAGCTTTTATTATTATCATTTTTTTTTCTAAAACATCTTAATTATTTTTACAGCTTTAGTATGAAAAAAGTGTTGCGGCAGACTTCAATTGCGAACGTCTGCTGCACGGGGTTTCGTGATCATCAAAAGGAGGATGCTGAGAACGTGCTAGAACTGAATGGTAAATGAATTATTGCGCGTATGCATTGACAGTAACTTTGAATGCACGAATGAATGAATGTACGAATGAATGAATGAATAAATAAATGATTGAATGAAATAATACATACGTGGTAAGAGCGTATTCGTAAGTTTGGTTTGCTTTATTGTTGAGTAAATTCATATGCACTACTATGCACATTATTATTGTCGTCATCATCATGAAGGCTGAAGCGTGGGCCACAGCTTTCATTTATTTAATTATTTCAATCGATCAAATGTTTTGAATCATTACTGTAATAATAATCTAAAGAATTTGAGAAATTTAAGCGTAAATCTGGTCACATTATATTAAATTTCATTCAATCAAAATCAATTTTCAATATTTAATATTTCAGTATCAAGCAATATTCCTTAATCAAACACAAACCCAATTAATTTTTTTCGGACGAAATTAATTTTATTTCCATAAACTCACGCGAAAATTCGAAATTTTTAGATCTACTTGAAAATCTCATTTTATGTTTTACTTTATATAATTACAATTATATAAAAAATTTTATTTTTCATTTCATTCAAAAATACAAAATTTGTTGTTTAATAAATTTAAGCCGCAATAATATTGTTGGTGTTAAGTTTCGTTTATAATAAAACAAATAAAACTCAAGAAATTGTGATCAATATTCAAAAATAAATCACTAAAAATAGCAGTTTCTAGATCAAAAACTAAATTCACTACTAATTCATTAGTAGGATAGCGAAATTTTTGTAAAAATATATTTAGAAAATTTTAAAAATTATATGAACGAATTCGTCTTCAACTGAACGTACCCTCGCATCACAAGAAATTTGGTCAACTGAATTACACAGTTGGCAACGTGTTCAAATCTATGAAGGTACTTCAGCTGCAATGCAATGTTTTTGTTGTTCAGATACTGCAATCAGAGATACTGACAGCAATAAAAATCTTGGATATTGTCTGGGACTATTTCTATAATTTTTTTCTGCAAAATTTCAAAACGATCTTCAGTGTTTTACTTAAACTTATTAGCTAAACAAATAACTCATAATGTTTTCTGCGTCAAGTCTTTCGACAAATGTGTTGCGGTAAGTTTTATGCAAGATTTATTTGCCTTCAGAGCCGGCTTAGCGGCTTGCGATTACATAAAAATAAGCCACGAATATATGCACTTATGAACTGCATATTTTTATACAACGCTTTGTCTAGAAATCGTCTTTTTATAATTAATAGATCCATTGTTCGAGGAAAGCACACACTTCCTAAATTACCTTACGATTATGCGGCCTTGGAGCCCATAATTTGTCGCGAGATAATGGAATTGCATCACACCAAACATCATCAGACATACGTAAATAATCTAAATGCTGCTGAGGAGCAACTAGAAGAGGCGAAGAGCAAAAATGATATCTCGAAAATCATTAGTCTGGCGCCGGCTTTACGTTTCAATGGCGGTGGTCATATAAATCACGATATATTTTGGAAGAATCTATCGCCGAAAAAGACAGAACCATCGAAAGAATTGAAAGCGGCCATTGAAGAGCAATTTTGTAGTTTTGAAGACTTTAAAAAAGAAATGACTGCTCTTACGGTTGGGGTGCAAGGATCGGGCTGGGGTTGGTTGGGTTACAATAAGAAAAGTGGAAAATTACAAATAGCTGCTATGCCTAATCAGGATCCTTTGGAAGCCAGTACAGGTGCGTGTTAATTTTTGATTTTTTCCGAATGTTTGACTAAAACGTATTGCACTTTAATCTTTCAGGTTTGGTGCCTCTTTTTGGTATTGATGTTTGGGAACATGCTTATTATTTGCAATATAAAAATGTTCGCCCGTCATATGTTCAAGCTATTTGGGATATTGCTAACTGGGAGGATATTTCATCCAGATATGCAGCCGCTCTGAAGTAATCACGGATTGAAAAGTGTTATTAAAATTATTCATAATTTTATGTAACGTATTTCACGTGTAGAAGTATGCACGGCCTAGCCGTTGTAATGTGAAAATATCTTCGAAATGATATGAAAGATCAATAAATAGCTTTAAACAACTGATCAATAAATAGCTTTTTTAAAATATTACAATAAAATAAGCTTAAATTATTAGCTCACCCATTAAGAAGGAAAAATGCTAAAAAAATATAACGAAATTTATTAATATTAAAATTAGAGTTTTGGTAATATTCTTTGCTTCAAAATTGTGTATATTACTTTAGGATTTTACGGAAATATTGATGGGGATAGTTAAATATTTAATAAAGATTGCAAATGCTTCCATTCTTTTGGTAGTACAATGTGTCTATTATCCGACAGATGGCACTGTGGCCAACTATTGTGAATGCTTCATCTAAGTGTAGGTCTTGACGTTTGTCATATTTTACAGTACGCTTGCGTTGTAATGACAAATATATATGAGTAACGTCAAAACAAGAATAACAATAACAAAACAAAAAATTTACCTTATTGATGTTTTGTTTTTAAATTAATCAGCTGAAATTGTTTTTTCCGAAGCAAACCAAAACTTCCGGAACATATTAAAGCGAAGAATCTGAGGTAAACACGATCGAATTGAATCTATTTATCCGCCTTCTGCAGATTATGCATTTCTTGATATAGAATTGGATGTGTCATTGTCGAAATTGCGAATCGGAAGGGAGGTAGCTAAAGGCTCTCTGTCATCTGGTTGCAACCCTCGCAGTCAAATCGCTTGCGCGTAAAATCCTTAATAAATTTCAAGCGATTTGAGTAATGCTCTAAAAATTATCGTAGTCTCTTACCAGATAAAGATTTCTTGGCAATCCGTTCGCTCGCGTAGTGCGTTCTCGAGAAAAGTTCTTTTCTTAAACGAAAATTGTAAAAAAGAATAAAGAAACATTTATCAAGTCGCGTGCACTGAAAGTCGAAATTTATTTGCTGTTTGTTTGCATAATGTAAAATTGTTGATAAACAAAAACATACATTTTCTCAAAAAACTTTAAAAAAGGAATTTATCAACGTATCGATTGCTAATCGAAAAAAAAACAACAGAAAAGAAAATATATATAAAAGAATTTGTTTAAAAACATAATTACTTCACCCATCAATCAAAACTTCTCCAACGCATTAACGGTGAGTTTTAATTAGTAATGAAAGTGTTTTATTCGATTGAAAAAATTCTCTACAGTTGATTTCTATTCTTTAATAAAATTTAAAAGATTATTGTGAAAAATCAATTTTCTGCAAAGTGGTTGCGCTTATTTTTGTTGTCTGTGCCTTTTGACGTTCTGGGTTAGATGGCTTTCTCTTAGAAACGTTCGTAAGTTTTCGGTTTACTCTCAAAAACCGATTCAGAGCCTCTCTCTGTTTTTATTCTCAATTGTAAAGTTTTTTGTTTCTCCTGAATGAAATTCCGAAATAATTCTGGTATAAATATGACAATATCGGTGGATTAGCAATGGTTAAAGGAATGGTTACGAAAAGGGGTGGGGGATAGTTTTTAGACATAGAATCTAATTGGTAGTAAATATGCTTTAAATCCATTTTTTTGCTTTACTGGTGAAAGCCAAAGGAAAGGAATGGAAAAAGCTCGTTAAAATCGTCACCGTTGATACTTCTATAAAACGACTACAATATTTTAACATAATTGAAAAAATATTCTGCAGTCGAAATTCTTTTAATCAAATCTCGAAATAAGAGCTCTCTCTCTCTATTTCTGTCTTTATAACGAGGCGAATTCCCTTGAGGGCTCACCGGAGGACTCCAGAGGGTTAAGATTGCTGCTCGCCGGAAGTAAAAAGTGGACGGAAGTAAGGAGAAGAAAATAAATGTAGATAATTAAAACTACATTTAAAATAAGTTAAATTAAATTTGTAAAAAGAATAAATGAAAAAGAATTCTATAATTAATTAAAAAATCTTATCTAAATCTTTTCAAATTAGAATTTTCAGCAAATAAACGTAATCATTAATAGAATAATCGTTGGTTAAACTTTTGAAAAATTTAATTCTAATCAATGTCAAAGGCCGCAGTAATAAAGATTCTCCCACGCAATACATGCAGCCATTCAATACCGTTACTCAAGGAATGGCATGAGAGCTTTCTATTGGATTTTCTATGAAGTGCGTTGTTTGTTTATGGTTGTTGCTTTTTTATCGATTAGTTATTAACAGGATTTAATGGATGCACTCAATACAAATTAATCCGATAAAAGCTGTGAAAATAAAGTGCGTAAAAACACACACACATACAGACACACACATATACATAAAAGCATACATACTTCCATATTCTTAATATAAAAGATTAACATAAAACAATATGCGCTTGTAAATGTGTGCGTGTTTGTTGAATCAGATATGAAACTCGGAAACCATCTAATAAAACCAATCAATTTTGCGAAAAAAATAATGAATGAAAAACAAATCAAGAAATAAAAATAAAAAATTCTTCAATAAGTTTTTCTCAGTTATTTTTGCACAAAGTGTAAGAACACAAACATCCAACCGCCCACTTGGTTTTTGGTTTTGGTTTCCTGGATATGGCATGTGGCCGGAGAATGGAGAGAGGGGCTAAAAGAAATACAAGAGTTTATCATAAAGAAAAACAGCAATTTTCAATTGTCGAATCGGCCCCCCCCGTCCGTCTGTCCCTTCGAGAGCGTTCAATAAATATTGGTTGAATTGGTAGATTTTGATTATTTGATGTGGAGATTTTTGTGAAGCCAACTAACGGCATAACAAATTCTTGATTTGTTGATTTCCTATTAATGATAAAAAGCAAAATAATTTATTTTTTTTTAAAATTTTTTGAATGATGTTCTATTAAAGGGTTTTCCAGAAATTAAAAAAATGATTACCGCTTTAGTTTTGGTAACGGTTTTATAATGAGAAACAGTAGTATAAGCGGGTATGAATATTTCGAAATAAAATCGAAATAAATATGAATTAGATTCACAACGATCAAATTAAAGCCTAGAATAATTTCGAAATACAGAAAAAATATTTAAGACTCAGTTGTCATTTCATTCATCTCCATTAATTCATACTCAGTTCTAGAGGTTATCCTCCAAGGATTATAAGTCTGAAAACGACCATTTAAAATTCTTCTATTTCTGTCTGCGTTAGTGAAACCGTGGAGCATTCTTTTAAAAATATTCCAACTAATTATAAATAAAAAAAGGACACAAACATTCATTTGTAAAGGTCTAAACGGCATAAAACCTTAAAGAAAGAAAGAAAGACGAAACAGAAGCAATAACAACGAGAGAAAGAAGCATTAGAGTAGCCTGAAGATCAGATGAAAATATTGAAAGGGCTTACATTTTTACGACCCAACCAGTCATTGTCGCTGCGAGATTGAAAAAACGGTTGCATTTCCGCATCCGGTTTTAAACCAAGCCTTGCTTATCCGTGAAGTTTATTGTAATTTTAATTAAATCACAAACTGAACCAATGGTAATCACGGGGGAAAAGTGTCCTTATTGATTCAGTGTATTGATTCAGTGTTTCGGCGAGAGAGGGGTTCGCATATTTTAATTGCAAGTAGAAAATTTTCTGCCTTAGAATATTTTATAATTCCGGCAGGCGATTGCGGACAAAATGTTGTTGAACGATTTTAGTAGCTTCCTCTCGGTTTATTGAATCTTTTTTCATCTGAAGCGTAGTTCCTTCCTTTTCATCTGAAGCGGTCCCACAAAGGGGACCGCGAGTTTCCATTAGCGGAGCTTGTAAAGCAAAAAAAGTTAATCTATTTTAACAAAATTTAAGCTCAAAGAATAATTTAAAAGAGGTTGGAAGTTCGTAGGAAAAGAATTTGTAATATCGGGAAGAGGGGGAGAAATAGAAGAAGTGTCCTTACCTTTTCTAGGTTTTTTATTCAAACTTTATTAATTTTAATCATTTTTTTAAAAGTATGACCAACTTGTAGAACTTAAATTGTACGAAAAGAGTAATTTGTAATGCGAGGGTAGTTCCGTATGTAATCGGCCCATTAGAGCATATCAAAAATGAAATTTAAGCTTTCTAAGGTTGGTATTATACTCCTATATCAAAGCCACACAATTTTTTAATCTACTACTACAGATCTGTAAGATCGATTTTTTTCTGGTACTAGACTCGTAAAGGTTTTCAATGATTGTGTGTGTAGCTTTTTATTTTCATAAAATTTTATGGCTCCCATTCTCACTCCTCTAGCGATTGCAAACTGCATCATGGTCACTGAAATAATGTGGCATTCACGTTATTTATTGCCTGCACCTGACAGATATTACATCAATTACGACAGCTCTTACGTAGTTTTATAATAATCAAGGGCTCAGGGCGCTCTAATTTATCGTTGGCGAAAATTAATGAGGTAAAAAAATAAAATAATGGACTTGAGATTCAAGAGTTATTGACAAAATGCAGTTTATCTTGAGTGCAGTTTATTTTTGAAAAAGTTGAAGATTTTTTAAAAAAATACTGAAAAAATTAGAAAAAGTGTTCTTTTAATTTTGCATGCGCTTAGGATATATTAAGTGCATTCAATGTCGTACTAGAGTTTCTTGTGAAAAGTAGGCTTCCAAATTAGTTAAAATACAGATAAAGATCTCGATCTATAACACGCTTATATCTTTGCTAAAATTGGTGATGTCATCGCTAAACTGGTTCTGGCATTGGCTGCAGCGACATTACTTTACTTAGGTAATTTCATAGGGCTGCTTAAGTGGTTTAAGAAATTGCTAAAATGATTGTTGTTTCACGAACTGAAGTTTTCCAACTAGCTATCACTGACATAACTTTGGCGATTTAACACCGTTGGTGATTACGTTCACACATTTTTGTAAAGCCTGTATTATTCATCATAATTATATTAATCTAGAATAAGTTCTTTCTTATATCTTACGTCATTTTTTATGAAAACAAATCACGGATGTGAAATCTGGGTAATGCGTTAAGTAATTTGATTTACTGTCACGTCAGTTTCATAACCCGGAAAAGCACGAGAAATATTAAAGAAAAACAAAATTCATAAAATCCTACACAAAATGGATTCCCAGTTTCGACGATTATTTCCATTGAGAAAACTATTCTAGTCAGAATAATTCCCCCCAGAGGTAGTGAATGGCTATATGTCAGGATTTCGAGTGACTCACTCAGTTGCTGTTGTTGGTTCCCTCGTTATCAACATCCTCGTCATTGTCTGCGCCTAGAATAGCAAATAAATTAGGAGCCGCAGTAGCGAATTTTGCCGACTGTCATAACAAACATGTCGGTCGCCACTACTGTCCAAAGTAGTTGTTGCCAAAACCTCATACTCAACACCTTTTTTCTCTCACTCTATCTTTCTCACTCTCGTTTTCTCTCTTGGTCTCATTCAGTATTCCTCTCTTTCTCTTCTCTTCTGTTCTCAAGTAGGTGCCGAACGGGTACCCTTAGCGATTTTTCAATTTAAACAGACTTCTCTATAGTAACATATTTTGGTTGAATTTTAACATGAATTGCTTCGTTCTCTTTTTCTCTTTTCCTTCTCAACCTACATCATATTCTCCATCACTTTTGCTCTTTTTTGGGTGATTCCCACCCGTGCTCCAGCCACTTCATTATGAAAACGGTCGTGACGGTGACTAATAATAGAAAATAATGGTTAACTAGTTGGGTGTTGGGGTTCGGTTAGGAGAATTTATGGGTGGATTTTTGTTGAAAAGCTTTGGATGGCTTCAATTTGGAGCGCATTCGTATACGCCATTCTGCTTATTTATCCTGGCCAAAATGCCTACAGGCAACTATTTCAAATTTGTTGGTAATTACGTGTGCATGTGTATATATGTGTGTGTGTATTTTTTGTATGTTTCTAGAAAATGACAGTCGAAGCAGAAAACAAACAAAAAACTCGTTTCTTTTGATTGGTTTTGTTGTTTTTACGTTCTGGTGATTGGTTTTGTTGTTTTTACGTTCTGGTGCCAAGATGTCGGTGACGCTTTTTAACCCCTTTTCATTCTTATTTTCATATACATATGTTTTTTTATAGTTCGCATCGTTCAACGCGATTGTAAAACTATCCTTCTCCTTTTCGTTTTCTTCTTCTTCTTTTTCCTACAATTCCGTAAAGGATCAGGACTGTTATTATTGCTCCTCCCAGTTGTTTAATATTCTTTTCAAGAGATGAGTGGAGAGGCTCTATAGAGTAGAGTAGTGTTTGTTCGTGATTACTTTCATGCAACGTATTCGCATACACGCGTGGTATGACGGCGGTAGGGGAGTCGTGATTGCGTTCGTGTGTGCTTGCGTGTGTGTATGTGTATGTGTGGTTATGTGTGCGTTTATATGCGTGTGTGTCGGCTTCTGTATTTTAATAATATAACGAGTAGTTGTTGGTTCGATGGGTGGTTTACTTTGGTTGTGTTGGTTTGGTTTGAGTTGGCTTGCAGTCGTTTAGTTCGTTTTGGGGAATTCATTGGCTTTTATGCCTTTTGATTTCGTTGCAAAAAAGAATTTGCAGCTTGTAATTTGGGAAATATTTCATTAAGAAATTTCATTTATCAAAAGGAAAAATCAAAGGAAAAATTGTGTTTTTTGTATAAAATAATTTTGAAATTACAAAGTCTTGAATTTTAAAAATTATACATTTTTAGTAAATTCGTTTCATAATTTCGATGAATATCAAACTTAATGAATTTACAAAAGACTAAAAAAATGGTAATAAAAGGATAAGACGCAAATTGCTATAGAAGGATAATGTTAGGTCCCATTAAGGACAAAGCGTACTGGTTTGGTTCGTTTAAGAAGAATTTCTGGCAACTAGTCAGATGTTTTTTGATACTAAGTCTAATAGATATTTTATTTTAACAAATTGACACAAATAGAAAAATGAGGTTAGGTTTATTTTGAACATTAAACAGCTTACTTGCCTTGAATTTTGTCTGACTGGATTTTTCTTCTTGACAAAAACATGCATTTGTGTTTTTTTGGTATCTATGAATAGTTTTAGATAAAGATTTGCTTGCTGATGAACTAAAGGATACTGCCAAAGACCTTGACTCTTGGCAACGTCATCATGATTTGTGTTTTTAATATTAATTGAATTATGCCGGAGAAAATAAGTTCGATAAATTAAAAAAATTATAAAAATATTAAAAATCCACGCGTTTGAAAATAATATTAAAAAAAGTAGGTTAAGGGTTGCCTTCAATACGCTTTTAATATTAATAAAATTCTTTTTGGATAATTATAATTAATTACTTCTACTTATTCATATTCATATGAAGTAACAATTAATTTCAATTTAGCGCAGGACTAGAACCCATAGAGAGTATTAGCGTAGGTCAGGAATTGCACATGCATATAAATTCAAAATAAATACTGATAACATCTTTAATGGCTGCGTTGGTATTAATTTAATTGGTATATGTATATAATTCTTTCCTTCCATCAAAGCCTTTGTGAAATTGGCAAGTGTTCGTTAGGGCTGACCACGTCATGATACGAGTTCAATATCCTTCTATAAACCCTTTGCTGTTGACCACTTAATCCTCTCTGAGCTACTCCCATACTTTACTACTAATAATTATTTGGAAGGGGAGAGCGTTATTTTATAAAGAAGAAAAATAGCTAATGATTATTAAAAATTATTGTGTTGGCTTGTTTTTGTAGGTGATTGTATTTACAACATGCAATTGTTTTTACACACATACATTCCGTCTATACACACATACATATGTATGTATATACACACTTATGCATACAGCCATTTATATACTCACACAGGCACACATACATACAATCATAGAGTTATGACTGTTGGTTTTGCAGTTAAGCACAATTCGCGACTGTTACCATACATTATCGTTGTTGGATGATTGTTAAGGAGCGGTGAGAGTAAATGGCGTCCACTTGTTAAACTTGATTCTTAAGAGTGACGGCATACAAATTGTTTCCAATCATCAACCACCAATATGAATCAAGTGTGACTCATCCATCCATCCTTCCATTGGCAGACGTCGCTTACCTCGTAGGCCGTAGGCAAAACTTTAAATATTATACACACTCGTTACTCGTACTAATTCACTCGTTGCACACACATACACATGCGTGGAAATGTAATACATTGGGGATGAAGGTTGAAATACTAAATTTAATGGAAATTCGGTTTCGGTGTCGGTTTTGGTATTCCGGTAAATATTAAGGACACAGAGGGGCGGTGGGGGGCGTATAAAGGATTTGTCCCTCTTCAGTTACCTCACTGATGAGGTCTGGCCGCCAATTTGCCAGACTGCCTTTAGCTAAAGAAAAGAGAGTGTCAAATTTCATTTTAGTATTGTGAACATAAAACGCTTGAGAAACATCATTATCATCGAGCAGAAGAGTCTCGCAGTTCATTTTTAAGTATTCCGCTGTTTTGCCTTCAATAAGTGCAGTCCCACCCCATTCATTCATTCATGCATTCATTCCCACTTCGTTCGACTTCAATAAATTTTCACTTTTTTAGAAATAAGATTATAATTTCACTCAATCTAAATTTGTTCAACTTCATTTTTAATTACGCCCTACGGCTTCAATTTATTTAAATGCTACAGCACTTAACTTGATCTCCCCAAGGCGTCTGATTATGAAGGGGACTTCCAGAAAAGCAATGGTTAAATAGGTGGAGGGGGGAGGACGGGAGAGGCGTCCGTCAAAATCGACTGACGAAAGTATGGCTATCCTCGTAAGGTTTTCATTTTCATTTTCGAAAGTCTTTAATAAAATTCTATTCCGTTCGAAAATGTGCTGATTATTCATACCCGCTTCCTTTTAAGAATCCAAAATTCTTCATTCATTCTTTCATGCGTTTATTAATTTTTCTGCAAAATTTCACTAGAGTGCCAATAGTTTTAGTTTTTTGCTACCTGGTATTTGGTCCAGAACGCCGATGGTTGTTCGGAAAGCGATGGTGTGGCTGGGAGCGGGAGGAAGGGTGAAAGGCAGCTTTAAGGCAGGCAGGCAATACATCGATTATTTTATTATTGAAACGCCATATTACCGATTGAATGGATGATGACCATTTCTTTTTTAATCAAAATCCTTGACATGCTTTTCCTGCGGAAATAGAAATTTTTCTCTTCTTATTAAATTTATCAAATATTCTTTGGAACCAAACACTTCAGTCTTTTTGCAGTTTGAATCTTAACGGCTATCCTGCTGGTTTCGTGAATCGATATATAAGCTTATATATATTTTTATATTTTTCGAATTATTATATTATATTTTTAGCTAATTTCCTTTTTTGCCCTTTTTTCAGTTGCCTTTCAACTGTTTGATAACACTATAAATGATGCCTTCTTGAGCACAGTTAAATCAAACAGTTGAAAGGCGACTGAGTAAATATGTCGTTCACAAGAAGTGAAAGTGATTTGTGGGATAAACATATAAAATTTTAGTTTAATTAAGTATTTAGATTTATTTTACATTGAAAAAAGTAGAAAAATTATGCGTTTCAAAAGGATTATAAGAATGAAAAAAAATTTCACGACTGAAGAGCGCTTAACCGTAACGAAACGACTTTAAAAACTTTTCACAACTTTTTTGTAACGACATGAATATAAAATGTTATGAATGAAAGTGTTATAATTTTTTCCAAGGCTGACCCTAAACATATTTCTGTGAAGGTTGTGTTCGCTTTAGAGTTTTATAAAAAGAATTTAGCCCTTTTATTTTTAGTTCTTCATTAACTACTAGCGAATTTGCAACCTTGGGGGCGGTGTTAGGGGGGTGTTAGGTAGGACTTCTAAAAAGCATAGCATGAATTATTTTAAAATTTTGAGGGAGATATCATGTTTCATTCTTCAATTTATTACCTTCTGGACTTCTAAGTGTTTCCTTTCAAGGACACAAGCAGTTAAAGATATTAAAAGTTGTGACTCACTTATTGGAAATTCAGGAGGAGAGGGAAGGACGCGACAGGAATGAAAACGTTTCTACGCCTCGTCTCGTCTCGTCTTTTCTGTGCATCATTCTCCAGAGTTTGTTTGTGATAATCACTTTATTTTTCTTGGTCTCCTTCAGTTTTATTGCTTTCATTACGAGACAGTCAACTGCTGTTTTTGTTCCCCTTCCTCCTTGTTGATACTCTTAGCCGTTTATTATCTTAAACTCTGTATCGTATTAAATAAATACATAGACTCTTCTCTTACTCTCTATTGTCATTTCCAAATATGTGATATTGATTCTTTCGTATTCTACGATTCTGCACAAACCACGCGTGTATTCTCGAATAGAATTTACTGGATGTGATTTACTTTTGTGTTCGAATCTAAGTAGATATTATATATTTTCATTCCAAAATGAAAAAAGATAAAAGAAAAGAGAAATCCTTTTATGACTTTATTGTTTCCTTTCTCTTCGGTTTTTATCCTTGGAACAAATTGGAATATTTCATTCAAAAAAAAGCTTAAACTGAACGAATTTGATTTCATTCAATTGATTTATCTCGAAGCATACAACGTCGTCATTACCACCACCACCTTACATTGCGGATAAGAATATACAGGTATATATACCAGACACCTCCCCATATTCCCCTTCTCTTTGAATTTTTCAATTTTCGTTTTAACTTTTGCCGAATTTTGTTTTTGTTTTTTTTTGTGGAGAATGTCAATGACTGACTGTTCGTTCAGTCGATGCTGTGCACACTCGGTTGTCATTGTTGTTGTTGTTTTTTTTAACCTCGAGCTATCTCTTAACCTCTGAAAATCTGAATTGTCTGGAAATTTTTGCTTGGGAATGTTTTTATGAGTCGAGAATAAATTCAACTTAATTTTAGCACGAAATGGTATTTTTCAATTGATCCTTTGGGAATTTACACACGGTAAGTAGTTTACAAGAATAATCTCTTGAAAATAGCTCTCCCCGGCCTCAGAAATAGGGATCAGTCATTAGAAGGCACGAGAACGAGAATAAGCTGAATGAAATGACATTAGTATTGATTTGATGTTTGACTATTAGAACGAATTGAAAAATATCATTAGAATCAATTGGAGAAATGATCGTGAGGAGTACGTATGGACTATCGGTATGAACTGAAAGCTGAGGAAAAATATGAAAATCATCGAAATTGAAAGATTGTAAAAACCATTGAAAGTCAAGCTCGATTTAGTGTGCTTAAATGATTTAAATATCGGAAGCGTTAGAATGATAGGAAAAGAATTAAGAATGAGTTCAAAAAGATCATAAACATTTTGAAGAATTAATAAAATTTGAAAAGATGTGTTAGAAAAAAGATGATAATATCAAAGATTTTAATTATTACCGAAATACCAAAACACCTTTAAAATTATTTAAAAGAATTAACTTGTAGGTAAAATTAAAAGGAATTCGAATTTATGATCAGAATAAGCTCGAATTTCAACAATCGAGCAAAATTCATAAAAACCGATTTTAAAAGTGTCTTAAAATTAGTTTTGATAAAATAATTTATAGTAAAATAGATTTTTATTAAGAAAAAATTTAGTAAATATTTAAGAAATTTCTTAAACTAAAAAACCCGAACGAAATCATAAAAAGATTTTGTCAAATATAGACAAAAAATCAATAAATAAAAGAGATATTTCATTTTATATCATATCACACCATAGTTTTATTGTCATTTGTTGGTGACATGCTTCTTCTTATTCTTTCTCTTCCTCTTCTTCTCATTGTTGTTATAGTTCCTGATGGAGATGTTATTTTTTATGTTGTGTACTCGTGCTCATACTCGTTACTTAAGAGATACTTAGGAGATCACAAAATAAGATGAAATTGTAAAAATGTTAAAAGAGTGACGGCAAAGGGTGACAAAGGGTGACAAAGGGTTGAGGTGAAAGTAAGGTGGAATGATAGTGAATGGGAGGGTAAATGAGAAGGATGAGGAGGAGGAGGTGACAGGTGCCACCTTTTTTAATAATAGTAAAAAAAAGAAACAACAAAGTGTGCACACCATCATCCCTTTGGCTTCAAAAAAATAAAGAAAAAAGAAAACCAAAACAAAGTGCAAAAGCGAAAGAAAAAAATTGAGTCATAGCATAAAGTATTATATTTTGTTCAATGAAAACTATTGTGTTAAAATTCAATATGATTTTTCTCATACACCGAGTAAACGTCTTCGAATTGAACGACACGAGTTGAAGATTTTATTAAGGAAGTTCTGAAAGGGTACAATTAAGGATACAATTGGGATTACAATTTAGAACCTTTCGTAATAAATATATTTTATTATTATTTAATAAATATATTTAAATATTAAATAAATATATTTTATTATAATTATAAATTTTTTAAAATATATTTTATATAAATACAATTTTTTATTATAATTTTTTTATAATAAATTCTTAAAATACATCGAAGAATCGTTGATGAATCGTCGAGGATTTATTGGTTACTGATGGATGATTGTGTATTCTTTAAACGTTTCAGTGTATCACAATAAAAATATCATGATTTTATACGATTCGACATATATTTTTAAATAAAATTTCCTTTCTTCAGTTTACATTTAAATTTTACGTTTGAATTTTGCAACTATTTCATTCTTCCCCTTTTATTTTGTTTCCTTTTACAGCATTTATCAAACTATTTTTGAGACCATTCTTTCCACTTTCTTATTTAATGTCAAACATTTCGAAAATGTTCCATGAAATGTTGCTTGATTTTATCCTGCCGCAAATTCCTAGACTTGCAACATTATGCGGCACGTATTACGCATGTCTCACCCGAACATGAAACGAGTTATGAATGTGTTATTGTTGATAATCGTGTTGGGTTCGTGGGACCTACTTGTCGTATTCGTTCGTAATTCGCCTTGGTCGCTGGCGATATTGTTTGTTTTTTTTACTATACTTCACCATCGTCATCATCGTTGGTGCTTCTTCAGTAGTAGTGGTAGCAATTTTTTTCAAATTGAGCTCGACCAAATTTCTTCAAGCTTGCCTTTAATACATTCTGGACCTTGCCAGGGTGCGTTTCGGTCATTTTTCATTGCTTTTGCAGTCGCGCTATTCAGTCAATCGTCGGTGTTTCTTCTATTATTGATTTTATAGTAAAAAAAAACAAAAACATCTGCAACAACAACAACGACACTAAGCATAATCGTACAAGGAACGATATCGATGAAAATACTTGAAAATTTTTTCGTTTATAAAGAGAATCGTATATTAAAACGTATTAAAACGGTTCTAACGTGGCTGAAATTCCGTTTAGTAACAATTAAAAAATACATTTAATTTTGAAGAAAAAACAAGCAACAACAAGATAAAATCTGTATCTGCAGTGAATTGTAAATCGATTAAAAAGCAAACAGTAAATCGATTAAAAAGCAAACAAACATACCAGAATTTTCTAAAAGAATGTAAAGGAAAATATAAAAATATCAAATATATATTATTATAAAGACATAAAAAACTTATAAATTAAAAAATTTAGAGCAAAAAAAAAATTTGGAAATAAATAAAATCTATAATTAAATTTTTTACGAATGTGCGCTTTTGGATATTTAATAATTTTTTCCCTTTTCGTAACGACTTTATTAATTTTTTTGCTGATTTTTGTGACGACTACAAAGAAGTCTTTTTTCGAAACTTTAATTTTCAATTTTCAACTAAACTACCCACAGCAGCAGCCACCAACCCAGCAGCAACAACAACAACAATATGAACAGCAATAATAATTATTATTGTTGATAAATAAAAATAACACACAGAAAGCGAAAAGAAATTTAAGAAAAATTCCTTCAAAAAACTTGTTAGAAATTCTTTGTTCTTTTTTTGAAAGGAATTTATTGGAATTGTTAAAAGTAAAAGAAAAAACAATATTGAATTTGGTTTATTGATTGGTAAAGGAAAATTTTTGAAAATTTTTGGTATAATACAAAATGAATCATTGGAGAAAATTTTTCATCAATTTTTTATTTGGTTTCTCATCTAATTAAAATTCTCTTCGCTTAATTGCTCATACACATCCTGTCTCTCGCTCTCTATTTTTCTCTTCTTCTCTGCTTCTCTCTATGTCTTTCTTTTTATACCTCTTCCGTAAATATCTCCTTTCGTCGTGCATATTCGTTTATTTAAGTCAACAATATTCAAAAGTTTTTCCTTTCTTCTCGATGTCTCTTTCCATTATTCTCTAATTCTCGCTTTGTTTTTGGTTTTTAAAATTTTTATTATCTCTTTGTGAAGCTTTTATCGAGAGTCTGTGAGCAAAGAATACTTCTGGCTTATTTTCGGAGATTTCTTGTAAAATTTTTAAGAGGAATTTTTTTCAGTGTTTTGAAGTGTAGAGACTTTAATCAACTGTCTCTGAAAATTTATTGATAAAGGTCGTGACATTTTTTTCGAAGGATATAAGAGTGTACATGAGAGTGTGTACGTAATAATTGAAATAAATAAAAATAAAAAATCACATGTAGTTTTTAAAAAATATTCATATATTTTAAAGCGAAAATCAAGAAAATTTAAATTTGTAGAATTATACCTAATATAATATTATTAATTATTTGGTTATATGTAACTGTTTTTATTATTACAATATTCCTTTATCGATAAAAAGAATGCTCGTGTAGTGTACGATATATTTTTAAAGCTTCACCAAAATTTTCTCTTCAAATATAATTGAAAGTTTTGGAAACCATTTCTAGTAAGATTTATTAACTATTCTATTAAAGCGAACGCTAAAGTTTTCCAACAATTACTTGATTTCACTTGAGAAATTATTTCATCAAACTGATAATATTTTTTAACTAATATTGAACTAAATTTTAAATTTTAAATTGAGTTTTACAGAAAAAATTCAAATAAAGCAGTGATATCTAATGGTATTTTTCCTTCATAAACTATACAGTGTGATCCAATAATACGCATGTGCTCTCTTAGCAAAGCTCAAAGAATTCCTTGAAATCTCTTAGCAAACATATCGCTCTCTTACTCATAATCTCTACAGAGCTATAACTTTCTTTTTCATCCTTGCACAAATTATATCCTTCACAAAATACATTTGAATGTCATAAAATTTAAGTTTGACAGATTCGTTAGTTTGTCGCTGTTCTATAAACATTGCTCGTTGGTCAGTTGGTTCATGCATTTATTTCTTCTTTGAACAATCAAGAAAAAAAAAGGTTAAAAAAAGTACAAATATTTAAAAAATTATTAATTTGTAGTATTTTTCCCAGCCTCTACTAATGATTATTAAAAAAATATAACCAGTTAAAAAAAGTAAAATAAAATAAAATTGCAAATTATACCTAAAATATAAATTTCAAAAAAGTTTAAGTAAATTTAATAATCAACACAAATATTTCCATTTATTAAGTTTTCTCTTTGAAAATGTCAAGAAATAAATATATTTGTAAATAAATTTTTATCGAAGAAAAGCTAAAACTGTTGGTGGAAGCGTTTACTCGATTGATAAAAAGGTTCTTAAGGTAAGCAAGCTTTTTAAGCATAAAAACGATTTAGTATTATAGTATTCAATCCATTGAAATTATTAAAAGAATATATTATATAAAAATAGTTTAAAAATTAGAAAAAATTGCTATAGAGAAAATTGTTCGTTTTTTGTTAAAAAATACGCCCTTCTCCATTTATTCATTGCTGTGTGTGCCGAGTGTTTGTTGTTGTTTTCAAAAGTGGTGGAAATGTTTTTGGTCCATGACTCATGCCTTTCGGGAAATCGTCTTATGGGAAAATGGAAAAGTTATTTCCAATGAGCATATATTGCATATTTCAACATAAATACACACGCATACATGCATAGGAAAACACATACGAATAAAGGCTTGTTAAAAGTATGTATGGGTATATTAAATTTATGAAAATAAAAGAATGTATTTGATTTGAAATTATTCTGAAGTGATGTGACGCAAAATTATACAATATTATGAATGATATAACGTAAATAACAGAAATATATTATCAATAAATCATTTATTGTGAATAAATTATTTCACATTATTGGAAACCTGAAATTATAAAACTAACAAAAATTATCGACTTGGCAATATAATTAAAAATTTAAAGAGAACTTATTTGTATCAAACATAAATTAATTAAAATTTATGTTTTGTACAAATAATGTGAAAATTAAAAGAATGCATTTTTTTATTTAAAATGTATTATTTATACCTTATGAATTAATACAAATTATTAAAAAATTTTTGAATGAATTTCGATTATTTAAAAGTTCTGAATGAGTATAAATTCTTTGAAATTTATAGAATCATATAAATTATTGATTAATTTACGAATTTATGATTCTAAATAAGTTTTTTAACATTTATGAATTAATATCAATTATTTCAATTTTCCGGTTTAATCTAAATTATTTAAAATTTACGAAAGAACTTAATATACATTTTTGGGTATTTATAAATTAATATAAATGTTTTAAAAGTATTAGAAAAGTTTTTTAACATTTTTGGATTGAAATCAAATGTTATTTCAGAAGACGTATCTTCATAAATTAATACCAAAACTTCACAACCTTAAGAAATTTCATGAAATCCTAAATTTTCTTTTCAGTATCGTACAGACTCTCACGTAGGCCTTTGGGCCTCTCGCCGCCATCATGTCGTCTGTAAAAGTGGCGGTACGAGTGCGTCCATTCAACTCGAGGGAAATTAGTCGTGAGTCAAAATGCATTATTGAAATGAATGGCGCCACAACGGGTAATTATTTATAAATCAATAAAAATATCATTATTTGCAAAACAACATCATTAGTTTCAATTCAATTTTTACAGCCATTACAAATCCCAAGGTGCCACCAAATTCAAGCGAATCCATTAAACGTTTTAATTTCGATTATTCTTATTGGTCACACGATGTAAGTTCAAAATCCTTTCAAACCCATTTCGATCCTTCCTCAACGTTTTTAATGTACATACGTTCATATTTTTTTCACCTTTCCTTTAGCCCCGTGATGCTGATTTCTCGACACAAGAAATGGTTTATAGGGATATCGGCGAAGAAATGCTGCAGCATTCATTTGATGGTTATAATGTTTGTATATTTGCTTATGGCCAGACTGGTGCCGGTAAATCCTATACCATGATGGGTAAACAGGAAGAGCATCAGGAAGGTATCATTCCCATGATATGTAAGGATCTTTTCAATCGGATACATAGTACTGAAAATGCAGAACTGAAATACTCAGTAAGATTTATTTGCGTATATAATCGTATGCGTAAACGTATATAATTATATATTTCATTAAATTTATCCTTAAGGTTGAAGTATCGTATATGGAAATTTATTGTGAACGAGTTCGAGATCTATTGAACCCAAAGAATAAAGGCAATTTGCGTGTACGCGAACATCCTTTGCTGGGACCGTATGTTGAAGATTTATCTAAATTGGCAGTCACTGATTATCAAGACATTCACGATCTCATTGATGAAGGAAATAAAGCAAGGTAAGTCTTATTTTAGTCGTCATAGATTAAAATAATTAAAAATGTTGGTCATTTATTTCTTAATTTTTTAAAAAATCCTTTTCAGAACTGTTGCCGCCACAAATATGAATGAGACCAGCTCACGTTCACATGCTGTTTTTACCATTTTCTTTACTCAGCGACGACATGACACTATGACCGATTTGATCACAGAAAAAGTATCTAAAATCAGTCTGGTCGATTTGGCCGGTTCTGAACGTGCTGACTCCACTGGCGCTAAGGGTACTCGCCTCAAGGAAGGCGCCAATATTAATAAATCCCTTACAACTTTGGGAAAAGTTATCTCCGCTTTAGCCGAAATAGTAAGTTCGACTTCTTTTTTGTTATGTAAAACGTATTGGGAGTACCGTTGGAGATATAGTGAAACATTTATCAAGTCTTAATTTCAAGTTGAATTAAATTGGCATGTTATCCACAAGACTATATAAGTTTTGTTTTTATTTTAAATTTATTTTTGTACGCTTCACACATAAACTTCACATAACGGATCGAATCATCATCACATTTTCTAAATGTATTTAAATTTTTTTATGCAAAACGTACCAACTAATTTTCGTGGTTTTCTCTCTGTAGTCTGTAAGTATTACGGGTTATTATCACATTTTCATTCTAATATTTAAATTTTGATTTGTGTAATCCATAAATTTTTTTAATGAATTTAATTATTTAAAAGAGATAAAGTTATGAAAATCGAGTAGAGTTTTCTAGAGTTTTCTTTGGAAGAGAACACGACCAATAATATCTTTTTCTAATATTATTTAATTAGCAAGACTTTCCTTAATGATAATTATAATTAAAATTAAAAAGATACTGAATATTGAGTTTGGAACTGGTTTGTTCGTGCTCAATATTCAGTAGATTTTTGATAATATATTTATATTCAGTATTCTTCAATAAGCATATAATACTTATATGTTTTAATACGAACACATCCTTAAAATCTTTTCGTGATCGAGTAATTGTAAAACGTTAATCACTGTTAACATTTTTATCAGGGTGATATTTGAAAGAGAGTGACTTTAGAATTTATTAAAATATACTCCAATCCTTCCATCGCGTTTTCCTCAATTTTTTCCAATTGAAAAAAATATATATACACAAGAAATAGTTATCTCTGAAAAGGTTGAAAAATTTCCTGTCAATTATTGTTAAATTCCTACAAGTTTTGCATCTCTTTGCCTGTTTCGTTTAATTTTCTATTTGATAGTATTTTTATAAATATCCAAAATTATTAACTATCAATAATACAAAATATCTTAAAATCAATACCGCAAAATTTGTTTGTACGTTACTTCAAATTTCTTCCATAAATTTTTGTTAGGCTTCAAAAAATAAGAAATCGAAAAAGGCTGATTTTATACCTTATCGTGATTCCGTACTAACATGGCTATTGCGTGAAAATTTGGGTGGTAACTCGAAAACTGCTATGATAGCAGCTATTTCACCAGCAGACATAAACTATGATGAAACATTGAGTACATTGAGGTTAGTTAGCGTTGATTTGCATTGCAGTTAAACTGAATTGTATATTTGGAAGAATTATTAAATGAAATAATTTCTATTATTTAAAAAAAAACACTCTAGATATGCTGACCGAGCTAAACAAATTGTTTGCAAGGCTATCGTTAATGAAGATGCTAATGCTAAACTTATTCGTGAACTCAAGGAAGAGATACAAAAGTTGCGCGATCTTCTAAAAGCCGAGGGTATCGAAGTTCAGGAAGGTAAGAATTGATGAAAATTAAAGACTAAGATTTATTGGATTATTTTAAATTTCTACAACAATCGAAAGTTTTTATGATATTAAAAGGAATTAATATGAAACGTATCAGGTCCAGATAAATTAAGAAATTTGTAACTCAAATTAATGAAAGTATTTTTAATAGTTTCTAGAAATTTTTTATTGAATTTGATAATGTTATATATTAGCTATCCTGAGCCTAAAATAACAAATCTCAGGCACAATTTTAATTTCTAGAGCCACAATTATAAACCATTATTTGGATCTTCTTGATAGTTTCATATAATTCATCTATTTATTCTAATAATTGGTTTGCCCATTTAAAATTTTATCATTCAAAAAATCACTTCCCGTTCTCTGAGTTCTATATAGACAAGCATATACAATCATCCTTTTTCCTAAAACATCGATGTGTTCATTTGCATATACTTTGAAAAATGAGGATATTTATTATTTAAGACAATTTAGTCAAATAGAATTTAAGTTGTGACATCAAGCATACTTCATTTTATATAGGACCCGATGGTAAAGTGGTCTGCGAGAAGCGTGATGCAAATAGTAAGTAGATATCGTCTATAAATGCTCTACACACTCTGCCGTCTTGAGCTTCTTATGCTTGAGCTCTTATGCTTTTCTTACATAATCCAACATTAATCCGGTACACTATTATTAAAAATAAAAACATCTTTACTGAGTGTCTATTTGAGTAACCACTTGATGTCTTCAAATGGCCATGTCTCGTAATTTCAACTTCAACTTGAATTTATGTTGCTCATTTATTTGCTTTTCTTATTTACGTATACGTACATATATATGGCTATATAAACGCAGTAAATATGCATATTTGATTACAGTTACTAATTGACGATACGTGTATATATTCAAAGCAAACTATTTTCTTTCTTAAGGACACTTTTTGTATTTTATTTTCATTAGAATTCACAAGAGTTATAAACGGTATCTGTCGTATCGAAACAGCAAGGGATTTTCTATATCGAATGAAAATGATATCGAATGAATTTAATAAATTTAATACGATAAATCTATTGCTTCAATCTTAAAGAGCGTATAAGTTATTCTTTTCTAGGTCTAGAAAATTATTTCTTCTACTTTCTAAAGTCTCTCTAATAGTTTCTTGATATGCTTTAGAGTTTACGGTAGATATGTTAAATTCTATAAGACTTTGGAACGATTCTTCGTTATTTCTCGCCAAATTTCGTTTGGAGACAAACCGGTTTTCGGCGATATTTCAAATCCATCTTGAAACCAAATTTGATAACTCCAAAAATCTTATAACTCCTGGAAGGATTTACCTACAACATTTTCACAGATTGCAAATTCATTTCCATTACTTCCTTCAGCAGATTTAATTCGGTAGAATCCATTTATTTTTCGCATATATTTGTATGACACATATGTCACAATTATATACAATTTCTTTAATTATAGGAATATTCTTCAATATAATTTGGAGCGCATAATCCTTTTTAACTACTCTGTTCAAATTTCCTTAATTCTTTTATTGGTTGTAGTTTCGATAATGGTTGTATCTTAGGGTGGTTGAGGTTCTCTTCAACTCTATATCATCTATAGCTTCCCTTTAATTCCATCATACTCGTATAAAAGCTTTATTATATTTTTTATATATAAAAGAGAAAGTTGTTTTCTGAATACGGGAAAGTTGTCTCGTTTACAAAGAAAAACAATTTTATCCTTTACAGCACATTACTGTAATTTTTTCTCCTACAAACACTCTTGTAAAATTTGCCTTAATCAATGCTAACTAACTTATTGCACGTTAACTTAATACATGATTTAATTTTGAAATAAATCCATTTGATGGTTTTGTATTTTCAGAAGATGAAATGAATAAATCTGTTACAAATTCGGCAATCATTCAGTCTCCTACGAAATCACGTAATAGGAATGGATCCACGACTGATATGGCTGTCGATCAATTGCAGGCCAGTGAGAAATTAATTGCCGGTAGGTTTTCAAAAAGGAAGAGAAATCTTTCATTAATTCATTTGGGATTTCAACAACTTTTGTTCTCTCTTTCCGATTTGTTACCTTTTTATTTAAGAACTGAATGAAACGTGGGAGGAAAAATTAAAACGTACTGAAGAGATACGCATTCAAAGAGAAGCCGTCTTTGCGGAAATGGGTGTTGCCGTTAAAGAGGATGGAATTACGGTTGGTGTATTTTCACCAAAGAAAACACCACATTTAGTCAATCTCAACGAAGATCCGAATTTGTCCGAATGTCTCTTGTACTATATCAAGGATGGTATTACCCGATTGGGTACTCATGAGGCTAATGTACCACAAGACATTCAATTATCCGGTTCTCATATTTTGAAAGAGCATTGCACATTCGAGAATCGTAATAATATTGTTACATTGATACCGCATAAGGATGCTTTGGTCTATTTGAACGGACGAAAACTGATTGAATCGGAAACTTTGAAGACTGGGTCACGCGTTATTTTGGGCAAGAATCATGTTTTCCGTTTTACCAATCCGGAACAGGCTCGTGAGCTGCGTGAGAAGATAACTGAAAATGTTGAAAATGAGACCGAAAAATGTGATACGCAACAAGTTGATTGGAATTTTGCCCATTGCGAGCTGCTCGAGAAGCAGGGTATCGATTTGAAGGCGGAAATGCAAAAACGCCTGGATGTATTGGAGGAGCAGTATAAGCGTGAGAAACTACAGGCCGATCAAGAGTTTGAAGAGCAACGCAAGGTATGTGTATGAGTTGAGTAAATGCATGATATTGATGGTCATTGATAGAGCTTATAACACTTACGATTAATTACTGTTTTATATTTTAAAGACTTATGAAGCGCGCATCGATGCTTTACAAAAACAAGTTGAGGAACAATCGATGACTATGTCAATGTACAGCAGTTATTCGCCGGAAGATTTTCATCCGGAAGAAGACATTTACGGTAAATTCAAACTCTTTTGAATCTAGAGGAAAACTTTCGATATAAATCAAACGTTGAAATTTAGTTAGAAAAAAATCTAAAAATATTTGATACCAACAATTCCCGATCCTGCCAGGAGTCGAACCTGGAATCTTCTGATCCGTAGTCAGACGCGTTATCCATTGCGCCACAGGACCTCGATGGGACAATTTCTTCGTCGGATAATTTCACAATTGAATATTTTCAAATATTTCGCTATTGATTCTAATTTTAAACACATTTCCATCCAATTCGTAGACTTGTGAATCAATCGTGTATAAATCTTTAAGTGGCTCATTATTCCGCAATCGTTCCGCAAACACAAAACTTTTCGATTTTAATACGCTCTTATAATATTCCACAGGTGTTAATCCAGATTTTTTTCAAAAAATTTTCAGTCAATCCTCTTTATGAATCTACTTGGTCTGCACGTGAAGCGGGTCTCGCTGTTTGGGCTTTCCGCAAATGGCGTTATCATCAGTTCACCTCATTACGGGACGACCTTTGGGGTAATGCTATTTTCTTGAAGGAAGCTAATGCCATTTCAGTGGAATTGAAGAAGAAGGTATGCATGCGATTGTAAATAGTTGATGTTAAATAATCACACTAATCTAAACCAGTATTATAGATAAAATAATTACGAAAATTCCACTCTTTCTCTTACCTTAACTTCTCTCTTTTCAGGTTCAATTTCAATTTACTCTCCTGACCGATACACTCTACTCACCACTACCACCCGAATTAGCCTCTTCAGCTCTTTCACCCATTCAAAATGAAGATGAATTTGGTGCACCACCTGTTTCGAAAACGATTGTGGCTGTCGAGGTTACAGACACTAAAAATGGTGCCACCCATTATTGGTCTTTGGAAAAGTTACGGTAGGTGCAGTGCATGATTTTTTCATGTATTCATTTAATTTCCCATTAGAGTACACGTTGTTAATGATTAGGTTTCACGGTCATTTACAAAAATATTCATTTATATTTTGCTGTTTTAGAATTTTACTAATGCTCAAATACGATTTTGGATACCAGAGAGTATTCGCCTCTGTCCTCAAAGGCATTCTTTTTAGTTTATTACTCGCTCGGTGCTCGAGCGTTGTTTTTCTTAATAGATTTCATAAACATTTTAGTTTTTTTAATGAAGAACGTGCATGGTGGTTGTTTTGGAATAGTTGGCTAGAACTTAATTCCATTCAAATTTTGCTCGAATTAAAATAATGCAATGTTTTGAAAACTTTGTAGAATATTGGTATTTTTATTACTTGTATCTCTCTTTCTCTCTAAATTATTGCTAAACCACCATTTGCGACCTTATTTAATCATTTCTTTTTCTTCATTCTGTTCACAATTTTTCAAGTTTCAATTTTCCAATTTGCCTCTCCTAATTATTCGTATATATACTTAACTGTTATCATTATCATGAATCCCTTAAAACAAAAACAAAATTTGCATTCTCAAAGTTATCGCCTCGAATTGATGCGTCAAATTTATAATGTCGAGAGTCCACCGTCATCAATGCTTTACGATACAACCTCATTGCTTGACTCCTCGTTAAATCTCGATGATCAGATGGCTGGAAGTTTAGAAATTGCAATTCTTACAAATGTTGGAGGCTATTTAAACGGCAATTATATGCGTGGTCATTCTGCAACAATTGTGGGACAATCCAACGCCTCACCAAATCGTTCAAATGGAAATGATTTATTACGGAACATCAACAACTCACCATCACGGTTATCATTGGCTAACTTAATGCCTTCTAGGTTTGCATTGTTTGTTCGTTTCGTTTTTTGGTTTTGTTCATCTCTTTATGGTTTTGGTATACTCTCCTCCTCTTCTTGTTCCGCGACTAAAAGTTGTTTACTTCCGGTGAAATTGGAGAGAAGAACTGAATGGAATTGGAAGGCAATTGGACGGAAGTTTGCAACTTTTTCTAGATAATAATGAGGAATTGAGAGTGATTTTGATGGTCACGAAATCGTATAAATTGAAGGAGGTGTAAATTAAGATACTCCTTAAATGTTTGAGAGAGAAACATCCTTTCGAGGGAACCAATTGATGGCCATCAATTTGCCTAATGATGTCTAACGATATCGGAAAATAATTATTATGAGATATATTCTTATTCCTCAGTATTAAATCATGGTGCATTGCTAATTCTTTTATTCATGTGACGCTTAATCCAATAAACTAAATGTTTTTAATTTGAATTTCGAATATAGCGCATGTGCTTCTTTGTAATTATTTTGTTTTTGTAGCTTTGTCACTGTTGATTTAATTATTAAAAGAGAATGTTAAGCTCGATTGGCGGCGGAGAGGGGGTGATAGGTGCTATAAAATTTCTTTTAAAGGTTTTAGATACTGCCATATAAAATTATTATTTTTATTATAAAATCAATATCTTTGGGCTCATGTATTTGTTCATTAATACGTGCACTAATACTTGCTATAGCACACCCTGCAATAAACTTATTGTATGTGCCTTTGAGGAACGGTAGTTGTTTGCATTTGCCACAGATGTGTTGGAACATATAAATATATGTGCGTAGAAAATTGTACTTACGTAGCTTTAGTTCCTCCTTTCGTTATAGTGCTTGATTAGCCTTATGATTTGGGATTATTTTCGCTATAAATTAAACTGAAATTCATTTTATTTAAAATCGAAAACCTTTATTTAAAATATTGAGATTACGTCTGTGATAAATTATATCATTATACGTGCAAAGTATTTAGAAAATAGCTTGATTATTTCATTCTTAAATTATGGCCAACCTTATGCTTTATCATCTTAAT
Organism: Physocephala rufipes; assembly: GCA_963966595.1. Classification (NCBI taxonomy): domain Eukaryota; kingdom Metazoa; phylum Arthropoda; class Insecta; order Diptera; family Conopidae; genus Physocephala; species Physocephala rufipes. The sequence continues at coordinate 24,160,953 of OZ016505.1, forward strand.
TTTTGTCTCGATTTCTGCACTTCAATATTCGTAAATACATAAAAAATATATATATCCAACATTTGCCAATATTTTATACCATACGCCGTTTTCATTAATCGATCTACAAATCGATGCATCACCTCCATATTAATTTAAAACCAATTTTCTTGTAGACAACGTCTCGAGCTAATGCGCGAAATGTATCACAACGAGGCTGAATTGAGTCCCACCTCACCGGATTATAATGTAGAAAGTCTTACTGGTGGTGATCCATTTTACGATCGTTTCCCTTGGTTCCGTATGGTCGGTCGTTCATTCGTTTATCTCAGCAATTTATTATATCCGGTACCGTTGGTGCACCGAGTGGCTATCGTTAATGAACGGGGTGATGTACGAGGTTACTTGCGTATTGCTGTTCAGCCCGTTTTGGTTAGTTATTGTGGTCGCTATTACTTTCGTAATAGGGGGGGGAGGTGTTGTTTTGTTGGCAATATTAACCTCTAACATTGGTTTTTACAGGATGAAGAATCCATCGATTTTAACAATGGAGTTAAACAATCGGCTCGTTTGATCTTCAACGAGGATGACGCTAAGCCCAAATATCGCGCACTGAATGAAAAAGACGATGTTCAAAGATATATCGATAATGGCGGTCTGGATGCCAAATTGGAAGGTTGGTTTCGGCGAAGTTATTACGAAGTTAGTGAATTATAATCATATTTTATTTTGCCTCGAAAAGAACTTGAGGATGCTGATTCTGGGCGTGGTATCGATACTAGTTCGGCATCTGAGTGTCAGGAAAACAGCGACGAACCGGGTGAACATTTGCAAATTGGCAAAGAGTTTACATTCCGTGTGACCGTTTTGCAAGCCACGGGTATTGGAGCGGAATACGCAGACATCTTTTGTCAGTTTAAGTGAGCCAACATTGTATTCCTTTTCCTGATTTCTAAATATTTACATTCCATTTTTCGCTTTTATAAGTTTCTTGCATCGTCACGAAGAAGCATTTTCCACAGAACCGGTTAAAAATTCAGCTTCTGGAGCACCGTTAGGATTCTATCATGTCCAAAATGTACAAAGAACAAATAATTGATTTCTAGTAATTTATTATTTATATAATCATATTTTTTTCTTTTTAAGATAACCGTTCCCGTTACCAAATCGTTCATCGAGTACTTGAAGACCCAACCGATTATGTTTAAGATTTTCGGTCATTATCAAACCCATCCATTGCACAAGGATGCCAAACAGGAGTTCGTTTCAAGGCCACCACCTAGGCGTATGCTACCACCCAGTATTCCCATCAGTCAACCGGTACGCAGTCCTAAATTTGGACCCCTACCTTGCCCACCATCATCAACGGTTTTGGCTAAACATGACGTGCTGGTTTGGTTTGAGATTTGTGAATTGGCACCAAATGGAGAATACGTGCCATCGGTTAGTCGAGCAATCGATTTTTCAATTTAGATCATTCGAATATAGCGTTCGCGTATCGATTTCAGGTGGTTGAACATAGCGATGATCTTCCATGCCGTGGTCTCTTCCTTCTGCATCAGGGTATCCAGCGTCGTATACGCATTACTATCGTCCATGAACCGACCCCCGAAGTGAAATGGAAGGACATACGTGAATTGGTTGTGGGACGTATACGCAATACACCCGAATCTTCTGATGACCTCGACGAAGATGCTTGCGTCCTTTCGTTAGGTCTATTCCCAGGTGAAGTTCTCGAGGTGCCTGGCGATGATCGATCGTTCTATCGTTTTGAGGCCGCTTGGGATTCGAGTCTACATAATTCAGCCCTATTGAATCGTGTATCGCAGGGTGGTGAAAGCGTTTATATAACGCTGAGCGCTTACCTTGAGGTTAGAGAGTGAATCAGATATGAGGGGTAAAGGGGTTTAGAAGAAAAAGGGGCGATGAAAAAGGGTTGGGTTTGAATTTATTAACAGATATTAATGTATGAAATATGAATTTCCAGTTGGAGAATTGTGCTCGCCCAGCCATTATCACTAAGGATCTCAGCATGATCATCTATGGACGAGACGCACGTACCGGACCGCGTTCATTGAAGCATTTATTTTCTGGACAGTATCGTAATCCGGAAGCTAATCGTTTGTCGGGAGTGTATGAGTTATCATTGCGAAGAGCTTCTGAAGCAGGTAGTCCAGGTAGAAATTTTTAATGTAGTCGTTGTGCTTTTTGAGATATTTCTTTTAAAAATTCGAGCTTCTATTTTGGTTTCTTTTATACAAAAATTATAGATTTTTTTACACGCAAAACATGAAAGACCAATGAGTTCTCATGAATATTGGTTTACCTTTCTTTCTTTCTCTCCCTCTCTCTTGCTTGTCTCTTGATTTTGTCTAGGTGTTCAACGTCGTCAGCGTCGTGTACTCGATACTAGCTCTACTTATGTTCGTGGTGAAGAGAATCTTCACGGCTGGCGTCCACGTGGTGACTCACTTATATTCGATCATCAATGGGAGCTCGAAAAATTAACGCGTTTGGAGGAGGTGGGACGTGTGCGTCATCTACTGTTGTTGCGCGAACGTCTTGGTATGGATACCAATCCGAATCCGACTACCAAAACCGAAAAGGATGTTTGCAACTTGGCTGCACGCGCAGCTTCATCGCCGGTACATTTAGTAATACCGCCATCACCACAAACGCCCATCAGAGATGCACAACCAATAGTACAGGAGAGGGAATATACCCAACGTGAGCAAGAGCTAATGCTGAAATGTTTGAAATTGATACAGGGTAAGAAAAAAGGAACGCATAGAAGAAATTCAATAATTGAAACCTTTTTGTCCTTTCATTAAATCGTGGTTTTGTGAAGGTCGTTATAATAAAGTCGAGCCCCTTAACGATGATCAAACTCAATCGGATGTTTCACCCAGCGATGAAGGCTGTGCCGATATGACTGTTAGCTGTATCTCCAGCAACTCGATCGAGTAAGTGGTTGGTTCACGGGGTGGGTGTTATGCGGGTGCAGGGAAGTTGTAAATTTCTTTAATTTTGATAGTTCAATTTTGTCTGAGAATTTTCACACACGTTTTACAATTAATGTCAAATTCTAATTCTTATGAAATTTTTTTGTTTTCTTTATTTTTTGAAAAATTACAACAAAAGATCACAAACACAATTTAGGCGAAGGTAATTATAATTTCTTTAAAATGATATTTTAATTTTATTTGAAAATTTATATTTAATTTTATTTTAAAATTATTATGAAATGTTTTCCAAATATTTGAAATTTTTAATTCTTATCTAATTGTTGACTTTCTTTTTATTTCAGATTATGCTCTCCCGATCGTGCTGATGCTCCAACTGGTTGGGAAGCTCCGGCACCTGCTACACAGCCCGCACTACCATTGCGTCTTTATGTTCCCGAATTGGAAGAGATACGCGTTAGTCCTGTGGTGGCACGCAAGGGTGTTCTGAACGTGCTCGAGCATGGAGGTTCGGGTTGGAAGAAACGTTGGGTGGTGCGTACACGGAGACCCTTTAGTCTCTTTAAAAATCCTTAATTTTTATTTAATATTTTCCGTGTCCTTCCAGACTGTTCGTCGTCCTTATGTGTTTATCTACAGATCTGAAAAGGATCCTGTTGAACGGGCAATTTTAAATTTGGCTACAGCTCAGGTTGAGTGCAGTGAGGATCAAGCGGCTATGGTGAAAATTCCAAATACATTCAGGTAAGACAAATTCGCTCCTACTATCTCTTTATTTTCTTTTTCACTTGGTTAATTTTTTGTTATTGTTTTACAGTGTTGTCACCAAACATCGTGGCTATTTATTGCAGACTGTTGGCGACAAGGAAGTGCACGATTGGCTATATGCGATCAATCCACTTCTAGCTGGACAAATCAGGTCAGTAAAGGTCAGCGAAAATATTTAAAATTTTTGTAAAGAAGAAGAATCTTTGAAAAATTTAAAGATTTTCAAAAAATTAATGTAGAATCTTTGGAAACTTGTTTGAAAGTTTCCAGTAAATTTTTTTAGTAATTAAATTAATAGTCTATAATCAGCCTTTTGAATTCTCTCACTATTTTATTTTAATCTCTATTAATTTTTAGATCAAGGCTGGCAAGACGCACTCTGGAAACCGCTTCACAAACAGTGTCACAAATTCAAGCAACAACAACAACAAACGCACTCAATACCAGCAAATGAGACACAATAACAATGGAATCCGTTTTAGTGTATTAATTAAAAGGATATTTCTGCTGGGTCAAGGAGAAAATAACAATTAAATAACGAAGAAAGTGAGAAACTAAAAAACTTAATTAGATGGATGTTAAAAATGGCATAAAAAAGAAGAAAATAATTGAGTAAATGAAAGGGTGCAACAAAAGAGGCTGCCGCAAATTAAGAGAAGGTACAACGTTGCCGTAAAAACACATAAGCGCACCGACACACACACACACAGAGAGAGAAAGCAGGGTATATAAGAGCTAAAGGATTCCAACAAAGAATGAATGAAAAATCCTAAGTAGAAATTAATGCAGAATTTAAGAGATTAAGAAAGCAAAGAGAAAAATGAAAAAATTAATAATAATTAATTAAAATAAGATTTCTTTATTAATCTATATCTAAACAATTATAATAATTGTTAACAAATTGTTAATAAATTATATTAGAATTATTGTGCTAGATTTCCTTAAATGATCAATGTGTTATTATTTTTAATTTTATTCGAATGCTTCTTTATTATAAAGGTTTATTTAGTTTAAATCGCAATTTTCCACTAAAAGCTTCAGAAGTGAAAATGTTTTACATAAAAAAAACATGATATTAATATATGTTTATTTCTATTAGGATTATTATAAAAATAACAATAATAATTATTGTGATTATAATTAGAATTATTATTAATATAATTAATATCATTGTTATTATTATTATTATTGTTATTATTTCAGCACAAATTTAATTTAGCTTGATTTTAACGCGATTTCTCTTCATTTGCTTTACGTTGATTATGTTTTGGAATTATGCCGCGCCGTTTTGAAGAAAGAAAAAATTTAAACGAATAAAACACACAATTTTTTGTATATAGTATTGTGGTTCAAAATTACGTACTGTTTCTTTTGCATAAGTTGTATAAATTGAATTTTGCATAAATGGAAATCGCTTTTTAATTTAAGCGAAATTATTCCTTCAAACGGTTTTCTATTAATTATTTGTTATTTATAGAAAATTTTTGACATGAAACTATTTAATAAAATGTTAGCTTTTCAAACTTTTCATTAATATAAAATGCACTAATGAAAAATTTCAAATTTCCAAAAATGAAAATTAATTAAATATTTATTCTTAAATGTTTCGTAAGCAAAGTATGTATTGCTAAATAATAAAAAGCAGAAATAAAATCATATACCAACAACAAATAAAAACAACAACAGCGGAAATACACACAAGAACATAGGAAATAATATAAATGTATAAATTATTTAAATATTTAGTTACACACAAAATATAATGTAAGCATATACAGGAAAATCAAGGAGATATATTGAAGTATATACATATATATGAATACATTCAAAAACAACATTCAAATTATTAATTAAATAAATTCAATAAATGTGTAAACTTGAGCCTTCCCAAACACACATACACACATACACACATACACAAATTCACACTTTCATACACTCATTCACTCACTCAAATTCATCCATTCATTAACAATCTTATTTTCATGTAAACGTAATAAAGCTCATAGTATTATATTTATCAATGTGTATGTTTTTGCAAAGAAGAAAAACAAAGATTTAAATAAAATTTATAAACTCTGCAAATTACAAACAAACAAAAAAAGGAAAGTAAATTCAAACAAGAAAAGGGCAAAAGCAATGAAGTCTTGAAGATTACGAACAAAGAAAATCAATAACAAATAACCGTTAAAGGGCAGAGTCTTAGATGTTTGAAAACAAAAATATAAAAAGTGTTGATTTTTTTAAAAGGATTTTAAAGATTTTCAAAATAAATTCTTTATATTTAAAAAAATGAACAGAAATTGAGAGAGAGGCTGATTTTATTAAATAAGTATATCATTGCCGAACTCAATGCTAAAGAACACTAAGAAAAAATCTCATTAAAATCAACAAAAATGTGGAAAATGTGAAGACAAAAGTTTTCGAAAATGTTAAGGAAAAGTCAATAAAAAATATGAATTCTAATTAAATAAGCATTCTCAAATACCTTTGAAAGAAAAAGAATTTCGATGAAAGAAAAGACAAAAAATAAATGTAAAACATTTAGAAATACAATTCATTACGATATACGTATTTTCAATAAAAACAAAATTCCAAACATTAAACAAAAAATAATTCCACTAAAGATGGAAAAAAATAAATAATGAAGAAACTAAAACCAAAACAAAGAACAGCGTGCGAACAGAAGAGAAAAGTTAATAAAGTGACGAAATAGAAAAAAAGAAAAGGAAAATGTTTATTTCAAAAAAATTCAAACGGCAAAAGAAATTGTTCAAACGAAATGGGAGAAAATTATGTCATTTATGAATGAATATTTAAGAAGATTTGCATATACTCGTGTATGAATATATAGATATAATAATGTCAAAAAGAAAAATCATATGGATGTAAAATTTATTACGCTAAACATTAGATGTCTTTTTGTTATAGTTATTTCTTTCTAAACTAAAGCAACTATTTGTTTGTTTTGTTGGGCTAGGTAAAAAGCTATGTGAGAGGCGGTGGCTTACTTCATAATGTTTAAAAAAATATCATAAACCTGACAAACACAATTAATCCTGTAGAGATAATTTTTTGTTGTAGAATTATTGTTTCGAGATATAAAAAGACCTGCAATTATATTTTGTTTCCAATAGATTTTTCAATTTGTAAAAATGGCTTCGTTTTTAAATGTCAATTAAATAGTTTTGAAACAATTTTAAAACAATTTCTTTTTCCATAAGAAGTTTTATTTCGAAGGTAGAAAAAGGCCGCTTGGTTTCTTAGGTTTAGACTTAAACCCATATATTCCATTATTATCGTCAGTATTTAGTATAACACAAACATCTCCATATTTTTCATTATACATAAAAAATATTTCGTGTTTATAAATTCATATAAGTTTTATAATTTCATTTGCAATTATTGTAAATTAGTTTAATAAAATAAAACGCTTGTAATGCGCTTTAAATGCAAAGAGAACAATTTCCATTAAATTTAAAAATGAAAAGAAAATATTCATTTATCAAAAAGAAAAGTATCATTAAAATGATTTAAAAGCATATTCAGAGGCAGGTTTTGCGTTTGCTCAAGTGAGGATGAATAATTCAAAGCTTTCGCTTTGAAACTAAGCTTAAAAATAAAAGAATTTTAATTTAATAGAAATATTAAGTAGTGGTTATTTCTTTTTCGTTGTACGAAAAAGAAATAAATTCTTGAGGCACGCATTGCTTTCGTTGATGATACTCTGGTGATCATTGTAAGACGTTAAGCATACAGGGTGCGCATAAGTCGGGGTTATGTTTTGCGAAGAGACGCGATAAAACTAACAATAATTTTTCTAGTAAGCATAATAACGCTTGTAAATTAATTGAAATGCTTAAATAGAAAGAAAACAAATATTATTTTATGTATAAAATTCTCCAAATACTTTCTAATTCTTTATATGAGAGAAAGGGAGAAAGTAATTGCATTGCAATCATCATTTAAAATTTAAAAAATATTTCATTTAAGAATATCATGGAATAGTAATTAATTAATAATAATTTCCAAAAGAAATAGTTTTAAAATTTATCGAATTTTACTTTTAAATAACATTTGTTTTTGTAGAGTATATTATTTTATAAAATATACATTCCAATATTACGCTAAAACATTCTATAAAATGCATCATCTGTTGCAAACACAAAATCAATTGTATTAAAATTTTATGGTATTAATTATTATTACTATTATTACAAGTTTAAGAAAATGAAATTATTATATAATAAAACTATACAGTATTTAAATATCAAAGATAAATAAATAAATATCTAAAAAATATAAGCGTTTCTTAAGTTTCGTGCAAACCATAAAAACTTTGGTAGCTGTTTGCTTCTCCATGTACTGCATAAAAATAATTGACTGTGGTAAGCAATCACTGCGAAATAACACAATGAGACCACACTGACTACACGCTTAACAAGTACAGAGCACAAAATCAGTATTTTTGTTGCTCAATCGAATGATGGTTACGAAACTTTGTGTGCCGGGCAGGAGGGAAAGCTTATTATTTGTTCTCTTTCACCTCTAATTCATTTTATTTCCTATGAATAAAACCTCCAATTCATTTCGATTTCAGAAATTTATATTTATAAAGTATTAGAAACAACAGCTACAAAACAAAAAAGTGCACAATAATATATTTATATTTTGAATCTAAGTAAAAATATAGAATGTGTTTAATACAAGTCATAAAAGCTTTATATTTTAGCAGTAATAGCAGTAACACGAGTCTCCACTTTGGCCACCTCTTTATTAATGGTCTCTAAATTGTGTGCGAACGTTTCCTGTACCGAGTGTAGTAATTCCTTACTATTCACCAGACTGGTTGTAATGGTGCTTTGTTTATCTTCTATTTCAGAAATTATTTTAGCAAAATTCATAGCTAGTAAAGAAAACAAAAAAGATAAGGTAATATTTTGAAGGCTACTGATATTTCATTCAATATCACTTACCATATTTATGTAAGGATTCGAGGGCCTGCATTCGCTCAATTATATCTGGTAGTATTTCAGCCACTAGCTCGACTCGTTTAGCAACATCGTATAATTCACATACTTTCTGATCACGTTTAGCTTCGTCTTTGGAACCACTTGAACGTTCTGCAATTGCATCCATTTTCGTAGTGAGATTAGTCAAACGCGTCTCGATGGCATCTAATTGTTCTGGCTGCAGTAAAGCCGCTTTTGTGCTCAATTGCCGTACGGCTTCTACAAGACTTGATGTATTTGTTATTGAAGCGAGACGACTCAATTTATCTGGCTGAGCTCCGACAATTTGTTCCAACTTGTGTAAACGATATTCGAGTTTTGCAACACGAGCTGATGCAGCTAAATCGGTGTCGGGTGGTTGAATAGCCGTAAGAACACCAGATTTCTTAAATTCCTCAACTTGACCTAGAAGACAGCTGTGTGTTAATGCCTGGAACATTCGTTCTTAATAGACTCGTACATACCAATTAGAGCTTTAACTTCTTTATCAGCAGTGTTGGGTACCTGCTCTTTACCCAAAACTTGCTCCAGGCGTAGAGAATCAAGTACTCTTTTGGCAGTGGCCATTACTGTAGCAACTGCATCGTATGATTGCTTCTCTTCCTCCTCAATTTTCTTCTCCACTTGTAGAGCTGAGATTTCATCCATTAGTTCATTCATTTCACATTGCAATCGTCGACACTTCTGAACAGGTGTCTCACGTTCGCCGCGACCAACCAGCTCATATTCCGATGTGGTGTATGCGTCATAGCCTCTGCGTAGTCGGCGGCCAATGCGATCGGAAAAATCAACACTTCCTTCCAGTGATTTACCTTTGAAACGCCTATACGAATCTTGGGGAGCGAGATGCAATCTTTCGATAGCTTCGTTTTCTGGTTCCTCTTCATAATAATCGGAGGTTGCCTGATCTGGATTGTCAGGTGTTTCGTAGACATCGGGTTGGTCATAAGCCTGAAAATATGATGAAATTGAGGAGTTGATGTGGGTGGTTGGTGGTTGGGTGTGGTTGTCTTTTTCATGTTTGCATGAGTCAATTATTGAATTTCCAATACTCACAATGCCAGGCAAATTTTCGAATTTCGGATCCGCCATTATAGTCGGCAGTGCTTAGCTCTTTCGTTGGCGTAATTTTTAAAATGTTAACTGTCTATAATATTTTGGATTGTTAAATTATTTGAATTAAATTTAATACACTTTAAACGCGAGCACATAAATTCTCTGCCACCGAGAACTGACACTGAAAATGTCAAAATTAGAGATTGATATATTTTCACAAAGCTATGACGTCATTTAAAAGATAGTGGTGGAATTAATTTGTGGTAAATTTACACAATCACTTTTTCAATTAAAATGATATAAAATGAAATACGCCAGACTTAACACAGCAAAGTTGGAAAGAGTTGTCTTGTCTTCTTGTTAACTCACTCTTAATAATTGTTGTGTTGAGATGAGAATGAGATTGGATTCAAACCGTTAGGTAGCGTTAGGTTCGTGCATAATAATAATTCCTTTGGAATTACCACACCAGTGGTAAATTTGTGTTCTTTGTGGCCTCGTTTTGTGCATTCGCAATACTTAACCCGTTGCCGCACAAATTCTTTAAATTGTGATCAAATTGGAATAATTAAAAATATACGTCTATAGAAACCTTGGTTAATAGATGAATAAAAAATTAAAAATAAAAAATTAAAAATTAAATTAAAAATTAATTTTTTAAATGTACTATTGAGTGCATGGATTAAAATATACGCAATTAAAGAAATTAAAATTTAAAAATGAAACCAATTTTTTAAAATTGAAAGTTTCTAATATTGAATTAATGCAAACGTACTTTACGATATAATTTAATAACGGCCGGCTAAAATAGTCAACGGTTATTGAAAGTATGCGGTAACCGTATTAAATCCTTCCGCCAAATTCTTTGATTTCCTAAAGCATTGCAATCACATGAAATTTGTTTAAAAGATTTTCTACTATTTTCTTTTTATAATTTTCGTTTTATTTTTTTAATTTAAAATTTCGTTTTTCTATGTATTCTACATTTCATGTGTTGCGTCTAGAAAATTCTACGATTGCTCTGCTGTTTCCGTTAGTGTTCAAGATAGACATCTGATGATTTATTGTTTTTCTATTTCTTTGGAAAAAAAGAGGGAAATATTGCTGTTGGCCATTTATTTCTTTGCACTCCCGATCTGTTAAGTGAATGTAAGTGCATATGAAATTGCATTGGTATACACGCAGGCATACACGTGTGCGAGCGTGTTTTTGTATAAATATTTAGAAATATATTTCGCATTAATTGAGATACTTTAGGTAGAGGAATATATTTACATTTAAAGAAACAACAACATCGTACTATTACATTACTATGAGTTAACAAATTTTAAAGTAAAATAATTTCTCTTAGAAGTAAATACTATTAGTTTCTTAAAATATCTTGTAAAAAATCTGAAAAAGTTATAAGAAATAAGAATTTATTTCGTTGCAAAAATCAAGTGTAAAAATTAGACATTTATTTATAGCTAAACCGATAGAAATGGGATTGCCAGCAACGAAGATATTTGATGGCAACACCATCAAAAGCAACAAAAATACCAATAAGGTCAAGGAATGGACAGAGTGGAAAATCGCAGTAAGAAAGAAGCTCTTATGCTATCTACTTTTCTTTAACTTTTGTTTCATTTGCAGCTTTCCTAAAGAATGGAACGACAAAAGCGATGAAGAAGAAATCGAGAAATACTGTCAAGTGATGGCAAAGTAAACACAAACCCAAACATACAAAGCATTACAAACAGTCTTAATGCGAAAGAATGACAAGCAAGAGTGTTCGATGCTCGAATACCCTACACTGGTTGTATAATAGAAAGCACATTACGCTCGCCGCCCCAAAGTATTGTGAATAATAAATAACAAGGACATACCATTAATTATTCATAAGCTTTTTATTTAAAACAGTATTGGAATACTTTTCAATTATCACTTTGATTTTACATATATTCGATTATAATCATTTATATATATAGTCGATTTTAATCATTTGGTGATATATTAAGTAGGTGTGGCGTAGATCTGATTGGTCCCATTTTTAATACAACTTAGTCTGTGATGACAGAGAATACTCATACCAAACTTCATAACGAGATATCTCTTCGTTTTTTCTGCAATTGTGATATCCCCAGATACGAGTAGTCCCATGGACAGAAAGGCAGAAAAGCAGACAGATAGACGGACGCACGCATATGACTAAATCGACTCAGATGATTCTGAGTAATATATAATTTCCTATATCTGTCACAACTTCTCTGTTCATATACCACCATCCCTTCGGGTGTAGGGTATAAACGGAAGTGAAAAGCAAAACGAGATAAATCTTAGAAAAAAACCAATCGCAATAGCAATCGCGCTGACAAACAATATTTACAACAACAATAACACCATAGAGTGTAAAATATAGAAATAGTGAAAAAGAAAAAGGTTTACAAAAGTCTACGCAAGAAAAACTGTTTTTCTTGATCAAGATAAAATTGTTTTGTTTAAGACTAAGCGAAATGGACCACGTCTAAGTGAATTATTAGTGGTTGCCACCTTGTTTGTCCTATCCTTTTCCAAGAATAAAGAGGCTCAAATTAAAAACAAATTTATTGAAAATTGAAATTGAATATTTAAGAAATTATTTAACCAATTTTAAAATTCATATTTTGTTGACGATTTTATTAAAAATTAAGTTTTTATTAAAAATAAAAGTAATTTTTATTTTATTAATAATTAATTAATTAATAATTATATTAACAAAAAGCACGGATATATTTGATAGATGGTTGTAGAATTTTTATTTATTCACTATAACGTCCTCAACGACTTCTTTCTACAGAATTACAAAACGCTTATTATAATTACCAGTATTAAACATAATCATAATCATGATTTTCATAACATGCTCTGAGAAATGAATTAAAATAAAATCGGGTCAACAAGCTCCGCCTTAAATGATTATCAGCTAATTATCTAATTAGGATTCATTACGAACTTTTATGAGATGAATATTAGCCAAATTTAATGGAAGCCTCGTTTTAATGGCTAGAATGCCGTTCTCACAGTTAACTCGTTTTTACGGCTAAAGGGCGTGCAAGTGAAATACGCGATTAATACTCTTCTGCAAACATAAAATGCCAAAGCAAGAAAAAGCGCGTTCGTTGCGGGCAATCGTTGAATGCAGCAATTTTTTATGAACGAAGAAGAATAACGTCGGGCACTGCAAACGTTTATTGAATTGCGGCTGCCAACGAATTTCTTTGTTCAGAAATCTGAAAACAAACAAGAAAGAAAAAACGAAAAAATGAAAGTGTAAAGACGTAATGCTGATAATTATAATAATAATGATTGTAATATTAAAAATAACGAGTACTAAAAATCTAATAAGCTTCTTAAAATATAATGACTAAATCCGCGTATAAAGCGATTTTATTGGGAAGGTAATTGGTTTTGTTTATTTAAATTGTTATTATTATTTTAAGAGAAGTAAAAATATTTAGAAAAATCGAAACAGAAGGCGTTACCTAAAAGGCTCTCACACTATCATGACGATCAATTAAAATTTTATTTCTGATCATTCTGAGAAAATTTTACCATAAGTATTATTCTGAAAGTTTAAAAGTTTGGAAGCCAATAAAAATTAATAAAAAATTTTAAAAATTATTAAAAAAATTTCCTATTAATTTTAAATTTTCAGAAAATTGAAAACAAATTATTGGAAAAATTATTTCAAGGGTAAAATTTAATAAAAAACTGTCCTAATGTATAAATTAGATCCTTTATAGACAAATACTCCCGTTTTCCTCGCCTTCCATTATTTTTAGATACTTCCATAATTTTTTTCAAATTTCATAAAATCGACAGCCTGGGCCGGGTCTGTTGGTCAAAATACTTCCCTAAATCTGTTAAAATATGTTCTGCAATATGAAAATCTGTTGCGTCGATGTTTCTCTCGTACGCACAACAACACACGCACACACATGCATACATATATACACACACACAAACACACAAATATATTTCATACTGGAAAGTGAATAATGCAAAAAAATATTGAAATGCTGAAAATATTTAGCTAAAGGAAAGCGTGGTGAATAAACACGGTCGTAAATCCTTAGCAAGTTATTCAAGAATTCCTGCACCGAGCGTATGAAAGTATTCTCATGAAATATTGCGCTAAAGAGGATATTGATTGCACCGGACAAAGTATCAATCGTATACACGGATAGACATGATCGAACAAAACAAAGGACGATTCGGACGTAGAAATGAGTAGCAGAAAGCAGGCAAACAATTTCAATAAAAATACCAAAAAAGCCAAAGAGCCAAAGTTTGATGGCGGCAATGGGTATCTGAATGCACATCTATAAAATGGCTAAAGGCAAAAAGATCCAGGCGTGAGAATGAAGAAGCAATACGGTTCAATTTCTAAAGTATCGAAGGACGATTGCATTGAATACAAGATAAATTGCTGTGTTGGGTTGTAGAACTTAGTCATACGGACAATATTGGACAACGTTTTATTGCATTGTTTAATTGATTCGAATTCGTAGATTTATTGCGCTGAATATTTCGTTTCATTGAATGAAATGAGGGTTAGCTAAATTTGAATACCTTGAATTTACTTCAGACCAATTCCATTAATTCATAAGATTCGTTGAATTCGTTTGGATTGAGTTCAGCTTTGATTAGGCTGAATTAGAGTTGATTAGAATTTCTGTTAAGCTGAATTGACTAATAATGATTTGTCAGTTTAATTATATTTATTAATTTAAATTACCATTGAGGCGATTTTGATGAGTTGTGCTTTTATTTAAACTGGATTCGATTGAATGAATTCCGCACATTTTTGAAGCTGAATTAAATTCGACACGGTTTTAATTTAGCCGATTTAGATAAATTTCGTAATGCTAAATTTAAATGAATTGAAATTTGATTTACCGAAATACGTTTTAGTTTATATTTGTTGAGTCCAATTAATTTGAGGTGAATTTGATTCAGCCCAAGGTGTTTTATTATGTTGAATTGTAATTATACCTACTTAATATCCAATTCTCCAACTGGACCTGCTAGGTGTTCAGCGACACCTGTTTATTTTTGGTGGCATCAAGAAAATGCGGGACAAAGAAAGGGAGATGGATTATATAAAAAATTCTGCATTTAACGGAACCCCGTTTGGAACGGAACTTATGAGCTCGTTTAAGTTTTAAATTCGGCGCTTCCAAAAGACCTCATGCGTAACAAAAGTATATGCTCTGTAAGTGATTGAAGATTTAGAGAATTTCCCTTTCACTGCTTCGAGAAAAATTTCATTTTTACGCCTTTTCATTTCACAATAATGAGATTATTTAAAAACATAATTTTAAGCGATCGAATTAAATGCGGGTAACAATATTTTAGCTCAAAGCCAAATATCTGTGAGCACTTGAAACGAAACAGCTAGAAAACGAGAGAAAGAGTTCCTCGGGAAACTTTATCTAAGTAAGCTAACGAAAGTTTATTGACGAAGGTTAGCACACTAATGGGTTTTCTAAAGGCTTTTCGATAAGAGAGGGTCGATCTTGAAATGGAATAAAACAAGCCGCGTGAGACGTATTAAAAAAATTATTCGTCTGAAATCCCCTTTATGCCATTTATGTCAGCCGAGGTTTCGCATCGTGGAACGGATCCGAGAGGTCCAATTTTCAGTGACTCTGCCGCATAGATCCGACTGAATATGAGCGATGGCCCGGGCTATATTGACCTTGAGGGCATCGGTCTATTGCGGCTTATTCGCATAGACCTGCAATTTCAGAAAACTCCACAAGATAAAGTCTAGCGGAGTCAAATCGCACGATCTTGGTGGCCAATTCACGTCACCTCTACGAGAGATAACCATACCCCCAAATCGTTCATGGAGAATGTCCATCGTGGCGTTCGCTATGTGGATATTAGCATCGTTCTGCTCGAACCACATGCCGCCTAAGTCCATATCGGACAATTTGGGCCAAGGTCATTTTGGAAAAAGTACGGACCAATGACGCCACTGGCCCAAAATCCGCACCAAACAGTAACTTTTTTTGAATGCATTGCTACCTGGTGAACCTCCACCTGGTGCCACCTTGCTTGTTCACTTAGCCATTCATCAAAAATATAGTAGTATGTGTGTTCTGGTTACTTCTTGGTGACAATCGAGAATGATGGTTGGCTGGCAAGATACCTTGATGGTTGACTGGCAAGAGACCTCGCATTTAACTGTACTTTTCCAAATTATCATGTAATGGTTATTTATAAATACGAGGTATGTCTATGACACATCGCACCAAAATTATTATTTTCAAATTTATCGTAGAACGCAATAATGCTGGGAGTGGTCATTGAAGAAACTCAACCATAAAACTTGTTTTGAACGATTTTTTAATTGAAATTTGGGATTCATGACATTTTTCTTACCATCAGAAAATGGTTTATATGAAGATTTCGTACTGATTTTCGTACTACTAATTGCTGATTATTTTCGCGTACAGAATTTTCTCCTAAGCGATCTGGTCATCATAATTCGATTTAATCAAACGAAATGGCCGCAATAAATTGCTGAAAGCCGTGGCTTTTTGCAGAAATGTGCTTTTTCATGTTTCACAATTTATTTTATCTCTACAGTGAATAATTTATAAAACATTATACAATAAATGAAGATGTTTTTAAAAACGGACGCCAATGCGTTTTCAAATTAATGCTGAATTTTTAGATATAAATCAATGGTAAACTTTTGGCGAGAAAAAAGGAAGTCAAATTTAGAACCAGGCCGTACCTGAAGAAGTGTGGAAGGCTAATTCTTGTTATCTTTTTGAGTTTTTTTATTATTGTATATTACTCCTTACAATGTATTTTACAATTAATGTGATATGCTTGCAGTTAATACGGTACGCTAGCTACGCCATTTATCCATGCCAGATAAGAAGTGATGCGCGTATAAATCATAATGCAAGCTCCTTTATAGTGAATACTATTAGAACGAATACCAATAAGGACACCAAGATCTTCCGATATTAACGGCCCACCATAATCTCCTGCAGAGCATTGGGAAGGTCCAACATATGCGCAAATCACACTATCGGTAGCGAACAAATAGGCTCTATAACATTCCTGCTTTGTCATAATTGTGACCCGCAACCATTGCAACTTTAAAACGTCGGCAATCCATTCAGATGCAATGCCTTTGCGACCCTCAAAGGTAACTTGCGCCATATTCATTGCGGGCAATGGAACGGGAAATATATTTCCACAAATATCCGTTTTTGGAATACGGATCAAAGCCAAATCACCAAAACCGGTTTCAGTATCCCAGTTAGAATTTATTTGGACCTTCGGAGGATAGACAATGTAAGCAACGTCTCCAATACGGAGCATGGATGAGCCCAAATAAACAATACCGTAAACCATTCTATCGTAATTGAAATAAAGCGATGTTTAGTGGATTTTTAAAAAGGTTTTTTAATTTACCCGTCGACGCATTTGGCAGAACTTATAATCCATTCTGGCCAGATAAAGGCTCCACCACATTGCATCCAAAAATTCCCACGAAAAGTTTCGAAAAGTACTGCATACGGAAACTGACCATCAACAGCATCTTGACCGATCATGCGTCCTTTAGAACCGGACTCATTCCTGACGCACTGACTGGATGAAGCAACAAAAATAATTAAGGTCAGAATCACGAAACACGTCATTCTAAGCTCCTCTATGTTCTTTCCACAACTGAATATAACTCCGGATCGCGATCAGTGAATTTAATAAAACGCTGATAAACCGACACACTTAGAAACCACGCCATTTATGAGCCCGTAAAAGCTTTAAATTCGGCGTTTTCAAAAGGACATATGCCCTACAACGGTATATGGCCTGTAAGCGATTACTAATTAGAGCATTTTCATCTTACCAACAGTTAGTAAATAACAATTTACTCGCTCGTTACTCATTCGTTGTCCCGTAGATTTCTTTCACAGGCAAGGATTGATAAGGATGCACATATTTACCCCCAAAGCCAGGACAAATGTATCCATTTTACTCCCAACAAATATAAACACTGGGTGTAGGGTGTAAATTGAAATGAAAAAATAATGAAATATTTAAAATAATGGCTATTGTTTTATGATTATTTCTGTTCGCAATCAATTTTTATTGAAATATGTACGATAAAAACGATATTTACCATAAAAAATGCAATAATAAATTTATATGACATAGTTTAATATTGATAGTGACTCATTTTTGGCAATACGAGTATTGATAGTGAGACGCTTATCATCGATGAGAACGACAGTAACGGGATATCGTCTACGCTTTCCATTAATGTTATGTAGCCAGTTAGAGGAATAATAGCACCGAACCGACTTGCCCTTACTTTTTACCACATCGCCTCCTCACCTTAAATTTTATTGCTCCTATTCATTGTTGGCAGCAATTATGACAACAACAGCAACGACAATATTGCTATTGCAACAATGACTATTAGCATAAAATTATCATTATCGCCACTGTTGTGAAGAAAGTTGTCAGGGACGTCTGCGCCAATAATATTGCGTATTTTTTTGAGTGCATATTGTGTGTCCTTTTTGGGGTAGTCCTTCCAATGTTGTGGCTCCTGTATCCTTTTTATTTCTTGGTTTTCTTCTGTTTAACAAAACAAGTTTAATTGTTACTTTTTCACTCTTATTACTTTAATCACTAAGCAGACAGATTTCACTTAACTTAACTTTTTTAAAATTCGTGATACACTTTCACTGACTTATTGTACTGCACACACTGCACTCACTTTATGATACTCTGCCTCATTATATACATTATCGATTGCTGGTCAAAACCATTGTTCGTTCTTGTTATCGTTGAGCTACACACAAAAACTGCATGACTCCTTTTTTTACAAAAATGCAGCTAATTTAAATTTGTATTCTCACAATGTGTTCCGTGATTATTTCGTGATGGTCACGGAAAACCTTGTCCGAATGCTTGTGCTACATTAATTTCTTTTAATTAATGTGGGTCATCCTCGTAGCGTTATTTTCATACTTCTGGGTCACGCTAGTTCTTTTGAAAACGAACGCCTAAAACTATGCTCAGCTATCGAGCAATAATTTTGACCTACAACAGCACATTATCAACTTTCAGGTGAAAACATGCGGTTTACATATCTCTTAATGAAGCGAAGTAAAGGGAGGCAGTTGATCAGTGGATATTCTTAATGGCGATGGCATTATTGACGTTAACGATGCAGTCATTTCTGTCTATCATTTGGCTATTGGTATACCGCTTACGTCCTTGACAATTGCGTATTTCATCATTGCTTCTTGCTAAATAACTGCTTTCATAATGACTCAAAAAGGCAGCTGTCGCTGTTTTTTCTATTTTCCTTATTTGCAACAATAATTAAAACATTTTGACAGATAATGAATCGCTGTCTGAAAACTGAATACAAGCCCTTCGGATGTAGGGTGTAAAAAAGCTTTCTAAATAAACTAATAAAATAACGTGTCCGATAATTATATATAATGGTTTAGTGGGTTTTTAACTTCAATCGTCATTATTACTTTCTTTAAGCATTTACGATATATACGATAATTGTGGTACAAAATAGATTTATCGTGCTATCGAGGTTAATAAAATTTCACAAAAAAAATCCAAATTCTAAACTCCTTTCTCTTCTTACTACAAATGAATGTAAATCTGCATTGCTATCAATAATATATATATAAAACCATGATGGCCCCACACACTTAAACTTCATTTATGAGCTCGAAGAAGTTATAAATTCGCGCGTTTCCCAAAGGTCATAGGCAAAGGTCACTTACGTATATAATGGTATATGTAAGTGATTATAAAATTAGCGAATGGTCATCTCACCAGCAGTTAGTAAATAACAATTTATTTGCTCGTTATTTATTCGTTGTCCTGCAGGTTTCCTTCACAGGCAGTTCTCTTGATCGGCGGTATCAAGAGACCTTATCAATCCTTATAAGGATGGACATATTTACATCCAGAGCCAGATGAACATGAACGCTAACTTCGGCTTTGCCAAATTTATATACCCTACACTCATTACATATGCTTATAATTTGATTTTTGTAACCATTAGAGAAATGATACACATCCACTAACATCATATTTTACCGTGAAATTAAGCCTACACGGCAGGGATTCACGTTAAACAATATAGTGGAATCTGTCCCTATCTACTATCTAGCGAAGCATCATATTTTCCTTATCCGCTTAATTTGGGACCATTATGTCATTTTCAAAAAGAAAAAAGTGGAAAAATTGGCTTGGTCTGGTCACCATAATGCAATTTAAGTAAACGAAATGGCCGCAATAAATTGTTGAAAGCTATATCAAAACTTGTTATCTTTTTGTAGAAATATGCTTCTTCATGTTTCACAATTTATTTTATCCCTACAGCGAATAATTAAAAAAATATTGTACAATAATTCAGGATATTTTCAAAGAGCTGATGCTAATGCGTTTTCAAATTAATGGTGAATTTCTAAGTATTAATCAAAGGTGAAAATTTTGCGGTAAAAAGCGGAGCCAAATTTAGGAACACGCCTTGCCTGAAGAACTGCGGCAGGCTAATTATTTTGAGAGTTTATTATGCAGTATTATTCCTTACAAAGTCATTTATAATGAACGGAAATTACTCTTACATTGGCCAGAATTAATACTATAAGCCCGTTATGTATTTTATCCAGGGCAAATAGGAACCGATACGCATATAAATCATAACACAAGCTCCATTATATCGAATATTATTAGAATGAACACCAATAATGATACCAAGATCTTCCGAAATTAACGGTCCACCAAAATTGTGTGCAGAGCATTGGAGGGATGACGCGTATGAGCAGAGAAATCCATTGAAGTAATTGTTGTAACCATGGACCGCATCACATTCCTCGCTAGCCATAATTATGACCCGTGTCCATTGCAACTTGTCACCGAACTCATTCCATCCGGATGCGATGGCTATGTGGCCATCGTAACTAACTTGCCGCGAATTCATTTCGGGTAATGGAACGGGAAAAATATTCAAGCAAATATCCGTTGTTGGAATAGAGATTAAAACTATGTCATATAAATCGGAGTGAATACTAAAGTCAGGGTGTACTTTTAATTCCGCTGGATAAACCGTGTAGGCAACCTCCCCAGCGCGCCGCAGGTTTGAACCCAAATAAACAATGGCATACTCCATTCTATTGTAATAAAAAAAATTAGATACGATTGATGGAGTTGTGAAAAAAATTTCAGATTACCCGTCGATGCATTTCATAGTACTTAGAATCCATTGTGGTGCGAGAAAAGATCCGGTACATTCCAGGTAATAATCCTCATGAAAGACTTCCAAAAAGACTGCGTACGGAAACTGACCATCAACAGCATCTTGTCCGACAATGCGTCCTTTAGATCGGGTCTCATTCCTGACGCCTTGGATGGATGCGACAACTAGAATCGTTATAATCAAAATATCAACACGCTTCATTCCAAACTCTAGGCTAGGCTAAACGCCGGGCTCGTCCTAAACACAAGTGACTACAACTCTACGTTGATGTTAGTTATTTGTATAAAACGCTGGCAAAACTTCGCTGTTAATAAAAACGCAATAATTATTATCTGCTTATTTGAGTTTTGTTTTAATAACTATATGATTTTATCAGCGTTTTTAATAAATTACTGACACCAATCTAGATTTTATCAGTCAGCAAATTAAAGATAGTCAGTTGCGTATTTCATTCATTTCGACGTATTCCAAAAACATATGTACGCTACACTAATCTAACTCACAGATAGATATATCCTCAGCCAACAATTTACTCAGCCTCAACGAACTTTATTCGGACACACAGCTGAAAGGACACATCCTTTAAAGGCATAACTTAAAAAAGTCGATGTAGGTGGTGATAATTGTATGTTACGGCTATTCTCTATTGTCTTAACCAAAGGGACTATTTGCAGTGATATTGATTCGCTTCTTATAAACTACGTTTATGGACAGGTTTACGGATGGGCGGTCAAAGATTGATAAGAATGCTTATGTATGTAGGATCATGCATACAAATGCATGTCATGCTTGACAGAGAAAAAGAAGGCTACCATAATGAACGAGAAGGATACCACAATTACTCGGCTTACCCGAAATGCACTTTCTCTACCTTACCTGAAAAGCTTGCCTGTTACAAAACATATATTCAGTACACTTTCACTTTACTTTTCTTTGAGAATCAGACAAATGAAATGTAAAGAACATAATTCAATAAAGGAATATAGAATAGAAAAGATCATATAATTGTTCAGTTATTTGATAATCAGAATCATTCCTAAGAGAAAACGGGCCTGGCAGAAACCAGTGGAGGAAACTACCTTCAGTAGTTTCACCCCACCCCTACATTTATACATCCTGAGCGAGGATATAAGAGCCCCTCCTTTATTCCTACTAATACAATCACTCGGTGTAAGGAATAAATAATGGATTTAATGGTTATCGCTTTAGTAAGTTACTTTATACGAAATCAATGTAGTCCATCAATTTTCTTACATTTACGAGATGTGAACGTTATTTTCTCTAGAAAATACTTCTACTTCTGCTTCTACTGTTCACAAAACAGTTAGAAATGCTCTCGTATTGGTAGTCACTAATATTTGGCAATATAAATGCTGTCGATAGTGATATAATTATCATCGGTGACAACAGGAACCGGCTATCAACATCGTTCTCCACTGTTGTCTTGTCTTTTACTATATCGTCTGACATAGTTCTAACTTTTACCCTCGGCAAATGCCTTGCTGTTAATTAGCTACTTTTAAATAACTCTAAAAGGAAGCTGGCGAAATTAATTTTCTCCTTGTCTTTAAAAACAACTAAAACATTTTGACAGATATGATTCGTGGTCAAGAAACTAAATAACATCCCTTTGCATGTAGGGCAGAAAAATTTCCGAAATAAATTAATAAAATAACGTTTTCGATAATTATACATAATCGTTTAGTGGGTTTTTTAACTTAATCGCCATAATTAATTTCTATAAACGTTTACGATATAAACGATATTTTCTGTACAAAATAGTTTTATTGGGCTGTCGAGGCTAATAAAGTTTTAAACTATAAGTACCATTTTGGACAATATAACTATAACTGATAAGACAGACTGTAACAGTCGCGGTACGAAAGCCAATAAATGGATGGAAAAATGGTTCAGATAACATATGGGTTTTCTAAAGGCTTTTCGATAAGAGAGAGTCGATGTTGAAATGGAATAAAACAAGCCGTGTGTGAGGTATTAACGAAAGCCATTTGTCTGAAAGCCTCATTTATGCCATTATGTATGGAATATGACATCGTTTAAATGTTAGCCGCGGTTTCGCACCGTGGAACGGATCCGAGAGGTCCAATTTTCAATGACCCTGCCGCATAGATCCGACTGAATTTGAGCGATGGCCCGGGCAATGTTGACTTTGAGCGCATGGGTCGATTGCGGTTTATTCGCATATAGCTGCGATTTCAGAAAACCCCAGAAGAAAAATTCTAGCGGAGTCAATTCGCACGATCTTGGTGGCAAATTCACGTCATCTCCACGCGAGACAACCATGTTCATGCGTTCATGCAGAATGCCCATAGTGGCGTTCGCTATGTGGATAGTAGCACCGTTCTGCTCGAACCGCATGTCGCCTAAGTCCATATCGGTCAATATTTAATTTAAAATATGTAAATGGTCATTATATTTCCTGCAACTAATTTATATTTAGATCCATCAGTAAGAAGAAGAAAAAAGATTATAAATATAAGTTTAAGGTTTACATATGTGTAATACAAAATTTACTTAATACTAGTTTTATCAATCCGTAAAATGATGGAGCAAACAGAGTTCAATCTCCAACTCCAACCATACGAGACAATAGTTAGAACATTGTATTAAAGACCTAAACCAATGGTTGAGTCTCGAGAGTTTTAGTCTCCGTTCTGATATCAAAGACCACTTGAGTTTATATGGCAGCTCTATTTTGAAGTCTGCAAAAAAGTGTACTAAAAAAAGGTACTAACTTCATATCGGTGGTTTTGAATATTAATTTAGTTCATATTCAATATTATTTCAATATTATGGTATTTTATTTATTCAATATTATGGTATTGCTTGCGGTATTGATTGCGAATCATCAACTGGATGTTTTGCTTTTCCACCAACTCGTATGCTGCCCGGTTGTGGATTTTCGGTATTCACAAAACTGTTTTGGCGACCAGTTGTACATTTTTTGTGATAGGATACAAAACTAGCACCAACTACTTCTCGAAATTGTGGTAACTGACGCAATTGTAGTTGTTTGGTGCACGAAGTTAAAGTTAAAAACAAAAGATAAATAATTTAATTCCCCATTGGTGTGGTTTGTTAGGCATACATTGCCGAAGATTATGTTGCATTTTTGTGCTGCACATTTGTTCAGCACCACACACTCGGGCTTGTTTGAGCACTGAATCAAATCGTTTCTTAAGATCCTCGGCTGAAATGCAAATACGGAAGAATGAATCGTAACCGGTTTGACCTTTCTTGGTTCGTTCGCTTTCATTTCGAAACGATAAATATTTTTTAGTTTCGAACTATCTGCGACTTATCGCATTTCTAATGGGCTCGAACGAATTCTTTCCTCAGTAGTTTTCGAAATTTGGGCAACGATAAAACGACATGTAAATTAAAATTCCGATATGATGAAGTAATTCACCGATGTCCACTTTAAACCGTGTGCTGATGTTTTCGCTGAGAGCTTTACGGTTCGTCTCTGTGACAATATGTCCAATTATTTTATTTGTAAAGAAATAGCAAAATATCTACCTTACTTTCACCGACGAAACTACCAGCTGAAGGACTAGTAGTTTCCATTAATGGTAATTGAGAACGGGTTGTCGTCATAATTTTTGTCTTCATATTTTGTTTGTTTGAATGCTTTCTATAGCAGCTGGTTCGTTATTTTCCCTGTCAGTTGTTGGAGATAAGGTTGATGAGGCCGAAGGCTCGAAAAAGGCACTTATATCGAACGATGTGTTAATTTGATGAACAAAGGAGCATGTTTCTAATAATCTGCGATATGCATTTGTCATCTTCGGCACTGATTTCATCTAGCTCGTAGTTTCGATCGTCGATATAATCGTCACTACTAAAATCAAGGTTCTCCGATGGTTCGGATTCAATTATTTCCCGCGCCTGTTCGTCGGTCAAGGCGGATAATTTTGAACGTCTAAAATAAGTCGCCATTTCTAACGATATTGGAAAATATATAACGTATAACATATAACGGAATCAAAATATACACCACACCGCAACAGAGCCTTGGGTCACTATTCAATTTTCGGTTATAAACGCACACAAAAATTCGCACACAAAACCTTTCAGAAAAGATTTCTCACTCAAATCCGCTTAGATTTTCACACTTATTTCCCTTTTTGAAATGAGTAGTTCCACCCACACAAATTTTACGTCTTCACTGTTTGACTTTTTACACAAGCTTGATAATACTTGCTGAATTCTATCGCATTGATAGGCTTCCGCATATAACGGAACTATATATGTATACTGAACACATCGTTGACAAAAGTTTCAATGGGAAAATAACCGTTTTGCGCTAAAAGTTATTTTTATGATGCGAGGCACTCTTAACGGTTAGAGGGTTAATATATTATTTTAACACATTCTCTCTCTCATCATAGGACCCCTTATCTATCCCCGCCCAACCACTTACCAATACCCACACTCTCCCACCTATACACATCCCTTTACACATTTTGTGCTGTCATTTGCCAAAAGTGCCAGCCCGGATAGTAATGATGATTGGCTTCAATCATGAATAGCGTAAATTAAAGCAATGCAAAGCAAAACAGATTAAGAGAGAGAGAGAGACCGAGAGCAAAATGTCGAATACGCATGAACACATCCTGAGGCACATGCACTATACTCGCACCATACATTTCCTAATTGACCTTTGACACTGCCTGATTGTGTTTTTGCTACGAACATTAAATAGTTGTTTATGTGGATCACATTGATGCTTGTAATAACCATTTTTGGTCATTTTAATAATTTTATTGTAAATAAATTTAATTATTTTAGAATGTGTTTTTCCGAAAGATTTTTTTACAAAAGTATTTTAAATGTATTTATATTAATTCTAAAAAGAAATAACAATACAAAAAATATTAATAATAAAAAAGGCAGCCCTATATTTTCCTCGCAATCCTCTACTCCTTATTCATATTATTCGTTACGGCGTTTGGTAAAGTTTAAACCTTCAAAAAAGTTCAAACCACTCGAAGGTACAAACTCTCGTTTAGAAGAAATTTCGAAAAGTTCTAAAGAATTTCGAAAAGTTCTAAATACAAACTTTTTTATCAGTTGAATAAAAGGGTTTCTTTAAAAAACCTGTATGTGCAACTATGCGTTTGTCGTAGTTGTTGTTGTTAGGAATTCTGCCGTTGGTTTTGTTTTCGTTGTATTTGTTCTTCTTTTGGTTCCCACGTGAAAGCTTTATCGTTTAGGAGAACGTTAATCCCCTTAAGGATTTCAGGGAAGTAAAGACGGTAGCGGTGCCGGTAATGGTCGAGGTTCAGGAAACGGAAGTGAAAATATTTTTTAAGAGCAAATAAATAACGTTAACCAAAATAACAAAAGTAATGAAACGAACAGAAATTAATAAGACAGTCCAGACGATGATGATGAAGAAGAGAAAATATTAAAAGGAAAAAAACGTGAAGAAAGGCAAAACATCCGCGATAACTTAAAAATATTAAAATGAATTAGTAAAGTTTTAAGATAAAAGAACAAGAGACAAAAAAACAACATTGGTATCCTCTTTTAAATGGCGATTTTTTTGCGATTAAAGTTTCCTTTTGGAATTTAATAAAACACTAAGATCTCTTAAAATGAATTTCGTTCATTAAACAAAGGAAATATTTGCCACCTTTTTACACAACTTCTTAATTTTTCATGATTGGAAGGGGGGAAAGGGAAAGAGAGAGATAATTTGAGGGAGACAGTGGTCGAGCATTAAAGGCAAACACATTCTTGCTTTTGCTTGAAATTCAATTTCTTTATCAATTCAATTTATCAGTTCAATTTATTTTTAGCGCCTCTACAATCATTAATCTCGAGGGTCAGAATTTTTCTCACAGAGAATTTAAAAAAAATTGGAATTTAAAATATTATAGAATTTTTTCCTTTGAAAATTTAAATGATGTTAATTTATTTGGCATTTAAATTAAAATTATGGCAAATATGTTGGGGAAAAAATAATGTAGTATGTTCTTTGCCTTATATTCAATTTATTTGATTGTTTTTTTATTAAGTAATTGTGTAATATTTTGTATTTAATTTTGAAGGCAGTCTCATAATTGATAAATATGAAAATGCTTTCGAAATATTTGTCGATTCCCTCGCAAATTCCTTTAGTGAGTTCTGCCTCTGCCTCTTCTTTAATACGTCCTTCTGTGTCGTCAATGGACGTGTGCCTTTTTCAATATTTCCTTAAAAAAGTTTTTCTTCAAATTTCATAAATGGCAAAAAAAGCACTAATGTAATTGTGTTTGATTTTATTTCAATTGTTTTCTCTTCTCCTTTTGCTTCGTTTCATTTCCCTCTCCGAATGGCATTCCATTGTTCGGACTCTGGCTCTCTTCTCGTAAAAAGGAATTCATTCCATCAAATTTTCATTTGATTCAATTAAATCCTATTTAGTCCAAAAGTGAAAACCTCAATAGCGAATGACAGTGAAAAAAGGAAGAAATAAATAATGAACAAAATATCATACAACTATTACCATAATCAGTCATACAATCAGAAAGGCTTGAGGTAAGGACAACGAAAGGATATTAAAAAGAGTTGTAAATATTGAAAATTGAATAGAACAAACAAAACTCAAAAGGAGAAAAATAAATTCGAACTTGCATCCTTTCGAGATCCATAAGCAATACAATTAAATGACAGAACAAAATATATTTGTCCGAATGGCCTCTTAGTCGAACGGAGGTGTGGGAGGAATGGTCTGTTGAAAGAATTGACCTAACAGACTGGATAGGCTGAACACATTTAGGCTTTTTTGTTGTTAGTCATTTGGTTTGGTTTATTCCTGCCGGCAAGTTTAGAAAGGCGGGGTGAAAAGGTGACTGTTGGATGATCGGTTTGCTCTTTTGATTTATTGGAATTTTTCAAACTTCATTATTTCCTTTTGGATGTCTTCCTCTTTCTCTCTTTCAGCTTCGCTTGCCATAAACGACGGATTTCAAGGATGACTGAATGAATATATGATTTGAATAAGATTACTAAGTTAACTCAATTGATTCGAATGGGAATTATTTCAGTAAATTGTATCTCAAAGTATTTGCTTGATGTAATAAAGCTGCTTGTGTTAAAGTTTTTGAGGTTAGAATTAAGGGCTTACCCCTTTGGGGAGTAGCTAGTTTATGGACGATTGGAAAATTTGAGAGTATATTTCATAAAATAGTATTATGAAACCCAATGGACAACTTTATAAGGAAAAAGTAGTGGAAAATCCCGTAGGGAGCTACGTTTGGGACCTTTCCTTTTAAAATACAAATTTCAGTAAATGACCTCCTAGATGTTTTAAAATAAAATCATCGATTTTTTAGTTGTTTGCTTGAAAGTTAACCACCGGAGATATAAACTGTTTTCGTTCTTTACTCAATCAAAAAAAAAAAAAAAAAAAAAAGGGAAAAATAAGATCAAATTTTATCTGTTACAAGCAATCAAATCGAAAATTAGAACTTCCTTTCTAACTTTTTTAAAATTCTTGGCTTTCATTTCTTAGTTCATTTTATTTGTTAATTAAAATTGAGGCTTACGTTAATACATAAGGCAAGACTTCTCTGCAAAATAATACTAAATTAATATTTTCTGAATGACACACAAACCCATATCTACGCACACACACATAAAAAGTTTCGGATGTCGGGATGAACAAATTCCAGATTAAGAGATTTTAGTATTAATTTCCTAGCCTACATAATTCACATACAAGCTGACCGAGCAGGACGTGTCGCAGCCGGCCGCAAATCTTTTGTTCAAAGGAATAATTCCTACCACTAGAAATGCATCACACCGAGCACACCACCTACTCTTTCTCAATTTCTCTCACTGAGTGTGCGCGCGTATGTGTGAACGTTCATTACGGCACAGTAGCCTCAAACCATTATTTCTTGCTCATTCTAATTTTCTGCTTTCCACTCCTTTTGTCTGTGCTTTTGGTTGAAGCGACAGGAAATGAGTCACAAAGTTCTTACAAATACAGAATTATTTGTCTATTCTCTTATTAATAATCTTCCTCGTGTGTGGGTACAAATGGTTTGCATGCAATATATGTGTCTGTTTGTGTTATGTGAAACGGTTTGGTTACATTTGAGCCATATTACGTACTTGGTTTATTCAGAAAGAATAAAAAACGCGTGACATTTGCTTTGACTTGAATATGAAAGATTAATATGTGCATGTGTATGAATATGTTGGGTGTTATATATTGCTTTTTAAATGTGTGTGTGCATGGCATATTTCGAGTGTATTCGTATGCATGCGTCTGTATACGTACGTGCCTTTAAATTAATGAGTTTGTTTTATGTATGTTTGGGTGAAGATGTGTATGTGTGTGACCTTGCACTATATCAACCTTTAATATTGCAAGATAATGAATTCATTGTGATTCCTTTAATCAAAGTACGATATATATGAAATACCTCGCAGCCGCTTTTACTGTTTTTACAGTTTGTTTTTTATTTGTTGGTTCTCTGTTAGGAATTTGTTATTTACTTTGATAATCTTTGATATATCTCCATAACAGTTTATGCTATGAATTGCTCAATTTTTCTGAATTGTTCAAAACGATATATTTGAAAAGATTTGAAAAGATTTCAAAGATTTCGGCTTAGCAAGAGCACTTTTTTATTTGTTGAATGTTTTTTGAATGTATGATGTAGTATTTATTGATCAGCTGATTGATTTTTTTTCAAATGTAATAGAGCAAACGTCACAGTCTCTTACAACTTGTAGTTAACCCAAGGTTTGTTAACCGATGGTTGGCTAAAACGAAAATTTCTAACCGAAGGATTAGTTTCAAACATCCGGTCAACTAAGTTTCGGTTAACCACAAGTTTAAGCGAATATTGTGAGAGCGGCCCTAAGTCTCATTTAGATCTGTCTTCGATTTGCCTTGAATTTGAGCATCGCTTCATGTTTTGACAAGTACCAAAATCCTTAATATTTGAATGAATGATAATAGTAGCGCTCTTGAGGATAATCAACATTGAGATGACTTTCTAAATCAATAGGAGAGACCATTTCGATTTTCATTTTATCCTTTCACATCTTAATTTAATTGGAATAAACGGAGTGATATCTCACCAACTGAAATTTGACAACTCAAATTAATTGGATACAGACCCTCAATTTTTGTCAACAAAAGGTTAGTTTTGTTAATAAAATAACTAACAAAAAGGTTAGTTTAGACAAGGACTGACGAGGATTTGTTAATGAAAAATGCCTTCTGGAGTTAAGGAAAAAATAAAATAAAAAGGTACAAAATAAGGAAATCTTAGAGAAGAGATTTAAAAGAAATAAAAATAAAAATAGAGCAATTTTTTTACTCCGTGAAAATGCTCGTGAAACGGAACGAAAGTTAACTCGCGATTTATAAGGCGCGATACGGGTTTCAACTGACTTTTTTGATTTTTTATTTATGCTTGAAATTACTGAACGAAGCCCGTATAAAAAATTATAGTCTTTCATTATTGTGGCTACTGCTTATTTATTAAGCTTATTCTTTCTCTTCATCCGCTAGCTTTCTTTTCAATAAATTTGTGATTTTATTCAGGATTTTGTGGACCATAAGAATATTCTGACGATACATAAGTCAAATAGATCCTAACCCGGAGGTAGTCTTTTTTATAATCGTGCGCTAAATAATTAATAGTATTTCCTTTCACGAGCTCAATAGTATTTGGTATATATTCATTAACAGTGAACATTTTTAAATTTTATGAGTTTTTTTATTGTAATAAAATCTCTCACTAGTAATGCATGTTTCCCTTTCTCAATTTTTTAAATTTTTTTAATGATCTCCACCCGAACTTGCTTTGTGACGTTTGCGTTCACGTTCTGGCACACCATGCTAATTAAATTGCAAAGTCCAATCAAATCCTCCAACATTGACACTGCCTGAATTACGGTAATGGTACTCCATGGTGGTATCATCGATGCCATCGACGACGGGACAAATAATGGTCGTTGAATTCCGAGCAATGCGGTCGAGAAACGGCTCCAACCAACCTATTGAACTAAGCTGCTGAAGGTAGACAGAATGCTGACAATGATGATGATGGTGGTAACGATGATGGTGATAGTGTTGACTACGTGGTAATATCATGAAAATAGAACGTAAATTAAAGAAAACCCAGAAGGCTCAGAAGGAATGAAATGTTGAAACATACATTTTTGCTGAGGTGAATGTCAGAAAAAGAAGAAGCAAAAAGAGAAGGGTGAAGAATTAACAAATACTATGACGCCTAAAGAAAGGAATCCCCCGCCAGGGGAGGAAGGAAACATATTTGTGAGAAGATAATTTGAACGGATTAAGGAAAGGCAGATGGTTAAACCATAAGAAAAGAAATAGAGAGATAAGAAAAAGAGAAGTTGGAGCGCATTTCTCGAAAGCGAGAATTTTGGTGATTAGGTAGATTTCTTCCATTTTAAAGCATTTTAATGCAATTTAAAAATTACTAAAAATGTTTGTAAAGTAAAAATATCTTTTAGAGATAAGAAATGATTTCTTATA
This sequence comes from Physocephala rufipes, assembly GCA_963966595.1. NCBI lineage: Eukaryota > Metazoa > Arthropoda > Insecta > Diptera > Conopidae > Physocephala > Physocephala rufipes. The sequence goes on from OZ016505.1 coordinate 24,192,549, forward strand.
GAAATAAAAAAATAAGAAGTCAAACGGATTAAGTCCCTGACTTCGACTACATGCCAAATGTGGTTTATAGACGTTGTACTACATAAAAGTGCTTTATATTCTTCTCACTTCAGAAACCCTCAAATCTTTCAAAGATTTTCAGGAGATCGATTTACATCAATTCTACATCCCTCCAATTTTCACGGACCCTAACACCCTCCTTTGCAACTATTTCAACTTTTCCGTTTTTAAATATTTATATCTCAGTAGTTTTTAAAGATAGTGGCTTCCGGCTTTTTTTGTTAAATAGTTTGGACGATATATTTTTAAACTATGTAAAAATTTCGATTCTAACTATAACAGGTTCTTTGTAAAAAAATTTTTAAAGAAATGCTAAAAAATAGGGGAAATTCTGCAGTTTACCAGGCTTATATGAGATCCTCCAAAAACCTCCAAAAGGAAATTTAGATTTTCGCAGAGAGGGAACCTTCCTCTAAAGGAGCGTACCTGTTTTGTTTGCAGTTACTTGCAGTTTTGGCAGCTGGAGCGATTCTTACGAGTCTACCTCGTAAGAGAACAGGATATAAAAATTTACGTTAGGTAGAAAAGTAGCACCATTTCAGAGCTAATTTAAAGTTTTTTAGGGCTCTTTTCCATAATCAGATATTTAAGACTACGAGGTGGGTTGTAGGTGGGTAGTTAGGGGTGCCAGCTAGGTAGAGGTAAACAGGTAAGAATAAAGCCCGCGTGTAAAGGATTATTATTTGTAATAGTAATTTCGCAATTTTTTGTTTTCGCAATTTTCGCAATATCAAGAGTGTGCACCAATGAAGATCTGCTTATGATTTTATTGTGCACTTCGGATCCTTATTTGTCCAGCATTCGTCAAAAATGGAAATCAACATCCATTGAATTGGACAATGACGCAAAAGATCTCTTGGTAAGTTAACGAAAAATAATGTTTGTGCTATTAATATAAGTATTAATGTTAATTAATAAGTTAGTTAAGTTATTAAAATATTTAATTACACTTATTTATTAATTATAGTTAGTTATTTATTATTTCTTGTAGTTAATATATTATATGGACGTATATTAATACCGCACATGTGCATACCTTATATTATATTAAAATTTTTACTAAAAATTATTTTTTTGAATTAAGAATACATAAATCTTTCCATTATCCAAGATTTCAAAGGAATTCTCAGGTTTTGAACATCATTTTTATCTTAAAATTCAAGGAAAACCGGAGATGGTTTCTTTCAATGCATCATTACTCTCACATTACTCCTGTCGATTTTCATCAACAAAGCATTAAATTGAAGCCAAAGGTTCAACCTAACCAATGCAAAAAACCACATCAAAAAATTCCAATGCGTTCAGAAGGTATAGATTTTTGACCGCCTTTTTTAAATCCCAGCCACTGTGCGGCGAATGCAATTCATATCAAAAACACTATAAAAGCAGCAAAAAAATTGCACAAAACAAAATAGAAGAAAATATTTAAAGAGGAAAATTTTTGATGAAAATAAAAAGAACGGGTTTGTGAATAATGCCCACGATATTATTGTGGGCAAGTCTTCTTTGAAAGGATTTAAGAACGTTTCTATTGACCAATCCTCCAATATTAAATACACATATTTTCAATGGCTAAAATTTATTTTATTCTCACATCTAGGCATCAAATCAACGTTGACAATCCTCAAAATTGGATTCCAACCTACAGACATCATAAACGAATCAAAGGATTTAGACTATTTGGCTAAACAACGCCTGCCAACAACACTTTCAGATATTGAGAGTCGTGCATGCATTTTCGAGGTGGCAACGTTGTGCACACGCTTCAGCGAATATTTATGAAGTAATAATCAAACGCCGCTTAATTGAAAAGTCAATTTCAAGGTTTCCTACGACTTAGATAGATAGAAGTTTTTGCCCCACGAACAAAAGACGACGGTACGAAGTGTAGTGGTTTTTAATAGTAATAGTGCTGCTGTGGCGGCAGAGGAAGGTGGATAAAACTTTTATGTGTCTCACCTGATTCGATCGATAAAATTGATGGTAACGGAGTGAGGGAGTAAAGAGGAAACGCGAGCGGATCGTAGTACATTTACAACAAAAGCAGGTTGTCAATTGATTATGGTCTAATTTCCGCTTAGTTTCCTAAGTTGAAGACGACACTTCAACTTCAACAACAGCAACAACAACAACATGAGGTGACGTTGTAAGCGACAGATACTCACCAGGCATCACGCGGATCCGGCAGACTGCAATGAACCGATATCAAATCAGAGGCATTCCTTGATTGAAGGCATTCTTCGTTCGGCCCTCAGAAATTACACCTTGAATGTTGGCCGAGAAATTAGCTGGTAGAACAACCGGCTTACCCATTTCGCTAGGAGCGTCTTCAACACAAGCGGGTGCATCTATGACGTTTTTGCCTCGAGCTGGAGAAGGAAATTATTAAAAGTCGCAAACTCAACTCCTCATACATTAAACTCTAGTGATCTAATAACAGTAATAATAGTAATGATAACAATAATAATAATAATAATAATAATAATAATAATAATAATAATAATAATGCAAATATTTGAGCGTGATGAATTTATTGATTTTGAACTAAAAGTTCAAGAAAGATGAAGTTTAAGAAACCCGTCTACATTCGTGAACAAACCCATGAGAATGAAAATGCATTTCAATTCTTATAAATTGACAAACAACATTAACTAGTTTAAGTCTGACGCACTGAATAACCGATTGGTCATAACTTTAATAACGATAATAAATTATGACAATTTTATTGCCAGCTACAAAAATTTTATATATTTCGTATAAACAATTTTAAAGGGGTGAAGGTTAGTCGGTTTTTATGTTTTTGGTTTTCGACGACGAGGAATCCGTAAATGTATAAGCATGGTTTCGGAAATTGTATTTATCTCGTGTCTTGGCTTAAGGATTGTGAACTTGAAAGAATAAAATGATCTGCCAATCTGCGAATTCCAGCATTAAAATGCATTGCTATTATTATTGCGATGTAGCAGCCGGAGTTAACGTACAATAACCCTGACCTTGACTTCACCGACCGCCTTCATATTATATAATCCATAACGGTATTTCTTTGATTAGATCATTGTGAAAGAGAAAGCTTTATATAATAACGAACAATTTTTACCCCAACACGATCAGTAGACGCTTAAATTATGATATAAATGGTTTATCAAACATATTGATTTCATTAAAGGAAACTATGAAAACCAACACGTTTCATTAAATTCACGCTCTTCGGTGTGACTTGATATAAAAGCAGAACTAAAAATGTTTATATTATTGCAATATTTGTTGATATAAATCGTAGCCTCTGTTTGAAGTGATTTGCACTTAAATTTGTTGCTTTTGCCATGCGTTCTAACGTTATTAATACGATCATCAAAGGGTGATCTTAGGCGATAAGTAATCAATAGGAAATTTCGGAAATTCTTGAAACACTCCAGACACTCAAAAATTCTTTCACAGGCCGGTCTCTTGATCGGCGGTAAAGGATTGATAAGGATGGACATATTTACATCCACAGCCAGACATACATGAACGCTAACTTCAGCTTCGCCAAATTTATATACCCTACACTCATTACATATGCTTATAATTTGATCTTTGTAACCATTAGACAAATGATACACATCCACTAACATAATTTTTTTCCTTTTCCGCTTAATTTGGGCCACCTATGTCGTTTTCAAAAAAAAGTGGAAAAAAAGGCTTGGCCTGGCAGTTGGTCTGGAGTCCAAGCCTACCAACTAATCTTCGATCTAATCTGGTCACCATGATTCGACTTAAGTAAACGAAATGGGCGCAATAAATTGTTGAAAGCCGTACGAAAACTTGTTATATTTTTGTAGAAATATGCTTCTTCATGTTTTACAATTTATTGTATCTCTACAGAGAATAATTTAAAAAATATTCTACAATAATTCAGGATACTTTTAAAGAGCTGATGCCAATACGTTTTCAAATTAATGGTGAATTTCTAGGTATTAATCAAAGGTGAAACTTTACCGGTAAATATTGGAGCCAAATTTAGAGCACGCCTTGCCGGAAGAACTACGGAAGGCTAATTATTTTTAAAGTTTATTAAGCATTGTTTTAGAGTTTATTATGCAGTATTATTCCTTACAATGTCGTTTATAATGAACGGTAATTACTCTTACATTGGCCAGAATTAATACTATAAGCCGGTTATCTCCTTTATCCATAACAAATCGGCACCGATACGCATATAAATCATAACACAAGCTCCATTATATCGAATATTACTAGAATGAACACCAATAATGACTCCAAGATCTTCCGAAATTAACGGCGCACCAAAATTGTGTGCAGAGCATTGGAGGGATGACGCGTATGAGCAGATAAATCCATTGATGTAATCGTAACCATGGGCCGCAGCACATTCCTCGCTAGCCATAATTATGACCCGTGTCCATTGCAACTTGTCACCGAACTCATTCCATCCGGATGCGATGGCTATGTGGCCATCGTAACTAACTTGCCGCGAATTCATTTCGGGTAATGGAACGGGAAAAACATTCAAGCAAATATCCGTTGTTGGAACACAGATTAAAACTAGATAATTTAAATCGGAGTCAATATCCCAGTTTGGGTGTACTTTTAATTCCGATGGATAAACCGTGTAGGCAACCTCTCCAGTGTGCCGCAGGATTGAACCCAAATAAACTATGGCATAATCCATTCTATTGTGGTAAAAAAATCAGATACGATTGATGGAGTTGCTAAAAACTTTTCAGATTTACCCGTCGATGCATTTGGTAGAACTTAGAATCCATTGTGGTGCGAGAAAGGATCCGGTACATTCCAGGTAATAATCCTCATGAAAGACTTCCAAAAAGACTGCGTACGGAAACTGACCATCAACAGCATCTTGTCCGACAATGCGTCCTTTAGATCGGGTCTCATTCCTGACGCCTTGGATGGATGCGACAACCAGAATCGTTATAATCAAAATATCAACACGCTTCATTCTAAACTCTAGGCTAGGCTAAACGCCGGGCTCGTCCTAAACACAAGTGACTGCAACTCTACGTTGATGTCAGTTATTTGTATAAAACGCTGGCAAAACTTCACTGGTTTAAAACGCAATAATTATTATCTGCTCATATGAGTTTTGTTTTAATAACTATGTGATTTTATCAGCTTTTTTATAAATGACTGACACCATTCTAGATTTAATCAGTCAGCAAATTAAAGAAATTCATTTCGTCGAAATTTCATTTCGACGTATTCCAAAAACTCATGTACGCTACACTAATCTAACTCACAGATAGATATATCCTCACCCAACAATTTACTCAGCCTCAACGAACTTTATTCGGACACACAGCTGAAAGGACACATCCTTTAAAGGCATAAGTTAAAAAAGTCGATGTAGGTGGTGATAATTGTACGTTACTGATGTTCTTTATTGGCTTAGCTAAAAGGAATATTTGCAGTGATAGTTATTCACTTTTTATAAACTACGTTTATTGACAGGTCTATAGATGGGCGGTCAAGGATTGATAAGAGTGCATATGTATGTAGGATCATGCATACAGATCCATGTCATGTTTGACAGAGAATAAGAAGGTTACCACAATGAACGAGAAGGCATTTTCTTTACCTTACCTGAAAAGCTTGCCTGTTACAAAATATATATTCATTTCATTTTCACTTGACTTTTCTTTGAAAATCAGATAAATGAAACGTAAAAAACATAATTCAATAAGGGGATGTAGAATAGAAAATGTCATACAATTGTTCAGTTATTTGCTAATCAAAATCGTTCCCAAAAGAAAGAGGGCTTGGCAGAAACCAGTGGAGGAAACTACCTACAGTGTCTCACCCCTACATTTATACATCCTGAGCGAGGATATAAGTGCCCCTCTTTTCGTCCTACTAATACAATCACTCGGTGTAAGGAATAAATTGATCGTGAAGTAAAAGAAATAATGGATTTAATGGTTATCGCTTTAGTAAATTATTTTTACGAAATCAATGTAGTCCATCAATTTTCTTAGAGACATTTACGAGATATGAACGTTATTTTCTGCAGAAAATACTCCTACTTCTGCTCCTACTGTTCACAAAACAGTTAGAAATGCTCTCGTATTGGTAGTGACTAATGTTTGACAATATAAATGTTATCGATAGCTATCATCAGTTGGAACAGGAACCGGCTATCAACATCGTTTTCCACTGTTGTCTTGTCTTTTACTATATCGTCTGACCTTAGTCCTAACTTTTCCCCTCGGCAAATGCAGAGAAAATTCCCCCAGAAAATGCATGGCTGTTAATTAGCCACTTGTAATTAACTCTAAAGAGAAGCTGGCGCAATTAATTTTCTCCCTGTTTTTAAAAACAACTAAAACATTTTGACAAATATGATTCGTGGTCAAGAAACTAAATAACATTCCTTTGCATGTAGGGCAGAAAAATTTCCAAAATAAATTAATAAAATAAAGTTTTATAACGATAATTATATATAATCGTTTATTGGGATTTTAACCTCAATCGTCATAATTAATTTCTTTAAACCTTTACGACATAAACGATATTTTCTATACAAAATAGGTTTATTATACTGTCGAGACAAATAAAGTTTTAAACTATTTGACAATATAACTATAACTGATAAGACCAGTCGCGGTACGAAAGCCAATAAATGGATGGAGTTTAGACGACTGACTAACCAACAAAAAAACGACTGACTAACGTTTTAATCGATCTCAGACAATAAACACTGAATAATGTTGAATAATGTTATTATGCAGCATCGGAAATGTCATCACGTATTTGTCGCAATAGCTTCCAAAGTCAATTGTTCAAGTTATTATGAATTGGTCATTATTACGAAGAGACAATTTCCGAAAGAATTCAGCCATGATTTTATTTATTGTGGTGACGTCCAAACATATTGCGATACCGTCGGTCAACAGTTCTTTAATAACCAATTCCTCAATTCATTAAAAGTTAGCATATGGGTTTTCTAAAGGCTTTTCGAAAAGAGATGGTCGATGTTGAAATGGAATAGAACAAGCCGTGTGTGAGGTATTAACGAAAGCCATTTGTCTGAAAGCCCCATTTATGCCATTATGTATGGAATATGACATCGTTTAAATGTTAGCCGCGGTTTCGCACCACTCATATGGCTATTGTACTCACGTACAATTTGTGGGCAATTGACTTTCTCATATTTTTTGGTTTTCCGATTATAATGTGGTATCTTCAACATTCCTAAACAAGAATAGGATCTTGTGATTGGCTCAATACCAACGTAAGTTGAAACCAATCGTACGCTTTTATTGTCTTTCCATAAGACATTGCTGATGCCGATACGAAATGCAGAGCCTACAAATTCGGTAGAGAAACCCTTGGCTTACGTTGGATAAACAAATCTGTAGGCAGCTTGCAGTTTGGTATTCGATGTGTTCTTATTGTGCCCACACCACAAATCCCTCTTGCGGACAAGTATACTAACAGCGGTAGATTCCGCTCGGTGTTTTACGTGGATACCTGTCATGTTGGCTTAAATCCACTAATTTCCATTAATGGTAATGGTTCCTTCATAATTTTTTTTGATCAGTCATTGGAGTTAATGCTGATGAGGCCGAAGGCTTGGAAAGGCAACTTATATCGAACAATGTGTTAGTTTGATGAACAAAGGAGCATGTTTCTAATAATCTGCGATATGCATTTGTCATCTTCGGCACTGATTTCATCCAGCTCGTAGTTTCGATCGTCGATATAATCGTCACTACTAAAATCAAGGTTCTCCGATGGTTCGGATTCAATTATTTCCCGCGCCTGTTCGTCGGTAAGGCGGATAATTTGAACGTCTATAATAAGTCGTCATTTCTAACGATATTGGAAAATATATAACGTATAAAATATAACGAATAAAAATATACCCCACACCGCAACAGTGCCTTGGGGCACTACTCAGTTTTCGGTTATGAACGCACACAAAAAATAGCTTTTTTATGAATCAATAAAAATGAATTCAATAAATTCAATTTTTTATGAAAATTGAATAAATTGAAAGAAAATCGGCTTAGATTTTCACACATATAGGATTTTATAGTTAAGGGATTAATATAATATTTTAGCACATTCTCTCCCTTATCCCCTTCACACATACCGTTAAACTATCTTTTCTCTATCTACCATGACCCAACCACTTACAAATACCCACACTCTCCCACCTATACACATTGTGTGCTGTCAGTTGCCAAAAGTGCCAGTCCTGAAAGTATTAATGATTGGCCTTAAGCATAGCAAATTAAGAGAGAAGAGAGCAAAATGTCGAATACACATGAACACTTTCTGTGAGACACATGCACTATACTCGCACCATACATTTCCTAATTGACGTTTGACACTGCCTGATTGTGTTTTTGCTACGAACATTAAATATTTCTTTATGTGGATCACATTGATGCTAGTAATAAACATTTTTGGTCATTTTAATAATTTTATTGTAGATAAATTTAATTATTTTAAAATGTGTCTTCCGGAAGTTTTTTTTACAAAAGTATTTTAAAATGCATTTATATTAATTAATTCTAAAAAGAAATAATAATACAAAAAACATTAATAATAAAAAAAGAAGCGCTATATTTTTCTCGCAATCCTCTACTCCATATTCATATTGTTCGTTATGGCGTTTGGTAAAGTTTAAACCTTCGAAAAAGTTTAAACTACTCGAAGGTACAAACTCTCGTTTAGAAGAAATTTCGAAAAGTTCTAAATACAAACTTTTTCAGTTGAATAAAAGGGTTTCTTTAAAAAACCTGTATGTGCAACTATGTGTTTGTCATTGTTGTTATTGTTGGGAATTCTGCCGTTGGTTTTGTTTTCGTTGTTCTTGTTCTTCTTTTGGTTCCCACGTGAAAGCTTTATCGTTTAGGAGAACGTCCCCTTAACAATTTCAGGGAAGTAAAGACGGTAGCGGTGCCGGTGATGGTCGAGGTTGTGAAAATATTTTTTATGAGCAAATAAGGAATGTTAACTAAAATAACAAAAGTAATGAAACGAAAGAAATTAAGAAGACAGTAAAGACGATGATGATGAAGAAGAGAAAATACTAAAAGGAAAAAAACGTGAAGAAAGGCAAAACATTCGCGATAACTTAAAAATATTAAAATGAATTAGTAAAGTTTTTAGATGAAAGGACAATACCAAAAAAAAAAACAACATTGGTATCCTCTTTTAAATGGCGATTTTTTGCGATTAAAGTTTCCTTTTGGAATTTAATAAAACACTAACCACTAACTTCTTAATTTTCCGTGTTTGGAAGGGGGAAAAGGGAAAGAGAGATAATTTGAAGGAGACAGAGGTCGAGCATTGAAGGCAAACACATTCTTGCTTTTGCTTGAAAAGTTCAATTTTCTTTAGCGCCTCTACAATTAATTAATCTCGAGGGTCAGAATTTTTCTCACCGAGAATTTAAAAAAAATTGGAATTTAAAATATTATAGAATTTTTTCCTTTGAAAATTTAAATGATGTTAATTTATTTGGCATTTAAATTAAAATTATGGCAAATATGTTGGGGAAAAAATCATGTATGTTCTCTGCCTTATATTCAATTTATTTGTTTGTTTTTGTATTAATTAATTGTGTAATATTTTGTATTTAATTTTGAAGGCAGTCTCATAATTGATAAATATGAAAATGCTTTCCAAATATTTGTCGATTCCCTCGCAAATACCTTTAGTGAGTTCTGCCTCTGTCTCTTCTTTAAAACATCCTTCTGTGTCGTTAACGGACGAGTGCCTTTTCTATTATTTCCTCAAAAAAGTTCTTTTTCAAATTTTATAAATGGCAAAAAAGGACTAATGCAATTGTGTTTGATTTTATTTCAATTATATTCTTGTCTTCTTTTGCTTCGTTTCATTTCCCTCTCGCAATGGCATTCCATTGTTCGGACTCTGGCTCTCTTCTCGTAAAAAGGAATTCATTCCATCAAATTTTCATTTGATTCAATTAAATCCTATTTAGTCCAAAAGTGAAAACCTTCATAGCGAATGGATGAAATAATGTGAAAAAAGGAAGAAATATATAATGAACAAAAGCTCATACAACAATTACCATAATCAGTCATATAATCAGAAAGGCTTGAGGTAAGGACTAGGAAAGGACATTAAAAAGAGTTGAAAATATTGAAAAAAGAATATATAAACAAAACTTAAAAGGAGAAAAATGAATTCGAACTTGCATCCTTTCGAGATCCATAAGCAATACAATTAAATGACAGAACATAATATATTTGTCCGAATGGCCTCTTAGTCGAACGGAGGTGTGGGAGGGATGTTATGTTGAAACAACTGACCTAACAGACTGATAGGCTGAATACTTTTAGGTCTTTTTCCTGGTCATTTGGTCTGCTTTATTCTTGCTGGCAAGTTTAGAATGGAGGGGTGAGAAAGTGACTATTGGATGATCGGATTGCTCTTTTGCTTTATTGGAATTTTCCTAACTTCATTATTTCCTTTTGGATGTCTTCCTCTTTCTCTCTTTCAGCTTCACTTTCCACCAGCGACAGATTTCAAGGATGAATAAATGAGTAAATGATTTAAATAAGTTTACTAAGTTAACTCAATTGATTCGAATGGAAATTATTTCAGTAAATTGTACTCAAAGTATTTGCTTGATGTAATTATGATGCTTATGTTAAAGTTTTTGAGGTTAGAATTAAGGGCTTACCCCTTTGTGGAGTAGCTAGTTTATGGATGATGGGAAAATTTGAGAGTATATTTTATAAAATAGTATTATGAAACCCAATGGACAACTTTATAAGGAAAAAGTAGTGGTTAATCCCGTAGGGACCTACGTTTGGGACCCTTCCTTTTAAAATACAAATTTCAGTAAATGACCTCCTAGATGTTTTAAAATAAAATCATCGATTCTTTAGTTGGTTGTTTGAGAATTAACTACCGGAGATATATTCTGTTTTAGTCCTTTACTCAATCAAAAAACAAAAAAAGGTGAAATTCTATCCGTTACAAGCGAGTCAAATCGAAAATTAGATCTTTCTTTCTAACTTTTTTAAAATATTTTACTTTCATTTTTTAATTCATTTTATTTGTTAATTAAAAAGAGAGGCTTACGTCAATACGTAAGGCAAGACTTCTCTGCAAAATAATACTAAATTAATATTTTCTGAATGACACACAATCCCACATCTACACACACATACACATGTTTCGGATGTCGGGATGAAGAAATTCCAGCTTAAGAGATTTTAGTATTAATTTCCTAGCCTACATAATTCACATAAAAGCTGGCCGAGCGAGACGTGTCGCAGCCAACCGCAAAACATTTGTTCAAAGGAATAATTTTTACTACCAGGAATGCATTACATCGAGCACACCGCCCACTCTTTCTCATTCTCTATCAATGTGTGTGTGTGCGTATGTGTGTGTGAACGTTCTTTACCGCACAGCAGCCTGAAACCATTATTACTGTTCATTCTGCTTTTCTGCTTTCCACTGCTTTTGTCTGTGCTTTTGGTTAAACCGACAGCAAAAGAGTCACAAAGTTCTTACAAATACATAACTGTTTGTCTATTCTCTTCTCTTCTTAATTTCTTCCTCGTGTGTGCGTACAAATGGTTTGCATGGAATATATGTGTCTGTTTGTGTTATGTGAAACAATTTGGTTACATTTGAGCCATATTACGTACTTGGTTTATTCAGAAAGAGTAAAAAAAGCGTGACATTTGCTTTGGCTAAAATATGCGATATAAATGTGTGTGTATGAGTATGTGGATTGGTATTGTATGTTGCTTTTTAAATGCGTGTGCGCATGACATATTTTGATTTTATTCGTATGCATGCGTTTGTATACTTACGTGTCTTTATATTATTGAGTTTGTTTTATGCATCTATGGGTCTGAGATTGTATGTGTGTCCTTACACTATATAAACCTCTAATATCGCAAGATTATGAATTCATTGTGTTTCCTTTAATGAAAGTACGAGATATATGAAATACCTCGCGGCTATTTGGTTTTTGTTTTTTGTTTTTTATTTGTTGCTTCTCTGTTAGGAATTTGTTATTTATTTTGATAATTTTTGTTTTATCTCCATGAAAGTTTATGTAATTATTCTTTGCCAACGGTTTTCAAAACTTAAGGCTTTGAAAATATTTAATTTCGAATATAATAATCTTTTAGTTTAAAATATTTAAATAAAATTAAGAGCAATAATAAACGGATTTGAAGAGCAATTTTTCTGAATTGTTCAAAACAATATATTTGAATAATGTTGAAATAATTTTGAAAGAATTAATTGCTTTCTTAAAATTAATTATTATTATCAAATTCAATTTAAGTCTCAATTAAATCGGCCTTCGATTTGCCAAGATTTGACAAGTATCTAAATCCTTAAAACTTGAATGAATGATAATAATAGTGCTCCTAATGATAATCAACACTAAGATGATTTTCTATATCGATAGACAGACCCTTTTTATATTCATTTTATCATTTAATTTCTTAATTTAATTAGAGTAAACGCAGTCATGGTGGTGATATCTCACCAACTGAAATTTGAAAACTCAAATTAATTGAATACAAACTCTATTTTGAAATAAATAAAAATAAAAATAGAGCAATTTTTTTAGTTTTATTAAAATTGTTTTATTCACTTGAATGGTTAAGACAAAGCATGATCATTTGAAAATGATTTCGGGCATGTGGCCAATGCGGCTGACGCAGTGCATTCTGGGCGTCCAATTTTGAGTCACTTCTTAGACTGCAGCTGACCGTATGTCGCAAAAAACACGGATAATGTTGGCGCTTCCAAGGCGTTTGCTGGTTTATCAGCATAAATCAGTGACTTCAACTGATCCCATAGGAAATAATCAAAAGGTGTTAAATCACACGATCTTGAAGGCCGTTTCTCGAAATCAATTTATCGCCAAATTATGATTTGAATAAGTCGATGATTGCAGTCGCCGTATTACATTTAGCGTCATTCTGTTGGAACCACATTTCACTTGGACATATTTCATCCAAATTTTCCGACAAAAATCATTGATCGTGGTGGCGACCGCCATTGATTGCAACTCGAGCTCCAGCCCCATTTTTGAAGAAATAAGGTTCCATGATGTCACCAGCGTGTAAACCGCGCCAAACGTTGCTTTCTTCTGGACGCAATGCAGCCTGTAGAGTCATAAAATATGCTTAGCACAAAGAGAAGAACCTCTGAAAACATCGCGCACACGCATACATGGTCACACATATGTACACATTCACTGCGATGTCCACAAGAAAGCGTTCTCAGTAATAAAAATGTAATGCCAAAGAAAAATTCTAAAGAATGTAATAAAGAGTTTTTGTATAGACAAAAAATGTCTTGAAGAAAATTCGATATTCGACAGTAGGGTCGAATTCCGTGAAAATGCTCTTGACATCGAACACGGCGCGATGCGGGTTTCATCTGAGTTTTTTGATTTTGTTTTTATGCTTGAAATTTCTGAACGCAGCCCGTGTAAAAAATTATAGCCATTCGGTATTGGCTACTGGCTACTGCTTATTTATTAAGCTTCCTTTCTCTTCATCCGAAAGTTTTTTTCGTTAAATTCGTAATTTTATTTAGGATTTTGTTGGCTATAAGAATATTCTGACAATACATAAGTAGAATATTCCAACCAAGAGGTAACCATTTTTATAATCGTGAGTTTAGTAATTAGTAGTATTTCCTTTCATGAGTTCATTAATTTGTGGTGTTCATTCATCAATAGTTCATTAAAATGTTTCTTATTGTTATGAAATCTCTCCCTAGTAATGCATGTTTCCCTTTCTCTGTTTTTTCGCTTTTTTTAATGATCTCCACCCGGACTTGCTTTGTGACGTTTGCGTTCACGTTCTGGCACACCATGCTAATTAAATTGTAAAGTCCAATCAAATCCTCCAACATTGACATCGTCTGAATTACGGTAATGGTACTCCATGGTGGTATCATCGATGACATCGATGACGGGACTAATAATGGTCGTTGAATTCCGAGCAATGCGGTCGAGAAACGGCTCCAAGCAACCTATGAGGCGTCAGCGGGAGAGTAGGGGAGAGATATAAAAGGAAGAATAAGAGATGAATAAAAAACTCGCTTACACAAAAGGGGAAAGAAATTGCAATTTTCAATAAACAGCACTTTCATTCATTCAATACTTTGAATAAATGAAGCGAGAAAAATGTTAAAATTGGAGTAAAAAATTGAATTAAGCTGCTGAAAGTAGACAGAATGCTGACAACGATAATGATGGTGGTAACGATGATGGTGATAGTGTGGGTTACGTGGTAATATCACGAAAATAGAACGCAGATGAGATTGATCGTGATGCAGTTTTTTATTTTCGAATTATCTATCGACGTTACAAATCGGAATTCCAGTTAAATATTAATTAAACCACGAAAACCGAATAAGGTGAAATGAAATTAATTATAACGAGAGTCAATCAGTGAAAGAGCAAAAGCGATAAAGGTAGAAATGTTAATTCAGAAGTTACACACACTCACATTCCGACACGCATACAGGATTAAACATGTATTTGTGAGCCATAAAATATTGGAGAAATCTTTTTAAATTCTGAAATTACAACGAAAGCAAATTAGAGCATTTGGCGTTTTCATGAAAGGCACTTAAATCCTTTACCACGTAATTAATTCTGATACCAATTTTAAAATAATTAAAAATTATTTTGATTTATTTCTTAAAAAGGCATCAAACCAAAATCCCTAAAACTCCCTTAACTTTCAAGAAATAGAGAGAGGGCGAGGGAGAGAGAGCGAGGGAGAGAGAGAGAGCGAGAAGGAGAGAGTACTTCAATATTCCCAACAATGTGTCGCCATAAATAAACACCATAAGGTAGACAGGAAACATTGCTACTTTTTCAAACAAATCATCTTAGAAAAGGAGAAAAAAGTTGAACGAAATTCGAAATTATATTAAAAAAAACTATTAAAAAGAGAAGCAACGTAACAGTGTCAGGAGTAAAATAAAAGTTATAAAAAACTGTAATAAATTGTAAAGAAAGAGATTTCAATTTCCTTCGGATGGTACGGGGTTTTCTGAGATTTAGGAATGTAAGAGCTTTTATCAGAAATTCTTTTAAATTTCCAATTACTTCGAGATTACTCTCATTTCCAAACCGTGTGGGAGAAAGGAGAACAATGAAAAAGAATTATGATTGGGGTTGGAAATTTTAAAATAGACTTAAGTGAGTCCCTGGAGTAATCTAAAAAAGGCGGAAGTAAAGAAAACCCAGAAGGCTCAGAAGGAATGAAATGTTGAAACATACATTTTTGCTGAGGTGAATGTCAGAAAAAGAAGAAGCAAAAAGAGAAGGGTGAAGAATTAACAAATACTATGACGCCTAAAGAAAGGAATACCTCGTCAGGGGAGGAAGGAAACACATTAGTGAGGAGATAATTTGAACGGATTAAGGAAAGGCAGATGGTTAAACCATAAAAAAGAAATAGGGAGATAAGAAAAAGAGAAGCGAGAATTTTGCGAGATTAGGTAGGATTTTGCTGATTAGGTAGATTTCGTCTCGAAAGCGAGAGTTTTGCTGATTAGGTAGATTTCGTCCATTTTAATGCATTTTAGTGCAATTTAAAAATTACTAAAAATGTTTGTAAAATAAAAATATCTTATAGAGATAAGAATTGATTTCTTATAGAAACAAAAAAAAATAAGAAGTCAAACGGATTAAGTCCCTGACTTCGACTATATGCTAAATGTGGCTTATAGACGTTGTACTACATAGAAGTGATTTATATTCCGCTCTCCTCAGAAGCTCTCAAATCTTTCAAAGATTTTCACGAGATCGTTAAATATTTGAAAAGTTTTCTTAAGGGACCAACTTTTACATCATTTCTGCATCCCTCCAATTTCCTCGGAACCCAACACCAAAGAATACAGAGTAGTCTACTCTATATTCTCTGCCAACACTCTCCCTTGCAACTATTTCAACTCAATCCTTAAATAAACGTCAACAAGATTTAATTGCATTCGAACATGTTGGGTAAGAACATATTGCTAAGTTTTTAAAACATTTTCTGCTCGTCCTTTTAATGTTTCCGACACTTCTTGTTTTAACCATCCATTTATTCTTTTACTCCCCCAAGTTTCTACCCTTTCAAATTTGCAACAAAACCTTTAGTTGACAAGCCATTTTACTGCACAATCCCCAAACATGTCTGTTCTTTCCGTCAGCAATATCATCCTGTTTTAATTAAGTATTAAAAAGTTTTCAACTAAAAATTTTCCAAATTGCTCCTGCCCCAAATTTCGCTTACGGAGAAAATCCGCAAAAGGTTCTGGAAATAATTTGGGAAATTTACTATAACTTCTCTAGTTGTTCGTTTAACATTTCAAACAAACAAATAATAACTCAAAAATTTCAAACAAATAATAACTAAAAAACAACAAACAAAACACGTAATTTAGAACTAAACTGAAAACCGAGTTGATAAAATTCCGAGTTTTTTGTTATTTTTATTTATATGCGCACTACGCACGTCGGCAATATTAATGACGATATGTTTTAAAAATCAATTGATAACAAAAATAACAACAATAATGTCATTCCGGAAATATTATCAGAACCGGAATCTGAACCTGAATCAAAATCGGAACCAAAACTCGCATCCGAGAAGCAATAATGTGCGGTTATATTTCCGTCACGAATTGTCCCCATTGAATATATTGTGCGTGTGTGTGTATATGTAAGTGTGGGTGTCGCTCTGCATAAAGTGCGGTCAAACCTATTCCACCGGATCTGTTTTCTAAAACGGCGCACACTGGCTGGAATTTTGAAAACGCGGCCAAAAATAATTTTTTCAACTATCACCGATTTAAAAATTGTTTAGTTGGTATGAAAATAGATACTCCAAACCCTAAGGAGACAAAAAATTGTATCTTTATTTTAATTATTTCACTACCAACGGGAGTAGTTGTAATAGGAGGGTTCTCGGCCAACTAAAACGGGTGCTGTAGTGGTGCTATCTAATTGTATGTGTTTGTTGTAATTTGTTGTTGTTGTTGTTGTAGTGGTGCTATATAATTGTATGTGGTTGTTGTAGGGTGCTATCTAATTGTATGTGTTTGTTGTAATTTGTTTTTGTTGTTGTTGTAGTGGTGATATCTAATTGTATGTGGTTGTTGTAGTGGTGCTATCTAATTGTATGTGGTTGTTGTAGTATATTGTCGTTGTTGTAGGGTGCTATCTTACTGTATGTGGTTGTTGTAATTTGTTGTTGTTGTTGTTGTAGTGGTGCTATCTTACTGTATGTGGTTGTTGTAATTTGTTGTTGTTGTAGTGGTGCTATCTAATTGTATGTGGTTGTTGTAGTGGTGCTATCTAATTGTATGTGGTTGTTGTAGTATATTGTCGTTGTTGTAGGGTGCTATCTTACTGTATGTGGTTGTTGTAATTTGTTGTTGTTGTTGTTGTTGTTGTTGTAGAGAGCTATCTTACTGTATGTGGTTGTTGTAGTATGTTGTCGTTGTTGTAGGGTGCTATCTTACTGTATGTGGTTGTTGTAGTATTTGAGTTACACTCAAAATAGTGTAACATGAGACTTTTCTATTGCAGTCCGTCAGTTAGCTATGCCTGTCCTTTGTCATTCGTTTGTTGATATTTTATTAGGTAATAAAAAATATTTTTATGATTTCAAAATTCGGCCCTTCGTTTTCGTTTGTTGGTGATATTTTTATTAGGTAATAAAAAAAATATTTTTTATGATTTCAAAATTCGGCCCTTCGTTTGGATGGGGAATTCTATAAAGTCAACAATTAGTTGTATTGCCTAGATCGATTTGGAGTGTGGTTGTTGTAGGTCATTAGTAAAATTCAAACTTGTTGGTGAGAAGTGGCGATGGAACCTATAAATATTTTCATATTCTTGAATCGAGTTGATGATTTTTTATTTAAACAAAAAGGAAATGTACTTGACGAGCATCTCAGTGAAATTCACCGATGCTGTGAGAAGTTGAGATGTTATGAGCATCAAGTATTATTATTAGATACGAATAATGGGAACCATTTCAACAATTGCTGCTGGTCTTCAACACAATGTTTTGAAGGACCTGACACGTGTGCTTGCTACATGCTGAAGCATGATGTTGTTAGAATCAATAAATTAATGTCATTATATAATAGATTGAATAGAACCTAAACTGTTGGAAAAAATAAAAAAACATTTTTTTATCTTTATTTTAATTATTTCACTACCAACGGGGCTGTTGAAAACACCTTTTTTCGATTTTTGGTTTCAATCTGCAAATTTCATATCACGTTTTCAGTTTTTAAATATTTATATCTCAGTAGTTTTTAAAGATAGTGGCTTCCGGCTTTTTTTGTTAAATAGTTTGGACGATATATTTTTAAACTATGTAAAAATTTCGATTCTAACTATAACAGGTTCTTTGTAAAAATTTTTTTAAAGAAATGCTAAAAAATAGGGGAAATTCTGCAGTTTACCAGGCTTATATGAGATCCTCCAAAAACCTCCAAAAGGAAATTTAGATTTTCGCAGAGAGGGAACCTTCCTCTAAAGGAGCGTACCTGTTTTGTTTGCAGTTACTTGCAATTTTGGCAGCTGGAGCGATTCTTACGAGTCTACCTCGTAAGAGAACAGGATATAAAAATTTACGTTAGGTAGAAAAGTAGCACCATTTCAGAGCTAATTTAAAGTTTTTTAGGGCTCTTTTCCATAATCAGATATTTAAGACTACGAGGTGGGTTGTAGGTGGGTAGTTAGGGGTGCCAGCTAGGTAGAGGTAAACAGGTAAGAATAAAGCCCGCGTGTAAAGGATTATTATTTGTAATAGTAATTTCGCAATTTTTTGTTTTCGCAATTTTCGCAATATCAAGAGTGTGCACCAATGAAGATCTGCTTATGATTTTATTGTGCACTTCGGATCCTTATTTGTCCAGCATTCGTCAAAAATGGAAATCAACATCCATTGAATTGGACAATGACGCAAAAGATCTCTTGGTAAGTTAACGAAAAATAATGTTTGTGCTATTAATATAAGTATTAATGTTAATTAATAAGTTAGTTAAGTTATTAAAATATTTAATTACACTTATTTATTAATTATAGTTAGTTATTTATTATTTCTTGTAGTTAATATATTATATGGACGTATATTAATACCGCACATGTGCATACCTTATATTATATTAAAATTTTTACTAAAAATTATTTTTTTGAATTAAGAATACATAAATCTTTCCATTATCCAAGATTTCAAAGGAATTCTCAGGTTTTGAACATCATTTTTATCTTAAAATTCAAGGAAAACCGGAGATGGTTTCTTTCAATGCATCATTACTCTCACATTACTCCTGTCGATTTTCATCAACAAAGCATTAAATTGAAGCCAAAGGTTCAACCTAACCAATGCAAAAAACCACATCAAAAAATTCCAATGCGTTCAGAAGGTATAGATTTTTGACCGCCTTTTTTAAATCCCAGCCACTGTGCGGCGAATGCAATTCATATCAAAAACACTATAAAAGCAGCAAAAAAATTGCACAAAACAAAATAGAAGAAAATATTTAAAGAGGAAAATTTTTGATGAAAATAAAAAGAACGGGATTGTGAATAAGCCACGATATTTTTGTGGGCAAGTCTTCTTTGAAAGGATTTAAGAACGTTTCTATTGACCAATCCTCCAATATTAAATACACATATTTTCAATGGCTAAAATTTATTTTATTCTCACATCTAGGCATCAAATCAACGTTGACAATCCTCAAAATTCGATTCCAACCTACAGACATCATAAACGAATCAAAGGATTTAGACTATTTGTCTAAACAACGCCTGCCAACAACACTTTCAGATATTGAGAGTCGTGCATGCATTTTCGAGATGGCAACGTTGTGCACACGCTTCAGCGAATATTTATGAAGTAATAATCAAACGCCGCTTAATTGAAAAGTCAATTTCAAGGTTTTCTACGACTTGGATAGATAGAGGTTTTTGCCCCACGAACAAAAGACGACGGTACGAAGAGTAGTGGCTTTTAATAGTAATAGTGCTGCTGTGGCGGCAGAGGAAGGTGGATAAAACTTTTATGTGTCTCACCTGATTCGATCGATAAAATTGATAGTAACGGAGTGAGGGAGTAAAGAGGAAACGCGAGCGGATCGTAGTACATTTACAACAAAAGCAGGTTGTCAATTAATTATGGTCTAATTTCCGCTTAGTTTCCTAATTTACGAGAATTCGATGGGTTTCTCTTTCGTAATTTGAAAATTATGCCAATAGTTGGCACCTCATTCACTTACCTTCAGTGCATTCACAATTCGAATATAAGTACGTTAGAACGGGTGAAGTGGCGTAGCAAGCACCGAGTACTCGGACGCGAATTAAGCCTTTACGCTTTGGTGCTTTCACGATTCTAAACTTCGGGTATGAGGCAAAAGAATCCTCCAGCTGTTTTTAGTGTGAGCTGCAATCAAAGATAAAAAAATTTACGTATGGAAATGAATGGAAATAAAGAGGAAGATAGCATGTGTTAATAAAATGCGAAACGTGCGCAAACGAAGTGCATCAATCAATCAGTTTTCGATGCGACGATAAACGATAAATTTTAAGGGTGTGGAAATACAAAAGCTCGTATATACGCACTCTCATACATGGTCGGTGCGGTGCATAAAAAGTACTTACGCATATCAGAGAAATCATCGACGAGGATGATGTGACCAATCGGGTGAAGTGGTGAGCGGTCGACTATTGAGTGGACTGCGCTCAATAAGACCGACCGAGCTTCATTGTGAAAACAGACAATCACATTGGTAACGGGCAGGTCTTCTTTGCACGGGTCAGGACCTGGTCCTTTGCACCTGTTCTCCAGTAGAAAGACACAGAGAAGAGAGAGAGAGAGAGAGAGAGGGAAAGGGGAAAAGCGAATGACAATTTTAAAAATTTACAAGAAAAATGAGAGCTTTTGAGATTAGTTTTGTTGTTGGTTTGACAAATGGCTTGAGACGGTTGAAATCCGGTAAAGACGACACTTCAACTTCAACAACAGCATCAACAACAACATGAAAGCAGGTTCCTTTCACAGGCAGGTCTCTTAATCGGCGGTAGAGGGTTGATAAGGATGGACATATTTACATCCAGAGCCAGACATACATGAACGCTAACTTCAGATTCGCCAAATTTATATACCCTACACTCATTACATATGCTTATAATTTGATCTTTGTAACCATTAGACAAATGATACACATCCACTAATATAATTTTTTTCCTTTTCCGCTTAATTTGGGCCACCTATGTCGTTTTCAAAAAAAGTGGAAAAAAGGCTTGGCCTGGCAGTTGGTCTGGAGTCCAAGCCTACCAACTAATCTTCGATCTAATCTGGTCACCATGATTCGATTTAAGTAAGCGAAATGGGCGCAATAAATTGTTCAAAGCCGTACGAAAACTTGTTATATTTTTGTAGAAATATGCATCTTCATGTCTCACAACTTATTGTATCTCTACAGAGAATAATTTAAAAAATATTCTACAATAATTCAGGATATTTTTAAAGAGCTGATGCCAATACGTTTTCAAATTAATGGTGAATTTCTAAGTATTAATCAAAGGTGAAACTTTACCGGTAAATATTGGAGCCAAATTTAGAGCACGCCTCGCCGGAAGAACTACGGAAGGCTAATTATTTTTAAAGTTTATCAAGCATTGTTTTAGAGTTTATTATGCGGTATTATTCCTTACAATGTCGTTTATAATGAACGGTAATTACTCTTACATTGGCCAGAATTAATACTATAAGCCGGTTATCTCCTTTATCCATAACAAATCGGCACCGATACGCATATAAATCATAACACAAGCTCCATTATATCGAATATTACTAGAATGAACACCAATAATGACTCCAAGATCTTCCGAAATTAACGGCGCACCAAAATTGTGTGCAGAGCATTGGAGGGATGACGCGTATGAGCAGATAAATCCATTGATGTAATCGTAACCATGGGCCGCAGCACATTCCTCGCTAGCCATAATTATGACCCGTGTCCATTGCAACTTGTCACCGAACTCATTCCATCCGGATGCGATGGCTATGTGGCCATCGTAACTAACTTGCCGCGAATTCATTTCGGGTAATGGAACGGGAAAAACATTCAAGCAAATATCCGTTGTTGGAACACAGATTAAAACTAGATAATTTAAATCGGAGTCAATATCCCAGTTTGGGTGTACTTTTAATTCCGATGGATAAACCGTGTAGGCAACCTCTCCAGTGTGCCGCAGGATTGAACCCAAATAAACAATGGCATAATCCATTCTATTGTGGTAAAAAAAATCAGATACGATTGATGGAGTTGCTAAAAACTTTTCAGATTTACCCGTCGATGCATTTGGTAGAACTTAGAATCCATTGTGGTGCGAGAAAGGATCCGGTACATTCCAGGTAATAATCCTCATGAAAGACTTCCAAAAAGACTGCGTACGGAAACTGACCATCAACAGCATCTTGTCCGACAATGCGTCCTTTAGATCGGGTCTCATTCCTGACGCCTTGGATGGATGCGACAACCAGAATCGTTATAATCAAAATATCAACACGCTTCATTCTAAACTCTAGGCTAGGCTAAACGCCGGGCTCGTCCTAAACACAAGTGACTGCAACTCTACGTTGATGTCAGTTATTTGTATAAAACGCTGGCAAAACTTCACTGGTTTAAAACGCAATAATTATTATCTGCTCATATGAGTTTTGTTTTAATAACTATGTGATTTTATCAGCTTTTTTATAAATGACTGACACCATTCTAGATTTAATCAGTCAGCAAATTAAAGCAATTCATTTCGTCGAAATTTCATTTCGACGTATTCCAAAAACTCATGTACGCTACACTAATCTAACTCACAGATAGATATATCCTCAGCCAACAATTTACTCAGCCTCAACGAACTTTATGCGGACACACAGCTGAGATCCTTTAAAGGTATAAATTAAAAAAGTCGATGTAAGTTGTGATAATTGTATGTTACTGATGTTCTCTATTGGCTTAGCTAAAAGGAATATTTGCAGTGATAGTTATTCACTTTTTATAAACTACGTTTATGGACAGGTCTATAGATGGGCGGTCAAGAATTGATAAGAGTGCATATGTATGTTGGATCATGCATACAGATCCATGTCATGTTTGACAGAGAATAAGAAGGCTACCACAATGAACGAGAAGGCTACCACAATCACTCGCCTTACCCGAAATGCATTTTCTTTACCTTACCTGAAAAGCTTGCCTGTTACAAAATATATATTCATTTCATTTTCACTTGACTTTTCTTTGAAAATCAGATAAATGAAATGTAAAAAACATAATTCAATAAAGGGATGTAGAATAGAAAATGTCATACAATTGTTCAGTTATTTGATAATCAAAATCGTTTCCAAAAGAAAAAGGGCTTGGCTGAAACCAGTGGAGGAAACTACCTACAGTGTCTCACCCCTATATTTATACATTGTCAGCGAGGATATAAGTGCCCCTCTTTTCGTCCTACGAATACAATCACTCGGTGTAAGGAATAAATTGATCGTGAAGTAAAAGAAATAATGGATTTAATGGTTATCGCTTTAGTAAGTTACTTTATACGAAATCAATGTAGTCCATCAATTTTCTTACATTTACGAGATGTGAACGTTATTTTCTCTAGAAAATACTTCTACTTCTGCTTCTACTGTTCACAAAACAGTTAGAAATGCTCTCGTATTGATAGTGACTAATATTTGACAATATAAATGTTATAGATAGTGTTATAGTTATCATCGGTTACAACAGGAACCGGCTATCAACACCGTTTTCCACTGTTGTCTTGTCTTTTACTATATCGTCTGACCTTAGTCCTAACTTTTCCCCTCGGCAAATGCAGAGAAAATTCCACCAGCAAATGCATGGCTGTTAATTAGCCACTTGTAATTAACTCTAAAGAGAAGCTGGCGCAATTAATTTTCTCCCTGTTTTTAAAAAAAACTAAAACATTTTGACAAATATGATTCGTGGTCAAGAAACTAAATAACATTCCTTTGCATGTAGGGCAGAAAAATTTCCAAAATAAATTAATAAAATAAAGTTTTATAACGATAATTATATATAATCGTTTATTGGGATTTTAACCTCAATCGTCATAATTAATTTCTTTAAACCTTTACGACATAAACGATATTTTCTATACAAAATAGGTTTATTATACTGTCGAGACAAAGTTTTAAACTATTTTGACAATATAACTATAACTGATAAGACCAGTCGCGGTACGAAAGCCAATAAATGGATGGAAAAGTGGTACCGATAGCCAATAAATAGCTGGAGTTTAGACGACTGACTAACCAACAAAAAAACGACTGACTAACGTTTTAATCGATCTCAGACAATAAACACTGAATAATGTTGAATAATGTTATTATGCAGCATCGGAAATGTCATCACGTATTTGTCGCAATAGCTTCCGTTGGGTAAACAAATCTGTAGGCAGCTTGCAGTTTGGTATTCGATGTGTTCTTATTGTGCCCACACCACAAATCCCTCTTGCGGACAAGTATACCAACAGCGGTAGATTCCGCTCGGTGTTTTACGTGGATACCTGCCATGTTGGCTTAAATCCACTAATTTCTATTAATGGTAATGGTTCCTTCATAATTTTATTTGATTAATTGCTTTCTAGAGCAGCTGGTTCGTTATTTTCCTTGTCAGTCATTGGAGTTAATGCTGATGAGGCCGAAGGCTTGTAAAGGTAACTTATATCGAACAATGTGTTAGTTTGATGAACAAAGGAGCATGTTTCTAATAATCTGCGATATGCATTTGTCATCTTCGGCACTGATTTCATCCAGCTCGTAGTTTCGATCGTCGATATAATCGTCACTACTAAAATCAAGGTTCTCCGATTGTTCGGATTCAATTATTTCCCGCGCCTGTTCGTCGGTCAAGGCGGATAATTTTGAACGTCTATAATAGGTCGTCATTTCTAACGATATTTGAAAATATATAACGTATAAAATATAACGAATAAAAATATACCCCACACCGCAACAGTGCCTTGGGGCACTACTCAGTTTTCGGTTATGAACGCACACAAAAAATAGTTTTTTATGAATCAATAAAAATGAATTCAATAAATTCAATTTTTTATGAAAATTGAATAAATTGAAAGAAAATTGGCTTAGAATTTCACACATATAGGATTTTATAGTTAAGGGATTAATATAATATTTTAGCACATTCTCTCCCTTATCCCCTTCACACATACCATTAAACTATCTTTTCTCTATCTACCATGGCCCAACCACTTACAAATACCCACACTCTCCCACCTATACACATTGTGTGCTGTCAGTTGCCAAAAGTGCCAGTCCTGAAAGTATTGATGATTGGCCTTAAGCATAGCAAATTAAGAGAGAAGAGAGCAAAATGTCGAATACACATGAACACTTTCTGTGAGACACATGCACTATACTCGCACCATTCATTTCCTAATTGACGTTTGACACTGCCTGATTGTGTTTTTGCTACGAACATTAAATAGTTCTTTATGTGGATCACATTGATGCTAGTAATAAACATTTTTGGTCATTTTAATAATTTTATTGTAAATAAATTTAATTATTTTAGAATGTGTTTTTCCGAAAGCTTTTTTTACAAAAGTATTTTAAAATGCATTTATATTAATTAATTCTAAAAAGAAATAATAATATAAAAAACATTAATAATAAAAAAAGAAGCGCTATATTTTTCTCACAATCCTCTACTCCATATTCATATTGTTCGTTATGGCGTTTGGTAATGTTTAAACCTTCGAAAAAGTTTAAACTACTCGAAGGTACAAACTCTCGTTTAGAAGAAATTTCGAAAAGTTCTAAAGAATTTCCTTTATATACAATCTTTTTTATCAGTTGAGCAAAAGGGTTTCTTTAAAATAACTGTATGTATGTGTTTCTCATTGTTGTTATTGTTGGGAATTCTGCCGTTGGTTTTGTTTTCGTTGTATTTGTTCTTCTTTTGGTTACCACGTGAAAGCTTTATCGTTTAGGAGAACGTTAATCCCCTTAACGATTTCAGGGAAGTAAAGACGGTAGCGGTGCCGGTGATGGTCGAGGTTATGAAAATATTTTTTATGAGCAAATAAGGAATGTTAACTAAAATAACAAAAGTAATGAAACGAAAGAAATTAAGAAGACAGTAAAGACGATGATGATGAAGAAGAGAAAATATTAAAAGAAAAAAAAAACGTGAAGAAAGGCAAAACATCCGCGATAACTTAAAAATATTAAAATGAATTAGTAAAGTTTTTAGATGAAAGGACAATACCAAAAAAAAAACATTGGTATCCTCTTTTAAATGGCGATTTTTTTCGATTAAAGTTTCCTTTTGGAATTTAATAAAACACTAACCACTAACTTCTTAATTTTCCGTGTTTGGAAGGGGGAAAACGGAAAGAGAGATAATTTGAAGGAGACAGAGG
This sequence comes from Physocephala rufipes, assembly GCA_963966595.1. NCBI lineage: Eukaryota > Metazoa > Arthropoda > Insecta > Diptera > Conopidae > Physocephala > Physocephala rufipes. Next base: position 24,219,085 of record OZ016505.1, read on the forward strand.
TCGAGCATTGAAGGCAAACACATTCTTGCTTTTGCTTGAAAAGTTCAATTTTCTTTAGCGCCTCTACAATTCATTAATCTCGAGGGCCAGAATTTTTCTCACCGAGAATTTAAAAAAAATTGGAATTTAAAATATTATTGAATTTTTTCCTTTGAAAATTTAAATGATGTTCATTTATTTGGCATTTAAATTAAAATTATGGCAAATATGTTGGGGAAAAAATCATGTATGTTCTTTGCCTTATATTCAATTTATTTGTTTGTTTTTGTATTAATTAATTGTGTAATATTTTGTATTTAATTTTGAAGGCAGGCTCATAATTGATAAATATGAAAATGCTTTTGAAATATTTGTCGATTCCCTCGCAAATACCTTTAGTGGGTTCTGCCTCTGCCTCTTCTTTAATACGTCATTCTGTGTCGTCAATGGACGTGTGCCTTTTTCAATATTTCCTTAAAAATGTTCTTTTTCAAATTTTATAAATGGCAAAAAAGGACTAATGCAATTGTGTTTGATTTTATTTCAATTATATTCTCGTCTTCTTTTGCTTCGTTTCATTTCCCTCTCCGAATGGCATTCCATTGTTCGGACTCTGGCTCTCTTCTCGTAAAAAGGATTTCATTCCATCAAATTTCATTTGATTCAATTAAATCCTATTTAGTCCAAAAGTGAAAACCTTCATAGCGAATGGATGAAATAATGTGAAAAAAGGAAGAATTATATAATGAACAAAAGCTCATACAACAATTACCATAATCAGTCATACAATCAGAAGTGCTTGAGGTAAGGACTACGAAAGGTTTTTAAAAAGAGTTGAAAATATTGAAAAAAGAATATACAAACAAAACTCAAGAAGAGAAAAATGAATTCGAACTTGCATCCTTTCGAGATCCATAAACAATACAATTAAATGACAGAACAAAATATATTTGTCCGAATGGCCTCTTAGTCGAACGGAGGTGTGGGAGGGATGTTATGTTGAAACAACTGACCTAACAGACTGATAGGCTGAATACTTATAGGTCTTTTTCTTGGTCATTTGGTCTGCTTTATTCTTGCTGGCAAGTTTAGAATGGAGGGGTGAGAAAGTGACTATTGGATGATCGGATTGCTCTTTTGCTTTATTGGAATTTTCCTAACTTCATTATTTCTTTTTGGATGTCTTCCTCTTTCTCTCTTTCAACTTCACTTTCCACCAGCGACAGATTTCAAGGATGAATAAATGAGTAAATGATTTAAATAAGTTTACTAAGTTAACTCAATTGATTCGAATGGAAATTATTTCAGTAAATTGTACTCAAAGTATTTGCTTGATGTAATTATGATGCTTGTGTTAAAGTTTTTTAGGTTAGAATTAGGGGCTTACTCCTTTGGGGAGTAGCCAGTTTATGGATGATGGGACAATTTAATAGTATATTTCATAAAATAGTATTATGAAACCCAATGGAGATCTTTATAAGGAAAAAGTAGTGGAAAATCCCGTAGGGACCTACGTTTGGGATCCTTCCTTTTAAAATACAAATTTCAGTAAATTACCTCCTAGGTGTTCTAAAATAAAATCATCTTTATTTATAAATATAAATATATTCTGAGAGAGATATATTCTGGAGGAAGATATATTCTGTTTTAGTCCTTTACTCAATCAAAAAAAAAAAAAAAAAAAAAAAAAAAAAAAAAAAGAAAAAGGTAAAATTCTATCCGTTACAAGCGAGTCAAATCGAAAATTAGATCTTTCTTTCTAACTTTTTAAAAATTTTTTACTTTCATTTTTTAATTCATTTTATTTGTTAATTAAAAAGAGAGGCTTACGTCAATACGTAAGGCAAGACTTCTCTGCAAAATAATACCAAATTAATATTTTCTGAATGACACACAAACCCATATCTACACACACACATAAAAAGGTTCGGATGTCGGGATGAACAAATTCCAGATTAAGAGATTTTAGTATTAATTTCCTAGCCTACATAATTCACATACAAGCTGGCCGAGCAGGACGTGTCGCAGCCGACCGCAAAACATTTGTTCAAAGGAATAATTTTTACTACCAGGAACGCATTACATCGAGCACTCCACCCACTCTTTCTCATTGTCTCTCAATGTGTGTGTGCGTATGTGTGTGTGAACGTTCTTTCCGCACAGCAGCCTGAAACCATTATTTCCTGTTCATTCTGCTTTTCTGCTTTCCACTCCTTTTGTCTGTGCTTTTGGTTAAACCGACAGGAAAAGAGTCACAAAGTTCTTACAAATACAAAACTGTTTGTCTATTCTCTTCTCTTCTTAATTTCTTCCTCGTGTGTGCGTTCAAATGGTTTGCATGGAATATATGTGTCTGTTTGTGTTATGTGAAACAATTTGGTTACATTTGAGCCATATTACGTACTTGGTTTATTCAGAAAGTGTAAAAAAAGCGTGACATTTGCTTTGGCTAAAATATGCGAGATAAATGTGTGTGTGTGTATGAGTATGTTGATTGGTATTGTAAGTTGCTTTTTAAATGCGTGTGTTCATTTACATATTTTGATTGTATTCGTATGCATGCGTTTTATACTTACGTGTCTTTATATTATTGAGTTTGTTTTATGCATGTATGGGTCTGAGACTGTATGTGTGTCCTTACACTATATAAACCTCTACTATCGCAAGATAATGAATTCATTGTGCTTCCTTTAATGAAAGTACGAGATATATGAAATACCTCGCGGCTATTTGGTTTTTGTTGTTTGTTTTTTATTTGTTGCTTCTCTGTTAGGAATTTGTTATTTATTCTGATAATTTTTGATTTATCTCCATGAAAGTTTATGTAATTATTCTTTGCCAACGGTTTTCAAAACTTAAGGCTTTGAAAATATTCAATTTCGAATTTAATAATCTTTTAATTTAAAATATATAAATAAAATTAAGAGCAATAATAAACGGATTTGAAGAGCAATTTTACTGAATATTTCAAAACAGTATATTTGAATAATGTTGTAATAAATTTGAAAGAATTAATTGCTTTCTTAAAATTAATTATTATTATCAAATTCAATTTAAGTCTCAATTAAATCTGCCTTCGATTTGCCAAGATTTGACAAGTATCTAAATCCTTAACACTTGAATGAATGATAATAATAGTGCTCCTAATGATAAACAACATTAAGATGATTTTCTATATCGATAGAGAGACCCTTTCTATTTTCATTTTATCATTTCATTTCTTAATTTAATTAGAGTAAACGCAGTCATGGTGGTGATATCTCACCAACTGAAATTTGACAACTCAAATTAATTGAATACAAACTCTATTTTGAAATAAATAAAAATAAAAATAGAGCAATTTTTTTTAGTTTTATTAAAATTGTTTTATTCACTTGAATGGTTAAGACATAGCATTAACATTTGAAAATGATTTCGGGCATGTGGCCAATGCGGCTGACGCAGTGCATTCTGGGCGTCCAATTTTGAGTCACTTCTTCGACTACCGCTGACCGTATGCCACAAAGAACACGGATAATGTTGGCGCTTCCAAGGCGTTTGCTGGTTTATCAGCATAAATCAGTGACTTCAACTGATCCCATAGGAAATAATCAAAAGGTGTTAAATCACACGATCTTGAAGGTCGTTTCTCGAAATCAATTTATCGCCAAATTTTGATTTGAATAAGTCAATGATTGCAGTCGCCGTATTACATTTAGCGTCATTCTGTTGGAACCACATTTCACTTGGACATATTTCATCCATATTTTGACTGCAACTCGAGCTCCAGCCCCATTTTTGAAGAAATAAGGTTCCATGATGTCACCAGCGTGTAAACCGCGCCAAACGTTGCTTTTTTCTGGACGCAATGCAGCCTGTAGAGTCATAAAATATGCTTAGCACAAAGAGAAGAACCTCTGAAAACATCGCGCACACGCATACATGGTCACACATGTGTACACATTCACTGCGATGTCCACAAGAAAGCGTTATCAGTAATAAAAAATGTAATGCCAAAGAAAAATTCTAAAGAATGTAATAAAGAGTTTTTGTATAGACAAAAAATGTCTTGAAGAAAATTCGATATTCGACAGTAGGGTCGAATTCCGTGAAAATGCTCTTGACACCGAACACGGCGCGATGCGGGTTTCATCTGAGTTTTTTGATTTTGTTTTTATGCTTGAAATTTCTGAACGCAGCCCGTGTAAAAAATTTTAGCCATTCGGTATTGGCTACTGGCTACTGCTTATTTATTAAGCTTCCTTTCTCTTCATCCGAAAGTTTTTTCGTTAAATTTGTAATTTTATTTAGGATTTTGTTGGCTACAAGAATATTCTGACAATACATAAGTAGAATATTCTAACCATGAGGTAACCATTTTTATAATCGTGAGTTTGGTAATTAGTAGTATTTCCTTTCATGAGTTCATTAATTTGTGCTGTTTATTCATCAATAGTTCATTAAAATGTTTCTTATTGTTATGAAATCTCTCCCTAGTAATGCATGTTTCCCTTTCTCTGTTTTTTCGCTTTTTTTAATGATCTCCACCCGGACTTGCTTTGTGACGTTTGCGTTCACGTTCTGGCACACCATGCTAATTAAATTGTAAAATCCAATCAAATCCTCCAACATTGACATCGTCTGAATTACGGTAATGGTACTCCATGGTGGTATCATCGATGACATCGATGACGGGACAAATAACGGACTTTGAATTCCGAGCAATGCAGCCGAGTAGCGGCTCCAAGCAACCTAAGAGGCGTCAGCGGGAGAGTAGGGGAGAGATATAAAAGGAAGAATAAGAGATGAATAAAAAACTCGTTTACACAAAAGGGGAAAGAAATTGCAATTTTCAATAAACAGCACTTTCATTCATTCAATACTTTGAATAAATGAAGCGAGAAAAATGTTAAAATTGGAGTAAAAAATTGAATTAAGCTGCTGAAAGTAGACAGAATGCTGACAACGATAATGATGCTATCAACGATGATGGTGATAGTGTTGGTTACGTGGTAACATCACGAAAATAGAACGTAGATGAGATTGATCGTGATGCAGTTTTTTATTTTCGAATTATCTATCGACGTTACAAATCGGAGTTCCAGTTAAAAATTAATTAAACCACGAAAACCGAATAAAGTGAAATGAAGTGAATTATAACGACAGTCAATCAGTGAAAGAGCAAAAGCGATAAAAGTAGAAATGTTAATTCAGAAGTTACACACACTCACATTCCGACACGCATACAGGATTACATATGTATTTGTGGGCCATAAAATATTGGAGAAATCTTTTTAAATTCTGAAATTACAACGAAAGCAAATTAGAGCATCTGGCGTTTTCATGAAAGGCACTTAAATCCTTTACCACGTAATTAATTCTGATACTCATTTTAAAATAATTAAAAATTATTTTGATTTATTTCTTAAAAAGGCATCAAACCAAAATCCCTAAAACTCCCTTAACTTTCAAGAAAGAGAGAGAGAGAGTGAGGGCGAGGGAGAGAGAGAGCGAGAAGGAGAGAGTACTTCAATATTCCCAACAATGTTTCGCCATAAATAAACACCATGAGATAGACAGGAAATATTGCTACTTCTTCAAACAAATCATCTTAGAAAAGAAGAAAAACGTTGAACGAAATTTGAAATTATATTAAAAAAACTATTAAAAAGAGAAGCAACGTAACAGTGTCAGGAGTAAAATAAAAGCTATAAAAAACTGTAATAAATTGAAAAAAAGTTATTTCAATTTCTTTTGGATGGTACGGGGTTTTCTGAGATTTAGGAATGTAAGAGCTTTTATCAGAAATTCTTTTAATTTTTCTAATACTTCGAGAATACTCTCATTTTCAAAGCGTGTGGAAGAAAGAAGAACAATGAAAAAGAATTATGATTGCGGTTGGAAATCTCAAAATAGACGGTAATGAATCCCTGGAGTAATCTAAAAAAGAGCGGAAGTAAAGAAAACCCAGAAGGCTCAGAAGGAATGAAATGTTGAAACATACATTTTTGCTAAATGAGGTGAATGTCAGAAAAAGAAGAAGCAAAAAGAGAAGGGTGAGGAATTAACAAATACTACAACGCCTAAAGAAAGGAATCCCCCGCCAGGGGAGGAAGGAAACACATTTGTGAGAAGATAATTTGAACGGATTAAGGAAAGGCAGATGGTTAAACCATAAGAAAAGAAATAGAGAGATAAGAAAAAGAGAAGTTGGAGCGCATTTCTCGAAAGCGAGAATTTTGATGATTAGGTAGATTTCGTCCATTTTAACGCATTTTAATGCAATTTAAAAATTACTAAAAATGTTTGTAAAATAAAAATATCTTATAGAGATAAGAATTGATTTCTTATAGAAACAAAAAAAAATAAGAAGTCAAACGGATTAAGTCCCTGACTTCGACTATATGCTAAATGTGGCTTATAGACGTTGTACTACATAGAAGTGATTTATATTCCGCTCTCCTCAGAAACTCTCAAATCTTTCAAAGATTTTCACGAGATCGTTAAATATTTGAAAAGTTTTCTTAAGGGACCAACTTTTACATCATTTCTGCATCCCTCCAATTTCCTCGGAACCCAACACCAAAGAATATAGAATAGTCTACTCTATATTCTTTGCCAACACTCTCCCTTGCAACTATTTCAACTCAATCCTTAAATAAACGTCAACAAGATTTAATTGCATTCGAACTTGTTGGGTAAGAACATATTGCTAAGTTTTTAAAACATTTTCTGCTCGTCCTTTTACTGTTTCGGACACTTCTTGTTTTAACCATCCATTTATTCATTTACTCCCCAAGTTTCTACCCTTACAAATTTGCAACAAAACCTTTAGTTGACAAGCCATTTTACTGCGCAATTCCCCAAACATGTCTGTTCTTTCCGTCAGCAATATCATCCTGTTTTAATTAAGTATTAAAAAGTTTTCAACTAAAAATTTTCCAAATTGCTCCTGCCCCAAATTTCGCTTACGGAGAAAATCCGCAAAAGGTTCTGGAAATAATTTGGGAAATTTACTATAACTTCTCTAGTTGTTCGTTTAACATTTCAAACAAACAAATAATAACTCAAAAATTTCAAACAAATAATAACTAAAAAACAACAAACAAAACACGTAATTTAGAACTAAACTGAAAACCGAGTTGATAAAATTCCGAGTTTTTCGTTATTTTTATTTATATGCGCACTACGCACGTCGGCAATATTAATGACGATATGTTTTAAAAATCAATTGATAACAAAAATAACATCATTCAGGAAATATTATCTGAACGTGAATCAAAATCGGAACCAAAACTCGCATCTCAGAAACAACAATGTGCGGTTATATTTCCGTCGCGAATTGTCGCCATTGAATATATTGTGCGTGTGTGCGTATGTGTAAGTGTGGGTATCGCTTTGCGTAAAATGCGGTCAACCCTATTCAACCGGATCTGTTTTCTAAAACGGCGAATGAAATTTATATCAAAAACACTATAAAAGCAGCAAAAAAACTGCACAAAACAAAATAGAAGAAAATATTTAAAGAGGAAAATTTTTGATGAAAATAAAAAAACGGGATTGTGAATAAGCCACGATATTTTTGTGGGCAAATCTTCTTTGAAAGGATTTAAGAACGTTTCTATTGACCAATCCTCCAATATTAAATACACATATTTTCAATGGCTAAAATTTATTTTATTCTCACATCTAGGCATCAAATCAACGTTGACAATCCTCAAAATTCGATTCCAACCTACAGACATCATAAACGAATCAAATGATTTAGACTATTTGGCTAAACAACGCCTGCCAACAACACTTTCAGATATTGAGAGTCGTGCATGCATTTTCGAGATGGCAACGTTGTGCACACGCTTCAGCGAATAATTATGAAGTAATAATTAAAAGCCGCTTAATTGAAAAGTCAATTTCAAGGTTTTCTACGACTTAGATAGATAGAGGTTTTTGCCCCACGAACAAAAGACGACGGTACGAAGAGTAGTGGTTTTTAATAGTAATAGTGCTGCTGTGGCGGCAGAGGAAGGTGGATAAAACTTTTATGTGTCTCACCTAAAGAGTAAAGAGGAAACGCGAGCGGATCGTAGTACATTTACAACAAAAGCAGGTTGTCAATTGATTATGGTCTAATTTCCGCTTAGTTTCCTAATTTACGAGTATTCGATGGGTTCCTCCTCCGTAATTTGAAATTATGCCAATAGTTGGCAGCTCATTCACTTACCTTCAGTCCATTCACAATGTGGATCTAAGTAAGTTAGAATTGCTGAAGTGGCGTAGTGAGCACCGAGTAGTCGGGCACGAATTAAGCCTTCACGATTCGGCGCTCTTACGATTTCAACCTTCGGGTATGAAGTAAAATAATCTTCCAGCTGCTTTTTAGTATGAGCAATAATTAAAGATAAAAACAATGAATAAACAAGAATTAACGAATGGAAATTAATGCGAAATGTGTTATTAAAATGCGAAATGTGAGCAGACGAAGTGCATTAATCAATCAATTTTCGATGTGATAATAAAGGATAAATGTTAAGGCTGTGGAAATACAAAAGCTCGTACATACACACTCTCATACATGGTCGATGCGTTGCATAAAAAGTACTTACGCATATCCGAGAAATCATCGACGAGGATGATGCTACCGATCAGGTGAGGCGGTGAGCGGTCGATTATTGAGTGGGCTGCGCGCAATAAGACCGACTAAGCTTCATTATGAAAACAGACAATCATGTCGGTAACGGGCAGGTCTTCGCGATAGCGGCCCGGTTCTTTGCACCTGTCCTCCGAAAGGAAGACACAGAGGAGAGACAAAAAAAATGAATAAAAATAGAAAAAGCTAATGAAAATATTAAAAATTTACGAGACAAATGAGAGTTTTTTAAGTTTAGTTTTGTTGTTGGTTTGACAAATGGCTTGAGACGGTTGAAATCCGGCAAAGATGACACCTCAACTTCAATAACAGCAACAACAACAACAGGGGGTGACATTGTAAGCGACAGATACTCACCAGGCATCACGCGGATCCGGCAGACTGCAATGAACCGATATCAAATCAGAGGCATTCCTTGATTGAAGGCATTCTTCGTCCGGCCCTCAGACATTACACTTTGAATTTCGGCCGAGAAATTAGCTGGTAGAACAACCGGCTTACCCAATTCACCACGAGCGTCTTCAACACGAGCGGGTGCATCTGTGACGTTTTTACCTTGAGGTGGAGAAGGAAATTATTAAAAGTCGCCAACTCAACTCCTCATACAATAAACTCTAGTGATCTAATAATAGTAATAATAGTAATGATAACAATAATAATAATAATAATAATAATAATAATAATAATAATAATAATAATAATAATAATAATAATAATGCAAATATTTGAGCGTGAAGAATTTATCGATTTTGAACTAGAAGTTCAAGAAAGATGAAGTTTAAGAAACCAGTCTACATTCGTGAACAAACCCATAAGAATGAAAATGCATTTCAATTCTTATAAAATGGCAAACAACATTGACTAGTTTAAGTCTGACGCACTGAATAACCGATTGGTCATAACTTTAATAACGATAATAAATTATGACAATTTTATTGCCAGCTACAAACATTTTATATATTTCGTATAAACAATTTTAAAGAGGTGAAGGTTAGTCGGTTTTTATGTTTTTGGTTTTCGACGACGAGGAATCCGTAAATACATAAGCATGGTTTTGGAAATTGTATCTATCTCGTGTCTTGGCTTAAGGATTGGGCACTTGAAAGAATAAAGTGATCTGCTAATCTGCGAATTCCAGCTTTCAAATGCATTACTATTATTATTGCGATGTAGCAGCCGGAGTTAACGTACAATAACCCTGACCTTGACTTCCCTGACCGCCTTCATATTATATAATCCATAACGGTATTTCTTTGATTAGATCATTGTGAGAGAGAAAGTTTTATATAATAACGAAAAATTTTTACCCCAACACTATCAGTAGACGCTTAAATTATGCTATAAATGGTTTATCAAACATATTGATTTCATTAAAGGAAACTATGAAAACCAACATGTTTCATTAAATTCACGCTCTTCGGTGTGACTTGATATAAAAAGCAGAACTAAAAAATGTTTATGTTATTGCAATATTTGTTTATATAAATTGTTGCCTCTGTTTGAAGTGATTTGCACTTAAATTTGTTGGTTTTGCCATGCGTTCTAACGTTATTAATACGAATATCAAACGGTAATCTTAGGCGATAAGGAATCAATAGAAAATTTCGGAAATTCTTGAAACACTCCAGACACCCAAAAGACAGAAAATATAAAGCGTTGAAATGACAGGATCTTTGAAATGACAAGGATATGGTATATCCGGGACTATCTCCCTCCTAGGTCAGAACTCGGTGATTTCGTTCAATCGAAGTCAACAGAATTCGGACAATTTAGGGTTTAACCAAGGCTACAGAAACTCTCTATCTCTTCTATCGCTCTCTATCTCTCTCCATATTTTTCTGTGTTCTTCTTAAGCGTTAAAACGCAATAATATTTAAAAACGACTACTATTAAGTAAGAAATCGTTAAATGAAATTAATTTTTTATGGATTCCAAGGTAAAATTACAAACAGCGCAACTGTTGCAACAACAACAAAAAGAGCAACCGCTAACAGTAATAACAATTACAAAAAAATTACTAACCATTTGCGGTTCTAAGGGATCATGTAAGAGATAAAACCGCGGCTAAACGATGATGGATGGAAATGAGGTTGCAATAAAATAAAAAGAGAGAAGAAACACTAAAAACAAAACAAAAACAGCCTGGTTTGGTCAAACCTTATGCAATAATATCTGCCAGCTATAAAACCCATTCCCACCGATAAATTGTGGAATAGCTTCAATTATAGCAACAACAACAACAACAGTAGCAAGAAGTCAGGAACAATAACAACAACAATAACAATAATCACAACTCAAGTGGGATTCGTAATAAAGCGACAAAGAAGAAAAAGAGATAAACGGCCTAACATAAAGCCAAATCAATGCAATTCAGTGCCGTCATCACGATGAAGAAGCAACAAGATTATTCGTACTGTGAGTCCAGGGGAAAAGGATGCAGCGAACATGAAGACGGATTTAAATGAGAAAGAAATTAAAAAAAGGAAATAGATGTGAATGAATGGAAGTCGTGACTGTAGGACTTCCTTTAAAAGCGAAATTAACATAAAGAGCGATGTTAAATGCTGGTAAGGAAAATAAGTTTAAACATGTTTAGAAGGGAAGGAGGGAAGGAACGAACGAAGGAAGAGGAAGGAGAGAGAGTATGTTCACTAATTATAGGATACATTAAATGGAGAAAAATAGTCTCCAATTGCATAACTTTTCAAATTTTTCATGATTGGATCATCAAATTGGTCTCTTGTATTCTTGCCGCGCAATTACTTTTGTTCCCGTTTCACTAGACCCTATCACACAAGTCTTCCCAACGAGGGTTCATCGCGGAAAGGTCAAACGCAGTCATTCACATTCTTACGTATGAACTCTACAAATGAATTAGGCTAGCCCACAACCCGATCGTTCTTTCTCCCATTCGATTATTGCGTCCATTTTTCTCTCCAAGGTTGGAATGTTTTCTCGAGAGCGCCAATCCATCTGTCTGTCAATTTAACTGATGATTTTAGTGTACGTGATTCTAATCACAATAATTTGTTGTTGTTGCGCATTTAGTTTATTTGTTACTATCAAGACTGTTATTATTCCAATCATTGTTGCTGTTATTGTTGTTGCTTCTACCTCCGTCGAAGCGAAGCTGAATCATCTGGCGTACGCTTCGGTGAAATGGTAAACCATAAATAACTCACTTGTAGTGACTCTAAATGGTAATCTTGCGAATATTGATGGTGATCTTTATTTCTATTAGAAACTGATAATTAAATATAAAATGTAGATAATCGATACAGGTTTCACAGCACAAGACACACACACTGAAAAGTATGGTAAGGATAAAGTGGGTAAAATAATTATAATGGACAAACCTATTACGAATAAAGTCTTACCAAGAAATGAATGCATAATTAATGAAGGATTCGAGGAATTCGTCGGAACGTCCGGAAATATTTGATAATGATTAGTATTGCAATGTGGTCTCGACCTCTCTGGTTAAACATTCTTTGAAGATAAATCGGAATAAGGAATTTTTAATATTTTCATCTCATTCATCTGTTCAATTAGTTTGTCCATTGAGTAAGACACGTCATAAAAACTAATGAAAGGGTATTAAAAAGGTTTTCATCGATAACAATTATCCGAATTCAGAACATTTAGAAGGAGAAAATAAAGGGAAGAAATTGTTCTTTTGTTATTTCTTTCTCATATTAATTTAAGGCATTTATTTCAATAAACTTACCGCCATCTTTTGCTTGTCCTTCCTGCGTTTGTTTCTGCTTTTCGTTTTGTTTGTGTTTCTTTCCAGCCAATAATTTTCCGCCATGAATTTTATTTCCATTTGGATGCACTACAACATTATTTAGAACAGAGTCAACAGCTTCATTAACGTCACCATCATCTTTGTCATTGTCACTATCATCATCACCACCAACACCGTCACCTCGACGTATTACTGCGTTATCTTCAGGATTTGGTTGAATATTGGGCATTTGGCCAGCAGCAGCTACTTCAACATCGCCATCACCTTCGCTGCTACGTAGTCTGGATGCATCAATAACTGATTCGACTCTGACGGCACCGCCACCGCCACCTTCACCCACGCCAATCCCAGCGCCAATATTTCTTAAGCCTTTTCAAAGGCAATGACATTGCATCCCATTTATTGTCACCATTGCCTCCAATGCCGTTGCTGTTGCCGTCGCCGTTGCGATGTGAGTCGGTATAGAAGAGGAAAACAACGGCAAACCATATTGTCACTAATACAGCGATTATTATCAGGACAGACGATGAACATCGGCGCCAGATAAAAGCTATTTTCTTTGATTCAGTGTTATTGTTTTTTTGTGAAAAAACAACTATTCTATTGCGTACTAAAATTATGCAGCTTTGTATTTTTGTTGCTTCATTTCGTTTTGTTTTGTTTTATCACAACAGAGTCAGCGAAATAGCTATCTCCTCTCGTTATTTAGCTGAGCGGATACTCGACATTGGCGAGTGGGTTGAATAATTAGTAGAGTAAAATCTTGAGCACAGCTAAATTTCTTAACGAGTAACTGAAACTAGTTGGCGAGCAAGACTGAGTTGGACGTTGCTTCGCTGACGTTTGGCTTGTGCGTAAAATCGAGGCTATGATCGAGCTGTTTTACCAAATTGGTTATTGACTGACTGATTTGTTTTCAATAACGGTCATTAGAATGTCAATTAGTTGCTATGGTTTTTTTAGTTGCTCGTGCATTTGTTGAACATTTTGCGACTCTATATGTTGGAAAGTCATAAAGTCAGTTATTATTTCGTTATTTCGATACTAATTCCATTATTATTTTCATTTGTGAACGGTATTTAATATATTCTGGAAGTAGCTAAAATTATTGTGCTCATTATTATCGTAATTGCTGTGACCTGCCATAATCATAGTCTTCATTAAAAGTTGACAAGAGTGTAAATAATGGCCTTCTTTATCTTATTTGATCTCGATTTCCTGAGCTGTGACTTTTTGTCTTACCAAAAAATCAAATCCTTATTAATTCTCAGTGATTTTTCTTTCAAAGCACTTTTTACATTTTTCTCTCGTCTCCTTTGCGCGTCGTAATCTCTTATTTAGATTGGTAGTTTTCGGATAAGTTCTGTTGTATACCTTCCTTTTTCTCTGTGGCTTAGTGTGTTCTGTATTACATTCACACAATATCTGTCGCTCTTTAATGATCCTGTCGATTTGAAAAGACGTTACCAAAGACACGTTCGAATACGTCTATGTAAGAACCGCATTTGTAATCGACTTCATTCTAACTTCTCTAGGATCTCTGTTGTTGGTGCCACAGTTTTTAGTATTACCCTTCCCACTTGACTTTTCCTCTTTTCATTTATTTCAGTTTCTATTTGCAATTTTTTCTCTGTTTATTCGTTTGTTTCTTGTTTGGGCTGTTAGTATTTTTGTTGTTGCTTGGCAATTTTTAGTTTTTCATAGTCAAAGCTTTTTCTTTCAAATACTTTACCACCATTTTTTCTCTTATTCCTTTATTTATGTTCAATCTTTTTTTGTGAGTTTTTTCCGGTTTTCCTTTAACTTTTTATATACTTCCTACGCATTTTTGCGATGGCAGTCTGATGGCAAAAAGCCGATGGCAATACATGCTTCTTATTTGTTACCGATTGTTTGCCTTTTTCCGTTTTTATTTGAGGACCGTTTTTTTGGAAATACTTGTGCTTCAAAAGTCCGAGTTGGATATTGTTGTTGTTGTTTCAAATCCTGTTTCTGTCGATATTTTACAATCTGAAATGAAAAATGTTTTTCGCCAAATTATTTCACTTTGAGTGAAGATGAATATGTATCCGGGTGGACTATAAAGTCTATTGGATAAATTAAAGCGATAAAGATTTAATAGTCTTTATTTTAATTTAAACAGATATTTTTAAATGTTCTCAAAATGCGATTTTAGTGCATTTTGAATTTAGAAAAAATCTCAGGATTTAAACTTTACTTCAAATAAATGGTTGTCATGTTTATTAAATTTTAGTACGTTCTGTAAAAAAGTAGTGAAAAAGTAAATAAAATCACAAAAAATATTGCACAAAACTAAATCATTCCGAAGTTTCCGAATCTTTCATGTTATCAAAATTTTGGCAACAATAAAATCTATAACGAACACAATATTTTTCCAGTTTTGCTTTTAGTGAACATTTTGGAAACTCTTATTTTTCTTTTAAAATATTGTAAGTAAAAAGGTGAAAACATTAAGCCGTTTTTTTCTTTTCGTTAGAAAAACTTTCATGGCTTATAACTTTTGTCATTTCATGACAAAAATTTCTCATAAACATTGTGTCAATTTCGGCATGATGTCCATCAATTTTATTCCTAAAAATGATAAAATAATATACAAAACTGGAAAATAGTCACTGATGTCATAAATAAGTTATTATTGCTCTTTTGTTGCTTTCAATAGCTTAGCAGTGAACGAGGAAAATATGAAAGGAGAAAGGCATGAAAAAGGATGGAGCAGAATTTACCAACACCCACCTCCCTCACAATGCCAGTCACAGAGTGATCGGGATATAATGGAATTAGACCCATTCACTTCATTGTCAGTGTGTAGGTACTCGAAATATTCGGCCAAACTGACGTTTGCAATTTCCTATTCTGACAGAATGATTCGCTCAACTAACGCACAGTAAATGACTACGTTGCGGGTCTTGTGAATGGTTTACTATGTTTGCCTAATTCTTTTCATTCCTCTTTTAATTTTTTTGAGCCTGATCACATGCATAATTATGCCTCTATCTGAATAGCGACCATTGGTCGCGGCAAAGAATGTACTTAATTGAAAAATATTCCAAATATATTCAGAGTACTCTCATAAAAATGGAACGAAGAAACACTTTATAATACGAACCAGACATAAAACGTATTCACAATTCCGGTATAATATCCAACAAAATTGCTCTCTGTCGTCTCTTTTCAAATTACTTCTTATCTTTATTCCTAGTTTTTTGCTGCATTAGCAAAAAATGTCCGTTGTTCGAAAATTAATGCTATAAACACAACCTCGCGACAAGTTGTCGTACACCGCCGCGACTTGTCAAAAATACATGGAGACTTATAGGAATTGAGAAAAAACAAAACTGTCGCTCTGCTGACGCGTACGACAACGACAGTAGTAGAAAATTTTCTACTTTTTTTTGTTGTCGCTCGTCTTGTTCTTCTTTTCTCCGTTTGTTTACTTTAAATGACTAGCAAATAATAAAATTGTATTGAAATTGTATTGACATGTTCTCTGCTAACTTCAGCGCCAGCAGAGTTTTGATTTGTCGACGCGACAACTGTCGCGAGGTTGTGTTTATAGCATAAGTGTTAAGCTCGCAGCTCGTAACACGGACGAACAATGACAATTTTAATCCATTATTATTGAAATATTGTATTCGTCAAAAACCAAAAACAAGCAAATGATACACCCGAACTATCTCCAGTCGAACATAAACTAAACGGACTCATAAAATGATAAAAAATAATAATAATGAAACGATAGAAATAGGAAGTGAGTTGGTTGTAGAAATAATTGTAGTATTGAATATTTACTAATGGTGACGATGATAATGATGATGATTTTGAAATATGTCTGCACTATAATAATTTCTCTTATTTCCTAATGAGCCATAATTTTGCCGACTTTTAGAGACATTATTGAAAATATGAAGAGCTTTAGTCGATAATCTTAATTCACTAAAAATGAACAATTGCATTATTTCCTACATAATAATTAGTTTGCTATTATTATTGTTAATGCAAATGCAATTTGTATTTTGCTGTTATTGCTCTTCCTGCTGTTTTCGTTATTATTATTGATTACTTTTTTAATTTGTAATTACTTAAAAATATATTGCCGTTGTAAAAGTTATTTTTCTAATTTCAATGCATTTCTGAAGAATTACAAGCATAATTAATTAAATTTAATTTAATTTAAACTAATTAAATTTAATTTAGACAAATAAATTTTAATTAAATTAAATAATAATTATTACAAATGCCACTCCGGAGTAATTAACAGAGTTTGCAACAACAAAACCATTTCTTTACCTTCCAAAAACATCGCATGCCGTTAAGAATTGAAATTATTTCCGTCGACCTTTAACAACTTTAATTAAATCATAATCCTCGAATTGATGGTATTGATAATAAAGCTTTATTAAAATTTTTAATGAATTCATAACAAAAGTACTGTCAACAAATGTCAGGAATGACAGTTGGTTTCTGTCATAGCATAATTAACACTGGCCGCCATAAATATTTATATACTTAAAACCTCAAAAACATGCATACAATTAGCGTATTATGAATTATGATATATTATTTAATTATCGTAGTATGAATTAACAGCTCCGAAACGGCGTAAATCAAGCTAAGATAGTAATCATTTATATTAAGCCAACCGAGCTCAAAGCGCGTTACTCGCTTTTCAATAATATATATCTAAAACCTCTAATGATGACGATGATAACGATGATAGCGATCATAATTATCAAAGTGTTAGGGTTGACGGTCGCGCTTATTATTAATTGCTTTTTAGCCTCTCTTTACTATCTGCTTTTTACGTCTCTTGTAGGAATTAAAATTACACTGTAAAAAATAATTAAAAGTAGGAGAAGATAAAAGCCTAAGCCACTGTTTGAGGACATGAAAGAAAGAATTCTTTACCAAATAACGACTATCGAAGCACTTAAAAGAAAGCATACAAGTTCACACATATTTTACTTTACTATCGTGCTCTTATTTCCTTTTTCTTCTGTTTCATTCTTTTCTATTATTTTTCACACCCAATTGGTCACAGACGATTCACCCAAGAATTTGTTTTAGTGCATAGAAGCATGAAAAAGTCGTATGTACAACTTGATTTTGTCGGTTCTGTTTATCGTCAATCCTCATCGTAGTCAATCCTTTCCGTTTGATGTTGTTATAGCGACGTCATACTTCTCTTAATGGTATTGTTATTATTATTATAATCATTGTTATTGTCATAGTTATTGTGCTACGATGTAAAGTAGCTTCGAGGTCCGACAAGAAGAATGAAAGACAACAACAATACAAATAGCAATAACAACTATTACATACTACTACACGAAATATTAAGCTTATTTTTCTGTTTGAAGATTATTGAAATATTAGAAGTAGTTGGAGCCCAATAGGGTAAATCATTTATTCTCACGGAAATTATAAAATAAAAGAGAGTAGAATTAAATGCTTTAATTTCACGTCCAAGCTGAACAAAGTTTTTTGTTACTCCAGCCCGGCTGGTTCAAGGCTAGAGATCTATGCTCCAGACGACCTTATAAAGGTGATTTGGGGCCAAATGGAAGCACTTGAAATGTTGGAGCATGGTTCATTCAGTTTATTCATTCCAGTTTATTCTGTCTGAGAGACTTGTTTGTGTCTAACAGCTTTGCCAGTGTGGAAGGTCAACCACTTGTTGATTAATTTCGCTTCTATTATTTATACTTTATACTTATTTTTCACTCTATTTTTATTCTTATTTCTTATACTACTATTACTATTTTGCATAATACTATTATTTAAATACTATTGTACATCCTTCGAAATTCAACTTGAATTTGAACGACATTCAGAGTCAAGCAGTTAATGAATGAGCAGATAGAAAGCAACGAACGCGCAGAAGCAGACCAAGTAGGAGTAGAAAGGGTGGTTGCGGTTTAGGTGAAGCAGTAGGATATCAGACGCAATTGAGGAAAGTTGGCTATACAAACACGTTGCACCGGCCGGCTTATGGACCAAGCAGATTACCTTTTGTTTGAAAGCAAACCAGAAACGAAAAACGAGGTCTGCAACATCGTTTGTGTCGTTTTCTTGGTCAGTCTCTGCCAATTGCCAGCGGGCCCAATGTGGCTGTATATGCATACATATAGATGCATACACACATACTATCACATATCTACATGCATGTATAAGATCCGTCCGTTAATGCCTCGATATTTAATGCTTTCCTTGCTTTCCTTTCCTAATGCTTTCCTTTCCTTCTACATGAAGAATTGGCTTGAATGGCAGATGACATCCACAGTTAAATGAATGCTGAACAAGATTTTATACTATTATATTTTTAGTTGGGGAAATGTAAACAAAGACAACAAAGTCAGATTAAAAAACTTTTCGGCTTCATGTTTAACCGAAATGGAGGTAGAGACAGGTTTTCTTTATTATGTTGAGAATACAGACATCGGTTTATTCGTTCAGGATAAGAAATGAAATTCTTAAGTCATAATTGAATCAATAAAGGCGTTCTATTGAATCGTATTTAAGAGGCTATTGAAAAATGCAAAACCATTTCATTTAATAAAGTAATCTTTTTCATGTACTTAATTTTTAAAAATTCGATAATTATTTTAAAAATGCTTAAAGTTTAGAATCGAAAAATAGCTTAATTTAGTTTGTTCAATATAAGAACAATTTCTTTTATTTCCATAATAATTTTTCCAGTGTGTTTAAATTTTTTATAAACATTTTCAAACGAAATTCATTCATTCATTCATTTTATTGACCTCAAAATAATGAGTTCTAAACAAAATTGGGCGTGCTCCTTGGCTTTGTATAAATTTAATTTTTTTTCTTTGCTTTTGGTGAATTTTCATTAGTATTTTTTTAATTCATGAAATGCAAGTTCGAGGTAAATTCATTTTATCCCGATTTTACACAAATCGATAAAAAATACCAATCGTAAACTCATGCGATGAAAAATCGCTACCACGTCTATCCGTTACTTCACCGATTTTCCAATTTACCGCATGATCGTCGAATGATAGTAAAATTATATGACTATCCGAATAAAAGGGGGAAGGGACAGTTGGCAAAACATTTTGATGTGTTTAATGTTAGAGCTAAATTCTTCCTATATAACTCTCCAAAATATAATCACTAATAATTATTAAAACATTTGTTTTGGAAACGTCGTACACCTTATTGATCTTAGGAGGAAGAAACAATAATATTTTGTACCGAACGTGAGGCGCAACGACGCATGCGGATATATCTCCTTCTTCCTCTTTCTTTCCTTTAGAGAGTGGCATAAGCAAAACAATACATGTATTTCGCTACCCATTTGAAACAATTAAAAGAGATGACAGCGTGTAGTTTGCTCAGACGACCTTTCGGTGCAACAAATTATTTGCTGCAACAATATAAGATTCAACAGCTCAACAAAGGCAATAACAACGATGTCAGAGGTGACAAATAGTACACTTTGCACTAACAAACTGTAAACAAAAGTGACAAACAAAAAGGAGATTGAGAAGTGTAAACGCAAGAGACAAGTAAAGGAAAAATATCAACGACCGAATAACAAGGAGAACAAGTACTAGTAAATAACACTAACTAAAAGTAAATAACACTAGCTTATACAAAAGAAATATAACCCAAAAATGCAATCAAATATCGCCAACCGGTAGAGGTTAACACGCTTATGTGTTACAACAATAATAAAGTAACGAAATGTATTGTAAGGGTTGGCAATGATAGGAGGAGGAAAAAGAAAGGAAAAATGAATTGGAACATAATCTGATAGTTTTTGATGTCTAGCGGAAATAATTTAAAAAATAATATAAATAAGATCGGCAAGATAACGTGACACCAATCAGCGCCAGAAGAAATAGAAGAAATTAGAAACCATTAATTACAACGCTTCAATTAGAAAATTTCTAAGGAATTACCACCTGAGTCTTTAGGTGTGGCACATTCAATTAAGGATTCCTTGGCTTCGAAAATTAAGCACCGAGAGAAAAAATCTTGTACGACCAATCTCTTTTACCGAATGAAAAATATCAAAATTCGCATATTTCGCAAATTTTGTGATGAGTTCTAATACGTAAGCAGAGTGGTAGCAGACAAAAAAAATTACAGAATATTTAAAAAGTGTTTTTCCCAAAAATACAGACTTTGTCAACACCCGAAAAGTCACAGATATCTTGCTATTCAGGTAATCTATTTCATCTATCAGCGCGTATCTATAATCTATAATTTTTTCTAGATTTGCTGAAAAGTCGTCACAAAAGGTATGTGGAAGTCTTTTCACGTTTACTAAAGAAGCTTTTCTGAACCTTTGAGGAATATTCTTGTCCGAATAAAAAATGTGAATATTTCTTGTTAAATTCCCGAAATTCATTTACTTCAAATTTCTAATAAGTATTTCGTAGCACTTAAAATAAATAAATACAGCAAATTGAACAAAATGGTAGAAAAAAGTGAGAAAATGTAACAACCCTTTATCAATACTTTGTTTTACAATGTGTGCAATATTCGATTTCCTAAATTGTTTGGCAAATATATTACTGAACGGATGGTGGTAGGGTAGGGTGGTGTGAGTTAAAATCATTTTGACACCGGCTTTTCACAATGTCTCATATTTCATTATCGTATAATTTCACTGCAGTTTTTTATGTCGTTGTTGTATCTCATACACACAATTCTCCACTCTATCATTTGTGACATGCTTTAGCTTAATGAATACAGAGACAGGAATACACAGAAAGGTTTTAGAAACAGCCTTCGAGTGATAACAATTGGTTTACTTCCATAGTTTTTAAGTTTTCTTTTCCTTCTTCACTTTTGCTTTCTCCCAAGGCTTTTGTGCCAACGTCATCATCACGCTTTGGCTTTGTGACAAACACGGAGCTCAGTCTAATATTGTTATTTAGAGAAGGATTATATTCTTCGGTCAATGCGTTATCATCATTTGCATCCATTTCTATGGATGTGTGTATGAGCTATTGTTTGAAATTTTATTTGTTTCGTGTACTTTGTGTATGAGCTGATAACCATTTTACGTTAAAAGGAAGGCTTAAAACGCTTTAAGTGCCTTTATGCTTTTCACAAAGTTTTGCAACGAGGTCAAGTTGGACCATGGAAACGTTGTCTGACTCGGTTAGAAGGAGGGGGAAAACGCAATATACAGGCTTTCTAATTTGATAAAATTTGGAACGATTTTCCGTCATCCCTAGTCAAATTTGGTTTGTAGACAAACCGGTTTCGGCGATGTGCCATCTTCAGTGTCTGTTTTCGTTCTATTTAATTTAACGGTTAGCCTTCTGTTAGAACGGTCAATGAACTTGCGCTCTTCTTTTATATTTATTGTTCTAGCCCAGTCTATATTTTCTAGTATCATCATTTTCCTCTACTTCGTCTTCCTCTTTGTTTTCTAAGCAAAAAACAATTGTAAACGTGTATGTTCGCATGTGAGTACGTACGTAAAACGCATAACGCTGCATAACGTAGTATACTCGTAACGCATAACGCATATATTTATGTCTTAAGGAGGAGTTGCCCGTCAGCTGAATACACTCATCCTCTCATGCTAATCTTGTTACGACATCATTGTTATATTTGTTGTATGTGTCATAATATGGACGTTACCTTGGCGCTCGTATTGTTTGTAATCGTACAATAAAAAGACGAATATATTGTTTTCTGACTGGATTGGTTTATTAGCAGGAACTGACCAACACAACTCATAAAACCTTTATATGTTATTATTAATTTTGTTCTGCTTTGCACGCAATATATATAGACAGGTTGCTATTGTTGGTTGTTATTGTTACTTCTATTATTACTACTCCCAACAGTTAATAACTAACTAAACAGTTAATAACTAGACGCTTAATAACTAATAGCGGTTAGAGCCAACTATGTGTTATTGGCAACCATCATAATAATCATACTGCCATAACGTTCGTACCAATTCAGTAATTCTATTCAATTTATGACATATAAAAAGTCCGATTTACGGATTAGGGAATATTTATGAGAAAACTCAATACTGCTTCTAGGAAGTAACACTCGTTAGGCCATTCGTTGAGAATAATACGACGATTTAATCTTATGATTATGCGCGGGTCCTTAATGTATATTAAAGAAAAATTGTATTCGGGAGAGAAACACTTTAGTATGAGTAAGGAGTAGAGCGTAGTATATTAATGACAAAAATAATATGACACAAATGCACAGAATTCGTTAATCATTCTGCGACTGACTGACTGTGACTGCGATATTTTCGATCGATTGGGAATTTGTTGCTAATTCAAGCGAAATGAAAGCATTCGAGTCAGATTGACATCCTAATTAATTGCTTAAGAACAGCATCATAACTCTCCTATCAAGTGGACTCTTCTAATCAATCAACTAAGTTTTAAAATTGTACGTTTTTAATAAAACAAGATTGCAAAAACAAGTTTCTATTTCAATAACAGAAGTAATTCTCTTGTAAAAACAATGCATTCCTCCTAAATTGTTTCAAAATTTTCATTATCTTTTTTAAATAAAAATCTGAGCTGCCACAAAAATTGTTGCCACAAAATTTTCACAATTTATCTTCTTCGTGGTGGGCTTTATTAAACTGTCGTATATTGAAAACAAACAGCGCTTTCAGTTTTTAGCGCATTTAATTAATAAATTGTAATACCCTTCCGCTCTTTCATCCTTTCATCACATTGAGGGCATTACTTTTGTAACTGTCAAAAACAATAATTTGTTGTCTAAATAACAAAAGCTGCTTGTAAACGTGTTTGTCAGCTGTGTAAAATGATTTGTTTTTCTGGAAAATGGAAAACAACCAGATCTAATTTTATTCTACATTTTTTATTGCTTTGAAGTGACAAGCGATTTTTCGTTTAACTTTTTATTGAATTCACTATTGTTATCGATTTCGTTTTAGCGTTTTTTCTTCTCTCAAACATGTGAAAGTTCTCATAGTTGGCGATGAAACAGAATATAAATGCATCATCAGTCATCCATCACTCGCGAATTGAAAGGAAGGTCTCAAATCGAGTATTACTTCTTGACATTTTTCTCGGCTTTTGATCGGGCCATATAACTGATTCTTATTGTTTAACCGCCTATTAATCCGTCCCTATTCCTGTCCCGTAAGCCTCTTAAGGTTTTTGAAAAGTGTCTTAAGGTGCTTTTGTTAGTCAAAGCATTGTTGTCAAGGCAAGAATTATTCAGTGATGGTAGTTATATAACGTTTTACAGCTTTGTAAGTTTATCATCATTATCACCACCATCACATCAATATTATCGCTGTCGTCATAGTAAACAATCTTAGTATTTATTGTAGTTTTCGTCATCATCACCATCGCCATCATTATTTTCGTTATTTCTGTGTAATCCTTTCTTGGATATCGCTTTGTGTTACCGTCCATGAATAATTCAATATGAATAAAGTTTATAAGTATTCAGCCGTTCTCTCTTCTTCATTTTTGTCATCGGCAATGAATTCACTTTTTTAAATGAGAATGAAATTTGTGGAGAATGTTTTACGAAAATTATGATCGGCACTTTAAAGGATTTTTTGCATGCGAAATATTTAAAATATTTAATTTTTCATGAAAAATATAATTTTTATGTATTTCAATTTTAACGATTGCAAACATCTTTAGATTTTTATCATAAATGTTCTTAATTCACTTTTGGAATAAACACGACAATTTAAATCTCTTTCCTTACATACCAATCTTTTGCCAACTTCTCCCCATCCGTACGTTATTCATACAATTTATGTTCAAATTGATCGAAATTAAATACCCCGGTATAACAGTAATCTTCTTGTGATAATATCCA
Source organism: Physocephala rufipes (assembly GCA_963966595.1). Taxonomy (NCBI): domain Eukaryota; kingdom Metazoa; phylum Arthropoda; class Insecta; order Diptera; family Conopidae; genus Physocephala; species Physocephala rufipes. The sequence goes on from OZ016505.1 coordinate 24,243,282, forward strand.
TAATGAAATTCTTCAGAGAACGAAAGGAAGTCATTACAAAAAAATTCCTTCCACTAATTAGAGTTTATAACGATCCTGTCGGAGCCATTTCGATGCTGTGAAGTCGAATTGTGTAATCACTTTTCAGAAGTCGGTTATACATTCTTTCTTTTTCTACCTTGTTCTTTTCTTACTTTCCTTTTTGTTGATCTCCATTTTCATCGTGCAATTTTATGCCTTTTACCGGCATTGTATTAGTTAACAGACTGCGCTAGTTAATGTGCTCATATCGTGTTATTACAAGCACACATACACACGCATTCACATACACACACACTCACACAACCATATATACGCAGTGCAAAGGCAAATAATCGCATAAATCGTCTTTCGACAGATTGAAGCCATAAATGCGCCGACCATTCATTCTACTAAACTATTAACGATAGTCTATCCCTTCTCTTTCATCAACCCCACCTTTCTCTTCTTAATCATCTTCTTTTCTTCTTCTTCCATTTGCCCATTCTGTTTGTGGTGTTCTTCTTCTTCCTTACGTTCAATTTATTGGCATGGGATAATTTTAATGGGTAATGCTTTTACTCTTGTTTCATTATCTCATTGTACTTAAATGTTTTGTAGAACTATTTTAAGATCGTTAAAGTCGGGAAAGAAGAAAAATAATTGCAATTAAGTTGTTGTTGTTGTTGTAGTTATCATTGTTTGTCCGGGTGGTTGAAACCGTTGGTAGGGGTTATAACATTGATAACAATTTTATTAATCATTGAGGATGGTATAGCTTTTTGCGAATAAGGAGAAGGAAGAAGAAGAAGAAGAATGCGGCAGAAGACTATAATTTAAGTATTACTCAAGGGGTGCAGCTGAGAATTTAAATAATGCTCTTCATTGAAGATTCTTATATTTATGTGGCTAATGGGCTCCCTCACGGAGTCACTCCCTCTCTTACAAAACCTGCGCGTTTGAGATCGTTCTAAGATTATAACTTCTATTAAAAGCTTAGTTAAAATCTAGTTAATTAGGAGCTAGTTAAAATCAAATAAATTAATCACTTGTACTGGCAGCCCTCTCGATCCGCCCGCAGGCCGCGCTTTAAAGAACTGCGCTCTACAGTAGAGAGATATTAATAATATATTTTATATCTAATAATTGGTCTGATTCAGGAGTTCAGTTTAACGGATAAATTCCGCAAAAAAAGGAATGTGCAAAGAATCGTTTTGATCTATCTCGCTTTAAGACGTTTCCCCTTTCAAATTTTATTAAATTTCTTAATCAATGCAAAACTATCTAAGACTTAGTTTGGAATCTAAAAGCCTGTACTGTTCGGAATTCGTATACACCCAAAAATACTGACACACTAAACCTCCTCTCTTTTATTAAACATCCGCCCGTGGTGCAATCCTCAACTCCATCTCTGTTGTAGACATTATTAAATCAATAATTTATTCCACCGACTATTGTTTTGTTAGCTCAGAATCATTTAAGGAGATTGTAGAAACGTGACTTTGCTAGTAAAGGACCTTTAGAATGCAGGAGACAACGACGGGGAATAATGAAATAGGATACACCAACGAGTGATCGCGATTTTTGTCGTTAGGCTTGGCGTAGGCTATCCGTGTTATGGCCTGAGGGATTCCTATGATTAAGTATGTTGCAAGCCCAATTAGCCTTTTACGGCGATTGAACGAGAAGTACAATTGAACAAAAACAACACTATCTGAATGATCACATAATGGCAAAAGTTGAAGGATTTGAGAGATAAAGAAGAGAACAGAAGGCAAGATGAATTTTTCTGATGAAACGAATAAGAATCGAATGAAATTATTTGCAGATGAATGTCAAAGAATAACGAGAACTGTTAAAATTATTAAAGCCGTATGGGAAAAACTCTTTTCCTATTTCTACTTGATATTTCCGCTTAATCCATGGCTTAGTATTTCTTTGTTACGATTCAGATTATTCTACACACTTATCTTTTCTTGTTAAACTGTTTATATTTTCTTCCTTCTCTTTCAACAAATTCCGCTCTAGTTGCGAACTTCATGAAATGACGGATATAGATAATATAATTGACGGTCAGTTGGCGTAATTGAAACTTATGAAATGGTCTAAAGATCTAGAATTTCACTTTTTCTCGCCAACGCGTCCTACAAAATTAAAAAAAAAAAATAAAATAAAAAAAAATAAAAATAAAAAATAACATTGTAAATAAATTGTAATTGTAAAAAGGTTTTTACATTTCATATAAAAACAATGGAAGAAGAAAGTACGCGACATATATTTTTATAACCAAATAATTGTATTTTTTTACATTTATTTGATAACCAAAAAAATTATTAGTAATGTTATTCAGATTTTTACTATCAATCATGTTTAAACCTTTCTTAAAATATATCTACGATATCCAAAAAATTTCTTAAAATTGATAGTTTGGTTTTTCTGCTCAATACTAGTCAGTCTGTACAGGCTAAATAAACAGTTATGCATCTTTGAAAATGTTACTTCTTATTTAATAAAATTACACAAGAAAAAGTTTTAAGTACAAATTTATGGATCCTATAACCTTTGTATTCCTCTCCACTTTAAATTCAACTTATTATTTACGCAATTGCTGTTTGGTTCCACTGTACGTGCAAGCCTTTACAATGTGGGCTGTTGTCAAAGAGCGCAGTAGTTCGACCACGACTGCATAACATAAAATAACCGCACCGAACGATTACCGTTACTGTAAATTAATCTTTTTAAATATGTTCGTCTGATGCGTTGAAAAAAGCTAAAAAAACAAAGACAAATAACAATAATGATAATAAAACATACAAAATATTACCGAGATATAATGGTTTTATGTCAGTAACTTATAAAAGGATTTAATTTATAATTTGTAAATGAATAAATAATAAAATCGAACCTTCTCTCGGTATGAACTCGGTATGAACGGTATGATCCGATTGTTCTGTAAACGCAATTGGATATACGTTACAATTTTTATTCAAATAATAAATTGTTAGGACAAAATGGAAAAAATTAACAAAGAACTCTTTCGCAAAAAATGAGCGTTGAAAAGAAGACGTAAAGCATGAAATTTGGTACGAATGTTCTCTGTCATCACAGGCTGGTTATAAATGTAAATATAATAACAGAAATATACATATGTAATATATTTAAATAAGCCGTCGACATGTTATTTCAACGTTGTTATCAATGGGTTCGGGAATAGGATATATAAGCTTCGGCCAGGCCGAAGATAACGTTTTTACTAGTTCCCTCTTCTTTCCCTCCAACAAGAGAACCAAATTAATTAGAGAGCCCAATCTACTTTTAAACAAAAGTAAAGAAACTTAAAGCGCAACTCGATAATTAACTCGATAATTAAGATTTTCATTCTGTAGAGGGTGCTGTTAATATAAATCAGTGTAATTAAGTAAATAGTAAGTCAGACCCACAAAACAAAATTTATTAGATTCTGACTGGTCTAAAACTTATATTTGAAACTTCAGTCTGAAGCTTTAATATTGTTCTCTATGCGATAACATTACGGCAATTAATTTCACCACTTTAGTGGCAACCGAAACCACTTTAAGTGCTATCTATGATAATTAAGGTCGAAACCTAGCTAACAGAACAGACAGCTCTTTATATAATTGCGATTACTTAGAATTGATGGGATTACTTTGGGATGCTTGAGAGTTAATTGAAAATGAAAGAAAAGATAGTCATGTTCAACAACCTGAAGCTTTCCTTTAGGATATCCAGAGATGTCAAATCCCAAATATGACTTTTAGTACGCTAATTCTCACATATTTTCAAATTGTATTAAATTTTGTGATAGTTGATTCTACTTTTATTTAAATTGCTTCCATTTGAAACCCCATTTGAAACATATTTCAAACATTTCTTGGTTAAATTTGACATTTTTCTCAATCAATCACAGGCCACATTTACATACTTGTGGCCATCATAATTTACTTTACCACGATTACTTAGTATAAATATTTTCGAGAGGGCTGAACAGATGTTGAAAGATGATTATTTTAGTAAGAGGTCGTCGTTTGAAAATAGTCAAGGAAGAAAGCAAATACCTTGAAATGACAGTTCTTTTATCAGCAGACTTCCATCCAAAAAAAGAGCCATGAATCTTCAAAAGAAATTTCATTGAATCCGTCAATAGAGCTATTATTTCTGCTTTTGTCGTTTACATAACGCGATGGCTAGGGAGAGGGAGAGGTGATACTAAATTTCGATCATTCTCTTATTGTGCTTTCGCTTCTCGAGAGCTCTTGTTATTCGAGTCATTAAAACGATATGGTTTAATTTTTTTAAGTTCTTTTGATTAAGCTTTTGTATGCGGACGATTACTACGCTTTGGGCTTTTCTATCGTTAAATAATTTAATCTGTAAAGAAAACAAATTTGACCTCAGAATAGAATTTTGTGAATATTTTTTATTATTTTGTTCGGCATATTTTTTATTTTGTGTTCGGGACAATGATAATTTGTTTCTTTCTTATAGCCATAAAAAATTTATGAATTAAAAATTGTATAAAATTATTACAAATTCAAAAAACATAAATTATATATTTAAAAAGTAACTAAAATTTAATGATTATCTAAAAATCTAAAATTATTGAAATCTAAAATTAAATGAAAATACATATAAATTTTCAGGTAAAGTCGGAAAGCAACGAAATCATGGCAAAGCGTTTCGAAAAAAATATTTATTTAGTTTTTAATTTAATTATCATTGAAAACAATTGTCATTAATATTAAAAATTAATTACACAAATATAATAAATTTCACAACAAATTTGAAAACTATTACAGATTATATAATTTAGTTTACGAACTCCAAATATTTATAGTCGTTTCTGTAACGAGTTGTTGTTGGTAACGGGGCAATTAAAATGAGAGTTAAAGCAAAATTAAATGAAAATATTATTTTAATGATTATTTTTTGAAGTTAATGTTGAATAAAATTTGAATCTTGTGACCAGAAAAATGATTTTAGCAGGAAATATTTTAGGATTGCTCTATTTTATTTAATTAAATAATAGATTTTTTTAATAGACTTTTTTATTTTTTAGGCATTTAATTAGGCATTAACTGGTAATTACTAATTAGATATTTATTTTTATCAAATAATTTACAAAAATTACAACAAAGTCTATCAAAATTGTTCTCATTGAATGAAATCTAGTAATGGCACAAGGCGATATTCGCTTGTGTTTTAATTCGCGCAACGTATCGAAAATAAATTAGTGCTGGCATTACTGACTCGCATTATCGTGGCTCCGTGTCAAACGTGCGTGCGTGTGTGTGCATTACACTGATTGTAATAATGCGACTTATTTATTTTGGGCGAAAATGCATTCTAAATTTAGTATTAACAAAATGGTACTATAGCAAATATCGTAGCCGGTCGTAGAAGCGTTTTAGCGCAAAAACTTAATGTGCGTTACAGCATTGTTTGTATCACGAAATATACGGGAGAGGGGAAAATTTACTAGCGGAGAGAAACATTCGAAAAGGAGGGGCAATTGCAAGCGTAATCAACACTTTGAAAGGGTGTGATGCTGGCACAAGCTGAAGCAGTGAACGAAAACACTGACACGACGTAGAGAAAATTAACGACAGCAAGCAGCAGTTGCTGTAAATGATGTGGCGACAAAACCAAATAAAAAACCAAGAAACTAGTTTTTTGAGTATGTCGTAGCTGTAATAATGTAGTAACCAACAACAACAACAACGAGCACCGTCACTAACATTTTAATTTGTGTCAAATTTTACTAAGTGCAAACGGCTGATAAAATTAAATCAATGTGTATTTTTTTAAACGACAGACATGTTTTTCGGAATAGAATTATTGAAAATTTTAAATTGATTATGAATTTTTACATTATTTATATTAATTTTTTCTAAATAATCTCTAGAAATTAAGTTTAATTAAAATGATTGATTTAGAACAGGCTACAGTAAGGTTATCTTTGTGAAATGCTCTTAAGTACCGATTGTGGGCAAATTTTATATTTTAGGATGCAGTTTTTGGGTACCGGTCCGGGGGGATTTAAAAACACTAATAAAGCAACACCAAAAAAGAAGAAATTTTGTAATTCAAAGACCTTTGAGTCTTATTGTTTTACCTTCTTCTTTCTCACCTTTCAAAAATGATAATAAACCACACCAAACAACAATATGAATATCAACAACGTATTATCGTGGTCATAATTAAAACTTTTTGAATGTTGAAAGGTCGTTTTGCCGATTTGCAGAAGCATATGCAGAAGCATCACGATACACGTCTTCGTTATGGCCGTCGTTGTTTGTTATATTTTGCGAATTACATGAGCGTTAAATGCAATCACCATCATTACCATCATCATCATCATCGTCATCATCATTTATGGCAATAAGAATACCAACTCACCAGCCAGACATGCAGAGAAGACTTCTCCACCTATTCACCACTTCTCCGTACTAGTTGTCCCTACAGTAACTATCTCCTCCCTCGTCGTTTTCTCTTACTTTGATGGCAATAAGAACTAAGTAGAAGACGGAACGAAATATCGAAGGCGTTAAGCGACTGTCAAGGAGGTATATGTTGTCCTCATTCATCAAACGCGACGTCCATTCTTCTTCTACAACTTGTTATTTATCCCTTTTCTTCCCTACTAAAAAAATACAGATCTTCACCACTATCTCCAACCATTCATCTTACTGCATAGGAATGCAAATTGCTTGAATGCACTTTCAAATGCACTTTCGTGTTTGTAATCAGCGATTGACTTGAAGTATTTTTTGTGTCAAGCAACTTAGGGAAGGCGATATGATGGTCGTTATGAAGGGAATAGAAGAAGAAACATAAGGGATTGTTGGTCATATGTGGTAGATTTAAGGAAATAGGTCTAAGGATAGACTTATAGGTCTAAGGATAACCATCTCGTCACCCGTCATAATAGATTACTACGTGTTCAGCTGCATTTGATTGTTGTCAACCGAACGTCGGCCACTAGTTGGCGCCATCAAACGCATGGTCATTCAACATTTATCATTATCCAGCATTCCATCGGCGACCGAGGAATCTCATGGTGATGGCTGGGATGGTTTCAACGATGGTAGTCATGCAGTTAATCACTTCGGAGAGCGATTGGTACCTGAAGCGTTAAGCGCTTCAGCCTGAGGGTGATTCTTTGCGAATGATTTGCATTGCAATCAATAAAATTAATCACTATCGTAGATATTTTTAGAAACTTCAGAACAATAAAGTTAAAGCAGTGCTTACTGCTGTTCTTGCTCTGACTGTTGTTAATTTTAAATTGCTGAGCATCGCTAAGACGGTCGAGAAGGAGTTGAAATCGTTGGAGAATTATTCGTCGTTGATAAAGAATTCGTGGTTGTTTGTTTGTCGTGTTGGTATATTGATTTGGTTGGCCCGGTTGCTTTGGTTAATCCCGTTTGTGCGCTTCGTTGTGGAAGGTGATGAATTGTTGTTGAGTTCCAGCTTCAGGCTTGATATTGTTAACGCTTGACTGTGTATTAATTTTGTCATAAATTTTAATATTTAAAAACACAAAAGACCTGAAAGCGATAATTACATTCCACTTTCTAAGCTTTTTTAATACTTTGTACTAACTGTATAGTTATAATTTATATAATAATAATTTTCAGTGTCATCCGCAATTGATGTTCGCTTATTAATAATGACCGATCATTAACCGGATGGAAGTGTGCAGACCATGAAATATTGAAAAATAGTAAAAGAAAAACTATTCAGAAAAAATAATTTATATATTCACAAATTATTAATTATTATTTAAATCAAATTTTAAGCTTTCAATTGAGTTTTTTTTTCTTTATGACCAAATTATTCATGATCACTTCCGGTATCCGGTTTCTATTTTCAAGAGGAATGCTTTTGTCAACTTTTACCTGTCTTTAGTGGATTATTTTAAAGTCAACACTTATTTATTGAATTTACTTACTCTTAATTAACCAACCTAATTATTTATACGCTACTAATTCAGTAGAACAAGTACATCATTGTCATTATCATTATGGACATATTTTATTCTCTATGAGTCCTTCAAATATTTTTCCGCATTAATTCATCCCTATCGTTATCGCATGTGATTAATGAATGCATCACGAGGCAAACAAATTGTATAAATTTCATTTAATTTAGTCCGAACTTTTGATCAACAAATTCATGTTTCAATTAATTGCTGCTGACCTATTTTGTGTAGAGAGCGGTAGGGGTGGGTGTTAAAAATGGCATTCATACAAATAATGAAATTTATGAAAACATTTTATTAAATTTGTTACGGGCAATTGCTGTTGCTATTAATGTTTTTGTTGTTGCAATTTCTATAACATTTTATACTATTTGTTCTTATCATTATTTCTAAAATATGTCTCTGATTTGACAAAGCCGATATTCATCCGCCGGAACAGTTATGTTTTTTTTAACACGTAGTAAGGAAGGATGGAAAGAAGGAATAATTGAATGTGTTAATGTAGTCGTTCGTTAATTAGGGTGAATTAGAGAGAATTATCAGAACATAGAAAAATAACCTAATTATCAGTGTCATCGTTGACACAAGGAGAAACAATTAGAAAGAACAAGAAGAAAATTTGTGTATTTTTCTGATTCGAGAATTCATCTCTCTTCGTTTGATCGCCTGACATTCGCGGCTTGATCGCTTATTATTAAAGCGTGAAATAACCATAAAAAGCTATTTGTTAAATGGTTGAAAAAAATTTAATAAACTGGCCAAATTCTTGACTGAAATAAATAAATTTAAGAATTAAGTATTACATTTCTTACTCTCACATTCGTTCCCAAGTTTTGTTTTATTTAAATCTTTTCAATTAATGAATTTTTTCTGTTTTGTATTTCCATAATTTCTGTAAATTTTCGGTGTTTGTTTTATCTTTGAGATTGAGAAGATTGCTCAACTGATTTGTTTCGAAAATTCTAATTTTATAAGAGTTGAATAATTCAATTAAGAGCACAATTTTCTGTATTGCTTCTACTAGCCCGTATGTACATAAATTTTATTCGTCATTATCGTATCTCCATATTCGTCATTATCGTTAGTTCGATATAATTTATAATCTAGAGTATAGATAGATATGAAAGATATAGATAGATAATGTAGATTGTCTACTACATTCATGATGTTTCTGCTTTTTTCAATTCAATTTTTCTTTCAATTGGAATATTGGAAAAATTCCTATAATCAATATCATCAGATCAGATTGATCTGCTTTTTTTCATCATTCACCTTCATTATTTATCTTCTTCTTCTGCATTATTATTCACACACTTATTTTTTCATCTGAAACAAATCAAGGAATATCATGCTACCTTTTTCATTCTAGGAAGGACCAACTTTTCAGGTTTTCCGCTTCACTTTCTCCTTTATTCTTTTTCTTACAATCCTTGCTTATTATATATAGTAATTATTATTAATCCTGCCATAATTATCATCATAATCATAAACATCAGTTGAAAAATAGTTGGCGCCTGGGGTATATTTTAAATGGAAGGGCGTTACCTGAGGAAATGTACTAGTTTTCAGTGGTTTTTGAAGCAACAACGACAATGCACACCAAAGTTCTTCCAAAATTTCATTTTATGAGTTGTCTTCAAAAGGAGTGGGAAAGAGGTAGAGACAGAGAGAGAGAAAGAGAGAAACAGCATATATTCTTTTAACTTAATTTTCGTTATGCAACGGAATTTATCCGGGCGGTCCCTCCAGGAAGAAATAAAAAGCGAAGAAAAGAAGAATGCAGAACAAAACCATGTATGACCTCAAATAAAAAGAGGCCAAATTTTTTGTTTGACAAGAAAGTAAGACGGATAACAACCGAATTTGCTGCAACTTTTCTATTTGATCAAAGAAAAAAGCTTTTAAAGTTAGCCAGAAGGGAAGTGGGAGCCGAGAACATAAACTTTTCAACGTCAGAAAGTTTGTCAGTTTGCTGAAGTGGTTTTCTGTTTCTCCACAATTCTTTACTTATTTGCTCTTACTTCTTTTTTGCCTCGCAGATCTATTTGATTATTCGCAGAAGATACATATTTTTTCCTACATAGACTACGGCTGGATACTATTGTGATAAAATGTTATCAACTGCATGGACCAATTTAAAACTTCTGAAGTCCATACGAAATTTTTCAACTAGCTTGTTTTGTTTTTGCTAATTTTTATTTCTATGGTTACGAGTATTATATTGTCGTTATGATGTCTTTCTTGTATTGTAGAAAATTACTAATTTTATTGTTTTAGTTGTTGTCGTTACTTCCGTTATTTTTATGACAACTATTTCATTAATTTTAGTTATATATTTTTATTGATATTGGGTTTACTTTCTGTATCATAATAGAAAAAAACGAATAAAAACGAATAAAACTAATAAATCATAAAAACTCTTAAGACTAATTAATTTCAGAAATAGTGCATTTTGAAGTTCTTTTCCGCGATAGTTTTTATAATATTTTCGTATCGTATTGATAAATACTAATCCTCAGACATTCAACAATTTGTGGTTTTTATATTTTTATACAAGAAAATAATCACTTCTAAAGAATAACTTTTCAGGAAACAACTCCTGAACGTAATTTCGATTCAATGGAGCAATGTTTTTTTCAATTATAATTCGGTTTCTAGAAATCAAACATTTAAATCAATCAAATATTCATTAAACAGGCTACACAACATTTAAAAGTTAATTAAACAACGTTTCATGAGAAAAGCATAAAATTAAATATTCTTATTAGTGAAAAAGATTTAGGAAGAACAGACGATGGGATCAAAAGAACAATGTTTTTATTTTAAAGGCATAGAAAAAAATAATCAGAAAAAATTATTTATACAATTTTCATTTTGAACAACTATCAATAGATTGCTTCAATAAAAAGTAACAAGTACACAACAACAACAACACCTCCTCTCAATTAGATAGATCTAGATAATTTCTAATTGCAACAAATTTACATTTATCAAGTGACTTAGTAAAAATATCTGCAACTTGATGTATTGAAGAGACATGATTTATTTGTAATTTTTTCTTCAAAAGATTGTCCCTTATGAAGTGATGCTTTATGTCTATATGCTTCGTTCTTTTAGTTTCCGTATTCTTAGCCATTTGTATACAGCCTTGATTATCTTCATATAAGATGAATGAGTCTTCTGTTGTCATAACACTCATGTCTTCTAGAATTCCTTTTATCCATAGACCTTCTGAAGTAGCTGAACTTAAGGCAATGTACTCTGCTTCGCTTGATGATAAGGCTACTGTAGTTTGCTTCTTACTCGCCCAAGAGACTGGACAACCAAATACATAGAAAATATATCCACTTGTAGACTTCCGATCTTCTGTATCCGATCCCCAATCTGCATCCACATAACCGTAAAGTATGTTATTTTCTTCACCTCCTTTTGTTTCTTCGCCTTGTTTTGTTTTACATTCGTACTTCAACTTGAGTTTCTTTGTTCCTTTGAGGTATCTTAGAACTCTTTTAAGCGCTGTCCAATGAACTTCATTAAAATTTTCCTGGAACCTACCCATGTATCCAACGGCATAGCAAATATCTGGACGTGCACATAGCATTACATACATTAAGCTTCCCAATAGCTCTTTGTATTGTTGATCAGAACTTGCATTATCATTTCTAGGCAGTTGAAGTGCTTTTTCCATTGGAGTACTGGCAGGATTACAGTTGTTCATACCAAATTTATCCAGGACTTTATCAATGCTGGCTTCTTGACTTAGATACATTATACCTTTCTCTCTATTATACTCTATTTTAATTCCAAGATAATATTTTAGTTTTCCACAGTCTGACATTTCAAATCTAGCTGATAATTTTGATTTCATAATTTCAATGTAATTTGGATTACTTCCCGCAATTAAAACATCATCAACATATATTAATAACATCATTAAATCCTCGTCATTACGTTGAGTATATAAACAGTAATCATGTTTGGACCTTACAAAGCCTAAATCCGTCAAGAAGTTATTAAATTTGTGATTCCAACATCTAGGACTTTGTTTTAGACCGTACAGCGATTTGTGTAATTTCAAAGCCATTCCTTTTTCCTGCTTCATACCATCAGGAATATCCATATAAATCTCATTTTCGAGTTCTCCATGTAAAAACGCTGTTTTTATATCTAACTGGTGGAATGTATATTTCTTTTTCACACCAACAGCTAACATTGTTCGAATAGTGCTGAGTTTAGCAACTGGAGAATATGTTTCTTCATAGTCTATTCCAAATCTTTGCTGGAAGCCTTTTGCTACTAATCTAGCTTTATACCTTGTAGGTTTTCCATCAGCATCAGTTTTATGGTGAAAACCCATCTTGATTTAATAAGTTTCTTATTTGTTGGCTTCTCCACTACAGTCCAAACTTTATTATCATCCATGGATTTCAGTTCACTCTTTATAGCTTCTTTCCAAAGATTGTGACATGCTAAATTTTTTATGTCGTCGTAAGATTTCGGAATCTCGTTATTAAATGCTTCGAACAAAGAATTATAATAATCTGAAAATCTACTTGGAGGCTTCCGGTCTCGTTTACTTCTTCTAATTTCCGTTTCCGGATTTGATATGGTCTCATTAGGATTTACAGTAGTGTTAGGTATTTCTTCAACCAGTTCTTCCACATTATTTTCATTTCCTTGATAAATAAGGTTAACATTTGATGCCTCATTTGAAACGACACCACTATCGCACTCTCCCTCTTGCTCGTTTCTCTCCTGAGTTTCCACGTCTAATAAATACTTGTCATGGCGATTAATAGTTTTTACTGTTTGTTTGTTGGTTGTTAATTTATATGGAAAAAAGGATTCATTAAACTTGCAATCTCGAGCAAGGATTATTTTATGTCTTGCCTTATCCCACAATCTATATCCGTTAGGACAATAACCCATCATTACATAACAACTACTCTTTGGATCTAGTTTACTTCTCTTTTGATTGGGAATCCATGCATATGCAGCACATCCAAAGATTTTTAATTTTGTTATGTCAGGTTTTTCGTTATACCACAATTCGGCTGGATTTTTGTTTTCTAATACAGCTTTTGTTGGAATTCTATTTATCAAGAAGTTGCTAGTATATACGGCTTCATTCCACAAATATTTTGGCATATTAGATTCGAGGATTAAGGATCTTACTTTATCTAGTAAAGTTCTATTAAACCTTTCTGCTACGCCATTTTGTTGGGGAGTATACGCTATCGTTTCAGAGATCATAATTCCTTTGTATTTACAATACTTTATCATCTCATTCGATTTATATTCTCTACCTTGATCTGTAGTTAATATTGATATATTAAATCCGAATCGAGATGTAACTGATGCATAATATTCTCTAAATTTTTCAAAGACTTCGCTTTTCTTCTTCATTAAGAAGACATTAGTAAAATGTGTATAATCGTCTATGAATGATACAAAATAGTTTGACCCGTCATATGCTTTGGGAGTTATTGGACCACAAACATCAGAATGGATGTGTTCAATGGGTCTCTTAGCTCGTGTTCGAGTTCCAGTAAATGGTTCGCGACATTGTTTGCTTTGAGTGCATGTGTCACAAAAATCGGGAATGGATATATCATTTGGTATACCATCTACCATTTTGTACTTTAGTAATTCATTTGAATTGTGCTTACTAATGTGGCCTAATCGTTTATGCCACAACCAACCCATTTCATTTTTACTTAAATTAGATGCAGATACTGACCTTGACACTTGAATTTTGAATTCAAAAAGATTTCCAACTCGCTTTGCTTTTGCTAGAACTTGACCATCTTTTTCTAGGACAGCTTCGAACTTTCTGAAGTTTACCTTGATACCAGCTTCAACAATTTTTGGTACAGATAAAAGATTTTCACGAAAATGTGGACTGTACAGAACGTTCTTGAGTGTTATATTAACTCCTGTGTTGCTAATGCCTTGTATTTCACCAATCTTCTCAATCACGATGAAGTGACCTTCTTTAGCCACGCTTATATATTTCGGTTCACTGAGTTTATTGATTGTAGAAAATATTTGAATATCGTTGACGAAATGGTCCGTTGCTCCTGAGTCCAATGCGAAAGAGATCGTTGTCATATGAATATCCTTTTGTCTGAAATTTGAATCTGCCATGAAGCTAACTCCTGAATTTGCAGTAGGCTTTACTTCTTTTGCGCGGCAGTCCTTTTTCATGTGACCGTACCGACCACACTTGTGACATTTTCCATTGAATTTAACTTTCCTTTTCTTTGTTGAAAATGCAGTTGCTTTTTCTTCTACTAGCTCTGATTGTCGTTGTTTCTTCTTGGATTCTTCTGCTATCAATCGCTCTTTTACTACACACAATGTAAGTTCTTTCGTAGATAAGTTTTCCATTGCTGTTACAACGGCATCGTACGATTCAGGAAGGGTTAAGAATAATTGAGACACTAAGTCGGTCTCTTCCGGTTTTGCTCCACTTGATTTTAGTTGACGAATCAGGGAGTCAAATTTCAATAAATGCGGTTGCATTTCCTCACCTTCTCGGAGTTTGAGCTTTGCTAGTTCCTTCCGTATAAGTGTTTGATAAAGTGCGGACTTCTTTTCGAATGAAGCACTTAATGATTCCCACATTTCCTTGGCAGTTTCTTTTTCCCGAACGTACTCGAGATAGTCATCATGTATAAATGATATTATTATATCCTGCGCTGTTGCATCTAATTTCTTAAACACTGCGTTTTCCGAACTTCCCGTAGGTGCTGTTTCCATCACAGCTTTGAGGCAACCTATCGAGGAAATATGTCTTTCCACTCGGAACTTCCAGTTGTCGAAATTGGTCCCAGCAAATTGCTGTATTCCTGTTGTCTTTTCCGTTAAGCCCATAACCTCTTATTAGTGAAAAAGATTTAGGAAGAACAGACGATGGGATCAAAAGAACAATGTTTTTATTTTAAAGGCATAGAAAAAAATAATCAGAAAAAATTATTTATACAATTTTCATTTTGAACAACTATCAATAGATTGCTTCAATAAAAAGTAACAAGTACACAACAACAACAACAAATATATATTATAAAAAACTAATTAAATAATCAGAATTAAGTGAAAAAACTGGTTTCCAAACCAAATTAATTAATTATCTTTTTATGAAAGAAAAATTGCACGACTAAATAAATCTTTCATTAATATTTTATTGACATTTCTGATGACACGTCTCATACCTAGTACGAATTTATCTACTAGTAGGAGACTAGACTTCATTTTCAACTCTTGTAAATGGAATTGGATGACACCATTTTATCCTGAACTACCGAAACAGGGTGAAATGTAATATTAAAAGGGGCGTGGACCGCCCACTGTTAATTAGTGTCAAACCATAAATTGATGTTACGAATGTAGCGTACAGAAGATTCTGCCAGGGTGAAATCAACGCGCTTGCTCGTTGCATCAATTTTGTTGTACCGTTATTTTTTTTGGTACCGATTTTTTTGGACTAATGTGTTTATTTGTGTCTTCAATTGCGTAGATTAAGTGCGCGATGGTAAAATGAAATGGAAATTAGGAGTGAAAGAAGAATCGAAAAAAAACGTTAAACAAATACAAAAACAACGGTGGTGCATCGGTGAGATTTGAGTATCGACGATGCGAAGGCTTTAAAGCGATTGTTATGAAACACCGTAACAACACGGAGGCAACAACAGCAGAAACAACAACAACAATAAATTGGGTTCATGCGTATGCTTATGCGGGTTGAGTTCGTTATTACAATAAAAAGACTGAGAAAAGGACGAGAAAAAAAGAGGAAGGAGTAAAACAGGCGAATGACCGAGTGTCCCAACAACCAAACAACCCAATACGACCGCTGAAATTTAATCTGCTATTGTGTTTTTGTTTACTTTTAATCTTATTGTGATTAATTGGTTATTGTTTTTTTGCTTTAATTTTTGTAATTTTAGCTTTTTCTTTAACTTTTTCGCAAAAGGTACGAATCGGGTCTTTTTGAGGACTCTACATGATTGGTAGTAGGTCTCCCACACTTTGACTTTAGACATGCTGGCAACATTAAAATCGAGGGGACATGATGCAAAGTATAAAACGTAGCAATGTGTACGAGGTTAAAGAAGACAAAATGAGCAACCTGTCGCTTGTCATAAAATTCATCACGTTGTTTATGTTTTTTCTTAAAATTATTCGCCAGTCACACTTTTTAGACTGTTGCTTCTTCACTTTTTTTTGTAAGTTTTACTACCTTTTTTGTTTTTATTTATTTATTACTTTTACGGAACGTTATCGTGTTACCTAACGGTTGCGTTAAATGTCAGTCGAGACGAAAACCGCACGACCCAAGCTCTTCGGTTCTTCTCTTGCCTTTTTTTAAAAGCTTTTTTTCGTTTTCTGTTTGAGACTTTATGCGATCGTTTGGGCATCTTTGCCATCTTGAAAAAGATGCTGCATTACGTGTCAAAATTCATTTACAAATACCCTCTTTTCTTCGTCCGTTGTGACATTTCAGCGAACCGGTGGTCTGCGATGGATAATTTTGCAATAAATAGTTGTTATTGCTTTCGTTACGACGATTACATTCTTGTTGTTTTCGTTGATTTGCTCCAACTTGTAATCTTAGCGTCTTCTGAATCCGAGACTCTTTCCACGTCTTTCTCGGAAAACTGATGTGCTCGTTAAATGTCATGATATAACATTTGTCATGATATAAAATTTTTATTTTTATTTATATTTATTTTGTTATTTTTATTTAATTTGTTTATTATTTGCGTTTATTATTCCGTTACATCTTTAGACTAACGGAATATATACTTTATAAGCTGAAATATAACGGTGACTTTTGTTGACCGAAAAATATTATTTGAAGACTTCCTGAACACCCGGATGACCTTCCCTCCTTATTAAAAATGTTGGCAAAAGAGATATTATATCAAAATTCAGCTTCCGATCTTTAACGGAAAATAAATATTTATTGCTCTCAAATGAGCTTTAAAATAACGGCTTCCTCAACGTAATTTCAGTTTGTTTGTTTCTTAGCAAAAGACGTCAATTTATATATAAATAAAACAAATACGAAAAATATACTGTAAAGAAAAATATATCGTCCAATAAATCGTAAAATAAATTGTAATGCAATGAGCTTTCGTATGTTTCTACTATTAGAGCTTATAGCAGACCGCCACGTCTACCTTCATCCCCCCTCCGACATCGTTAACAACTTAAGCGTTATTTACGTAAACTACAAATAGTTGAAGCGAAAATGCTTCCATACTGTTGCAAAAGCCTGTCGTTGGTCAAGTAGTCATTAAACAACTAACGAAACTCCAGCAACACCCCAGCCGTCCGTCCAGTCAGGCAGTCTTAAGTACCACGAAGTCAAATATTAACCTGCAAAAATCAGAAACCGCGACAGCTTTGGAACAAAAGCCACGATATTGATGGATATTACGGTCTATTGCTATCATCCGTTTCACCGTTCACCGAAGGAAACCCGACTCAACTCCAGACCGGACAGACCATGCCGAAGCTTTGCAGGTATATCGAGTTTATAAATTCGTAACTAAAAGTCTTTTATGAGTCAGCATCCTTGAAAATTTCTTAAGTAAATCCAAAAGCTTTTAATTTGGTCTAACAAAAATTCTTAATTAAAATTTTATGACGTTAATAAAAAAATGATGGAAAAATGGATGGAATTGTAAAAGAATGAGAAGGGCTTAAAAAGGCGGGAGAAGGGAGAATTCTTTAAGATAGCTCTTAGTTTAATCATTGAGTTTAAGTATCATTAATAGTGTTTCAATATTATCGTTCAATACATTGCTACAGATTTGAGCAAATCTCTTCAATTTTACGCTTTTGAAAAATTCTTTATATTTGCAAAAGTTTATATGTGTTTTTTAAGAAACAACTAGGAACGGTAACCTCGGCCTGAGTAGAGCTCATGTGCCCTACATGTTACAATATAACTTATAGCTCAAATTCAATAATCAGTGAGCGAAGAACGCCCATTTCTTGGAGTTAACATGTTAGATTTTGTATTTTAAATTACAATTTTAGCTTCGGGATTTCTTTACAAATTGAGGAGCTGATCTCAAACACCCCTAAAGGTCCACCGCCACTGCTCCGACTAAAACAGTCTAGGAAAGTAGAGAACATTATTGTACATTTCATGGAAATTCGTTCGTTGTGGGCGGGCCACAGCCGCTTTTAGGAATATGGTTTGAACGGAGACTTCTTTTATGCGTTACAAACGCAAGAAATAAGTGAATATTCTACTAGGTACGATACTACTCTTTCTAGTGTAGGGTATAATAATAATGAGGAAGCAAATGATTTTATTACTGGGAGAAGTTTAAATCGAGTGATTTTGGCTTCTCCTGAAAAACCTGAAATCGTGACTAACTAACGATTATTAAATTATGATTAAATTATTATGAAATACTTTTACAATATCGTTGAGGAAAATATTTAATTAGCGGACCTCTTGCTTAAGTTAAGATATTCTATGTTAGAATATTAAATAACTAATAATTTATAAAAAATTTTAAGTTCGAAAGAGCATTTTTTCTTTGTAATCTGCGCATCTCGGAAACATGTTATTGTTCTTCTAAAATTGGGTGTTCTGCCTTAGCTGTTATTGTTATTGTTATTAGTGGTAATTGTGCTTTTGTTAACATATTAATTCATGTTAGTGTTATTATTGTTGTTGTTTTGACAGGTTTTATTACTGTGATTCTTTTGTAAAGGGTCATTCATTTTGAGATCTTCGATCGATTGCCATTTATATAAGAATTACTAATACTACTGCGATTATTGCTCCTGTTGTTGTTTTCATTTTTGTTGTTGTTTTAAAATTCGCAATAATACAAATTCTATGGCCACCGATCAATCACATCGTTGGTGGTGGTGTTGGAGATGGTGCTGCTGATGATCCCCCTGCTGGTCCCATACATTTCATACTTCTAGTCATTCAATCATTTCGATCACATCGCCCCAACCCCAACTCGTTCCTTTCCACGGTTCCTTTCTGCGGTTTCTTCTTATTTGTTTTTTTTATGATATAATAATTTTTTTTGCTTTTGTTGTTGTTTTGGTACCCTAATGCTTTATTATTTCAATCTGCGGTTTTCGCAACTGTTTACGAACAGATGGTTTTTACAATATTCTATAATTTATTATTTTAACCACATCATAATATTACATTATATTGTTTGCTGATTATCTAGAAATCTGTCCCCCTTTTAAATTAACCCTTTCCCCATTTTAATTCATATATTTGTCTTGAAGATTTTGCTTAGCCACGAATAATTCTATCGCACAACGTGCTAAACCAACAAATCGGCGAGTTCATAATCACGATCGAATCGTCTGTATGGAAGTAATATTTTATTAATAAAAAAAAAATAAAATAGCTTCGACTAGAACAAAAACTCATAAACAGACAGTGATATAATCGATAACCACATTATGTGATGACGTGTTAATGAAAGAATAGAATCGTGTCACAGTGCAAAGCAATTAATATCGGCTCATGAATATATTCGTGACTCATGAATATTCATTAAGATTTTATTAATAGCTTTTAAACTTGTCTGAATTTGTTAGTGAGAAAAATTGAGAAAAATCCATAAAGAATTTGAAAATAGTTTGCAAAAAAGTGAGTGAAATTTTTTATTAATATTTTCTGTAAACGCATGAATTGCATTCATCACGTCGGTACTTGAACTTTTTTGATGGCAAGGTAAAGATTTTTCAAAGTTGGAATGTAATTGCTAAGTTTTCAATAACACCAACAACAACTACGGACATCGCAAAACAACATCGGACAACATTGAAGATACCACCCTGCTCATCTTCTTTTTCCACTTTACTACTTTTTCAGTGCCTTCTATAACTGTTATACTAGTTTTCTGAGCTTATGAATAAGGTTTTTCAAAATTTCTAGATATGTTGTTGTAGTTAAAATGTTTGTTATTGTTGCTGCAGATGTTGTTGGTGCTTCTTCAGGGTAAAGGCGACATTTTCGACATGTCATTAATTTCAAAATTAATTTCTTGTTATTGTTTTCTCCTCTATTTTCCATAAGGGTCGAAATACGAGGCAACACCAAGTCTGATATATTTCGATTTTTGTGATGATCATTATTCAGTATTCTAAATTTTAATTTTTCGTAGAACAATTTAGAACGAGTGTACCTTAATTTGTTAAGTGTAAAACGAACGCGATGTGAAAAGAAACTGTAAATTTTTATGAAATTTCAAAAAAATATTTAACATTTTGCCCTTCGTAATTTATTTGTGATGTGAAATTCTTTTGTAGTCCTTAGATGTCTCTTTTTTATTTATTTGTTTATGTCTTTTTCTCTTTCGAAAAGTAAGAAGAACATGTTGTTTAATTTACGTTTTTTTGCTTTAATTTACTTAATTCACCTTCTGTTTATCAATATTTCAATCAATGAAACACAAGCAAATACGAATAAAACTAATGACAATCGAGAGCAGACGGATTCGGGAATTGAAACTGCGTCCTGATCAATTCAATTGAACAATCCATTCACGAGAAGAAAACAGATAGAAGAAAACAGTAGATTCATTCCAACATTTCGTTGGGAAGCAATCAACAACTTATCGGCAAAACCTATCAACAAACAAAGATTACGGTCTACGGATCGACCTCACGAACAATTAATTTAATAATTGAAATTCAATAATTGAATTATTCTCAGAAAGTGATTAAGCAAGAAAAAGAGCCGGTGAGCTGAAAAAAGATTTTATGTCAATTCACAAAGAGCCTTTGCGGAAGGACGATCGAATCAATTGTCGAATTTGTTTCATCTTTCTTTGAGTTAATTTTTACAGACTGAGTTTCTGCTATCTAGAAATATTATTCTAGAAAGTAAAAAGATATTATATCACTTCGTTTCTGTTTACATTCGAACCAAATTGTATTTACGTCTCATCGAAATTCAGTCAAGCACGTGGAATATACTCGTAGAAGAAGCCATGAAATACGAAAATGAAAGAAGACGAAACACAAAATCATATCCCGAACCTCACGTCGCAAGAAATCGTAGCCTAAGTTGAACAAATGCAACCCCGATGAGAGTCAATGTACCAAAAATTTGTACTGCATACACTGAAAAAAAATTTAAATTATTAAAAAAGCTTTAAGAGGAAAGTGAAAACGCTAACGAAACTAAAACGAAAAATATCTATCAAAGAAAACCGAGAGAGATTATTGTAGGATATAAATAAAAATTGGGAATAAGAAGGGAAGACGAGGAAGAGAAAGATGTCTGAAAAAATTCACTTCAACAGGCGCTGATTGAAACAATGCTGCTTATGGATGGTCTTGTTGGTCCAGTATTCACACTTGAATCAGGCTAACGTGGTTACGGCAGAGAAGGGCGGGATCGGGGAAAAACAAGAGGAATAGACTACTTCGCGAATGACGTTAGTTCTACTAACGCGAAGTTTAAGATGAGTCGGCGAGATGGTTGTGAATGTTACATGAGATTGTGCCCGTTAAGGCACGTAGTGCCAAAAGTGATGGCCGCTACTACCGCATTCCATGCAGAGTTTACAGGCGGTCGTAATAAACGAACCAACGAACGAACGAACGGAAAGGAACCTGTTTTGGGATTTGTTTGTTTGGAAGAACAAGAAGAATTCAATGAACCCGATTATGGGCCGAAAACCCAAACGTATTAAATCAGCAAAATGAAAAGCAGATTAAAAAAATAGTAGAGAAAAAGTAAAAGCGCTACCAAACGACGGATGAAAAGAATGACGGAAGAGTAAAGAGAATGAAATGTAAAAAGTAAAAAGCAGGAATTAAGCTTAAACGAACACCTAAGAGGTTACCAAAAATGAAAACTAAAAGACGCAAACTTTTTTTTAATTTTGAAATTTGAAGACTGAAAAAATTGTACACAAAAGGACTAATCCAGTCTCAAACGGCGAAGCAAAAAGGGGCAGTGAGGCAAGCAGCAAAATATACATCTTGGACAAAAGAGAAACTTGTCGTTGTTATTGTTGTTGTTGTGATATTGTTGTCATTCGATCCAATAAAATACCATCACTAACACGACACCGAATGCATCGACCAAACAAATCTTGTGAGAGATTCTCCACATGCGACCATGACAAAAAGGAGAAAAAAACAACAACAACATTGCAGTTAGTAAAAATCAATTGCAACAATAACCAATAATCAACGAACCGAATCTAATCGATCCAAAGACTCACTGAATCCACAAAATGCGTTTACTTAGAAAATATCGACTGAATTCTGATCAAACAATGTTTTTGCAAAGGCGGAAAAAGCAACGAACAACAGCCACGATTTGCAGTAACACTCACAGATGTAGACTATCACCACCATCACACGCAATTGAAGAACAACTACAATAATAACAACAACACCATCAACATCGACTGCAACAAGAAACCAAAGTGGATGCAAATTATGATGCTGCGAACAAGCGACGATTCCTTTCAAAGAAGAGTAATGCTGACAACGAGGTTGTAACTAGAAATAACATAAAAACAAATACAATTAAAAAGCAAGCAACGAGTAACGGACAGCCACAACATCCCGGGGTAAGCGGCAAACAGAAACAGAAGACTGTCATGTTAATTATGTTAATCCAAGCGCAAAGAAAATGTACGAAGAAACAACTAACATGTTGTTCACGCAGTAACGACAACAACAACCGCAAAAAACATTGTCATAGTTATTGAAATATATCCCGCTTAATTGTTGCTGTCGTCGCTGTTCGTGATGTACTAATGAAATCTTCGAAGACGACGCGACACGTGATTTTGTAAAAGTTTGTTTCAAAACTTAAGAATCCAAAAAGAAATTTATACTAATTAAAGATAAAATAATTAATAGAGGAACAGGATCAATTCTAGGTCTTGGGTAAAGCTTAAAAAAAGCACTAATATAAATTTTAAAAAATCTTAAATTTTGATATCAAAGACACAGAATGGGAAAAATTACAGAGTTCTCGGCAAAAGGAAAGATTAAAAAAGCAAGAACAAAGCTATAATATACATACGAATAAAAATTTAAATTTTTTAATAATCGCTTGGGTTTGCATGCGCTTGTATGCAAACCCTTACACATTTATACATGCATACATGCATGCATATTTACTTCATATACTTCTTTTATGAAAAGTAATGATACTTAAAGGTATTCGAGTCACATTTTCAAGTGACATAAATGCGCTCTGAATTAATGCATTAAACTCGTTCCACGCTTGCTGCAAGCGCCTGTATTGATTGCAAAAAATACCAAAGGAACAGATATGATTTTATACTATATATCACAATTTTCTTTATATAGAATATATCTATACAAATTATATAAACATTATAGATGTAAGAAATTAAAAAAAACAAAGAAAATATCTTTAGCGAAATCATTTAGAATTCATCAAAGCATGCGTTATTCTCACACAATGTTTGGCAAGATTATAAGCAAATACATACGAAAACTCCGTATAAACATAAATACAAATAATTAAACATAAACAACAAAAAATCTGAAAAAATATATATGAAGACACAACAATACTTAAATATAACTAAATATTACTTATATGTAATAACTTAATTTATCCACTAATAAAAAAATTTAATATAAGACCTTACAGTGAAAAATAATATAACCTTTAATCCTATACGAGACGTTCAATATATTCTCGGCACTGATATGAAAAAAGGATAATATTTATGCTTGAAATCTAACGAACAACCTACCTAAATTTTTAATTTAGCCCGTGTCATCTCAAAATAGTTGCCTTATATCTCGATATGAAATTCTCAATGGCTTGCAAAACATACTTATCCTTTGGCGAAATTGTTATTAATACTAGGGCATAATTTATGACTACCAATAGACGTATTTAATGCTCTCTATCCTTGGACACTGCTTTTATTGGAGTAATTACTTCAATTACCGGCACTTACCGGTGTAATTACGTAACAATTACTAACAAGAGACAATATATTTTGCCTTTTGCCTCGTTATTGAAATATTTCAATGGAGACAGAATTTTTGAAATATTTTTGTAATTGGCAGAGTACTCGTCATCCTTCGTTCATGACTTTTAGTAATTTTTAAATTATTTATTAGGAACCAACCCGCTTTTTTTAGTTGAAACGTAAAGACAGAAAAACAGAGGAAATGCTATCACTTGGTCACCACCAGATGGTAAGAAGCATTTATGCGAAAATATACACCAAGGTGTTTCCATCCAAATTTCTTAAATGAATATTTGCCACTTTTTATTTTTAATGTATTTTTAATTTTTATTTTATATTTAATTTTTATTTTTAAGTTATTTTTATTTATTTACTTTTATTATTTTTATTATTAAATTATTAAAATTTAATTTTTCAATAATAATTTTTATTATTGTTTTATTTATGATATTAGTTTTAATTTATTATTATTATTATTTTTAATATTTTATTTATTTTTATTTTTAATCTATTTGTAGTTTTATTTCTTAATTTTTCAACTTGGGTTACCGGAGCCGTAACTGCTAGTGTTGAATATGAATACGAATATATTACGAATAATCAACCAATCCACCAATCAATGAACCGACCACCTGCCAGCAGATAGTAAACTCTTTCTCAAGGTTGTCGTCAGACTGGTTGGAAAACTGGAGGTACTAAAGGTACCAAAATGCTGAACATAAATTACTATTAATATTGATAGAATGATTAATTGCTTATTTAATGATTTGCGTGACTGAAAAGTTGGGGAAGGAGAAGAAGAGGAAGCAGATGAATGAAAAACTAAGAACTAAACAGTTCAAAAGATATTTATGATCCGAAGGAAATTCAAAGAGTATAAAAAATGAGCAAAGCAAAAAATATTACAATGATTTATATGGTAATTACATTAATCGTTTAAATTATGGACATATTAAAGAAGAATTAAAAAGCAAAATTATGGAAATATAAAAAATTAAATTAAAGAAATTAATTATAGAAATATATTTGCATTAAAGCCAAAGAATATTATATAAACCGAAATTATAAAAATAATAAAATGAATTTGTAAGAATTTCTTAATGAAAAAGAAATATATTATTTTTTACTTTATGCTCCTCGTAATTAATTACATCATGTTATTATCTATAAAACTTGAAATGCAGATTGATATTTGCGAATTAGCCAATATAGCGGGAATTTTTAATGTTAATGACAAATCCAGTTGAAGACAAATTAATAAATTTTTTTAATTTCAGAATTTCACAATATTTTGACAATTCTTTGACTATACTTTTAAAATACGAAGGATTATCATGTTTTCGCTTCTCATTTTTATTACTTACCGTCAGTTGTTTGAGGATAACTTTTTGCGAAAACACTTTTGCTGATAATTCTACGAGCTTTGCGAATTCTCTCAAATTATGTAAATAATTAATTTAATAAAATGCAAAATTATTATTCAAATTTTTTTTTGTTTTCGCATTCACCGAGATGCTTAAATGTAATAATTCCCTTTTCTCAGTTTATGCACTCATAGTATATTTTTATATATTCTAATTCATATTTTATTTCCATTTCACGTAATCTTTCTAATTATGCTGACTATTCACTAATACATTTTATGTACTTTTCATTCTGCTCTTTTTGTTACATCTTGTTTTTATATCGTATTTTTGTAATGAAAGATGAGTTCGGATTACATCGCACTCGTTGAACAAAACAAAATTTTTGCTACTAAAACAATTCTGATGATAGAAATGGTTTAAATTCCAAAAAAGTAAATAAATAAAAGAAAAAGAAAGAATAGATTTTACACTTCGAAATGATTTTAAAGAGAAAAGGTCAAAGGGAGAGAGAGAGGGGGGATGAGTGAGACAAAACAATCTGGATATTTTGCAAAGTAGAAATAAACATTTTTCGCCTAACACATAAAACTAGAAGACCTTAAAGCTTGCACCAATTAAATTTAATAATAATAATTTAATGATTTTAGCGTCGTTTCGGGTCTCCGAATCAGGTGGAGGCAAAAATTAATATAATTTTTGTTTTATTACCGTTTTTATTCATTCATAATACAAAGTATCAACTTTCAATATGAGCCTAAACCGGCTTTATTTTAATTTGGAGTAATTATTCATCCTCTTTATTCTCGTCATATCGTATCATGCTTCGGTGCGGTAATTCGGACCGTGAGGCATCCAGATAGATATGATACTTAACAATTATTTA
Organism: Physocephala rufipes; assembly: GCA_963966595.1. Classification (NCBI taxonomy): domain Eukaryota; kingdom Metazoa; phylum Arthropoda; class Insecta; order Diptera; family Conopidae; genus Physocephala; species Physocephala rufipes. The sequence goes on from OZ016505.1 coordinate 24,269,517, forward strand.
ATTTTCTCATAGTTTGACTAATTTAATATAACTATCGTTTACTCATTACTATTACAGATATTTTATATAAGAAAAATACACCTAAAAAACTGAATGAACGAAATGGACTGAAGTGAAAAAATAATTCCTGCTAAGTTTTCTTAAACGGCCCCTGAAAATTTAGTTAAAGTGAATATTTTTTATTTTATTTACAAGAAACTAATTTGGATTTAAAAAATTGATTCTTCGCTAAGAATAAAATTATTCTTGAAGAATTACGTGCAATTGTAAAATGTTTTTGAAGAACTTAAATTATATTTTACATGGAAAATCTTGATCATCCTACAATATTTTACTCTATCCTACATTCAAGTCTCCCTTAAGAATAAACTGTCGATTCGATCATTTTATTAGACAATTATGATAACGTTTTCGTATAATTATATTGCTGTTTTATAATCATTTGTGTTGTATTGGACGTATCAGGATTTCAATGAACGTAACGTTACGAACATTTCAATTCTAGAGTTTTAAATCTTTTAATAAAAATAACTCAAAAACTAATGGAAAGCTAAAGCAATTTAGTGAAAACAGAAATTGGAAAAAGGCTAAAAACCAAAAATAGACTGGCAATAAGAACTGTCTTATACAACAGGGCGCAAAGCAAGAAAAGAAGAACAATCAACAGAAGGTCGTAAAGAAATTGTGGAAGCAGCACGTGTGTTAAAGAAATAAAAAACGAAGAAAACTTCAAACGCACATTCATTTAGTTCATTGAAGAACAGAAAACTTGTACTCTACTGCCTATCTCGCTTTCTTTTGGAAGGCAGTGGAAATGGAATTGCCGGAACGGTATGTTGGATTGAATCTTCTGGCCCGATGCAATGCATCGAATGAACTCAGCTGTTGTTAAACTGAAACTAAACCCCGTTTTAATTTTTTCGAGGGCCGTATCAAATATTTATTGATTTTTAACAAAATTTCGCAATAAGATATATTGACGGCAGCAACAACTGTCGTCCACGTGCCAGCTTAATCCAATTTACACAAACAAAACAAAACAAATAAACTTCGGACGAAGAAGTGAATAAATAAATATCTCCGTAAGAGAGAAGACCATTGATCGAAAAGGTGACGACGCGCAAGTAAAACTCTCTCCAAACTATACAAACACTAACAACAAGAGCAATATAAATTAGTAATTACAACAATAACAACAGTAGTAGCAGCAATAGTGCTCGTGACATTCCTCGTAAACATATACTAAAGCACGTTAAGAAGAAGTAACGAAATAACGGCACTCTTTTCCAATTTGTTTGACTTTGATAGCATTGAAATTAATGTCCAAAACAACAAAAACAATTTATACATGTCACGAGCCGCTATGTGTGAAAGGGAGATAGTGAGACAGAAGAACTGGCATAGGCTGTTCAACTTGAGAGAGAGTTTTGTTGGATTTTAAATGTGCTGACTACGATGCATTCACAATTAATTTTTTCAATTATTCGCCCCATTCATCGTCCCGACACATTCAATCAAATGCATGCTTACGCACAATTACCAATGTGGAAAAACGTTGTCATTTTATTCCGACGTTAAAAAACAAATTGACACCACTTGACATTCCATTTACGTTCTTCATTAGTCGTATCCAAGTCTCACAGGCCTCGTTTTTTCTTTCACGTTTCGGGGACGTATTTTTTGTGTTTGATGAACTTGACATTTACCGCTAACGGTCAGTTGGCGCTTGTTCAATGTTTCCTAATTTTTTTTGTTGTTTGTATTTGGAGTAGCAACCGCTAATCGATTGAACAATCAATTTCAATCAATTTTATTCATTTACAATAAATAAAATAAAAATTGAAATGATTTTATTCTTGAGTGCTTTCATGCTTTTATTTTCATAATATTTTTTAAAAAAAGCAATCTTTGATTTTCTTCGTTTCTTCCTTGATGGCTTCCACTCACGTTTTAATTGAATCTTGTTTTTTGGCAATACATGAATTCAACCCCGTTTATTTCAAACAGCGTGGCTAACGGCGAAACGTAGACTGTTTTTAAGGTAAGAACGTGTTTTTGGTTAAAAATATCCTAGAGATTGTAAATTGTGGGGCAACATGTTCGTTGTGTTGTTGCGTTCGTTGTTGCGTGTTCGTTGCGTTCGAAACGAATCTGAAGAGATGTTCGATTGAAATTGCCGTGATGACGGAATGTTAAACTACTGTAACTGTACATAGTTGCTACAGAGGTTGCTTCACTAATAGTTTGAATTCCACTGGAGTAATAAATAAAATAGAAAATAATTAATTAAATAAAATAGATTTCAAAAAGATTTTTTTGCTCCAAGATTTGATGATGTTTTTTAAAAACGTGCTATTCCATGTATGAAAACTAGCTTTTAAAGTGAACTGACAAGCATTATATATTTTAGTCTTTTGAAAATGTGATTTATTGAATGCAGAGTTTTTTCAAAATCATTCATTACAAACGACTCAAACCAATGAATGAAAACCTGCATTTCATACATATCTTTGCGCTCAAGAACATCGTTCTTTTCTCTTTCTCCAAAGCTTATGAACTCCTGCATAACGTCCTTCAAGCTCTGCAAAATATCTTAATAATTTATCAGGGAATTCTTCAATCATCCATCTTACAATCTCTCAGTGAGGTGCATGAAACTTCTTTGCGAAATTTCATATCTCAAATTGATATGAAATCTAAGAAAAAAACGTATGCCTTCATATAGGGATTATTCGTATTATCGTAGGCATTATTTTTATTTATTAAATTATTGCAGTTAGAACTTTTTATATATATGATTCAATTCATTCATTTACAATTATTCATTGATTCATTTCTTCATTCATAGTTGGCAACATTGGTTGGTAATCCCCAAATTATCAAAACAAAAAGAAGAAGAAGAAGAAGAAGGAAGGGTAAAGGACGAAGGGAGGAGAATAAGGAAGAATGGTCTTCATGGTGCTGTTATGGCCGCCCTAAGCATTACACAGAAATTATGTATATACAGACAGCCATTTATACATACATAAATATCAGCAATAAGGGTTGCTTAGCTTATCAGTGGTCTGCAGGAAGCAAAATCGGATAAAAATTGCATGTTTTTGAAAAACATGTCATTTCATCGAGAGCTACGAGGAGCTTAAAATCCTGTGATTATAAACCTTTCTACCTCTTTTCCTTTTCCATTTGCCTTTGGTGCATTCTTTTACTGCGCAGAACAAAGCAATACCTCTGACTTTCACCTTTGCCCTTCCGACGGCTCGTTTATCGAACGAAGGTCGAACAAAGGTCAGCTTTCGTGGTGAATCATCTGTCTTACGGCAAGTTCGTCAATTTCGCAATTCAACACACTGCACTCCTGAAAAGCCAACAGCTGATAGATTTTAGTTGGAAACTAATGCCTCAACACTTTCCATCCGCACCTTCTTGCCTCTTTCCTGCGACCCAACCGCCATTCCTTTCTTCCTTTCTTCGATCCATCCTTGCTACGAAGGTTCATCAATTAAATCAAATGCTTCATTACATTCTGCTCATTTGTTCGAAATTGAATCAATTTAATGTTTAATCGCATTTAGTTTGAAGTGCTGGGCGCATTTTGATATTTTTGGAAACAAAATGTGGTTTTTAAACTTTTTAGCGATTGTCATATACTGTTTGTTTTTTATCTGCTTCAATAAATTGGAACTCGTATTGAATCTAATTTAATTAATAAAAAGAGATATGAAGAGAAAAAAAAACTGAAGGCAACTAAGAACTCAAACAAAAAGCTAGTTTTGATCTTTATTTTATAAAAAACCCACAAAGTCGCATAACGAAAAAATGACAACGAGGTAAATTTTTTATCTTAAAGAATCTCCTCGAATTTTGGAAGGTTATCTGCTTATATTTATAATAAATTATCTGGCTTCAAAGGCTCTATCCGACCTTCGCGGAATTCCACAATTCTTTTTCAAAGCAAAGCGCAATCTTAAAATAATACGCGTTTAAATTTTAAAAAAACGTTGGCGACACAAATTTTTTTGGAGGATTATTAATGGTCTAAACATTCTTCAAAATTTTCGGACATCTGTTTTGCAAAGTTAACAGTAACAGTAAACAGTTTTTCAAAGTTCATTTACATCCAAACAAAAATAATTTAAATAAAAAAACGAAAACAAAATACTATGTGAGAGAAGATTAAAAAATATTCGAACCTCCTAAGAGATCGCGTGTATGTAATGTAAAATTTAAATATGAAAGTGTAAAAATGGTTTAACTTTTTAAAAATTTATCCATTCTGAAATTTTAAAAAATTATTGAATATTACGAAAAATCTTTGAGAAGCTTTAATTACTTTATTTATATTACGTATTTAATTTTAAACATTACATTATTAATTTTCATCTTTTGTTCTATTATTCTATTTCCAAATCTTACTTTCTCTTCACATTTTTCCCAAAAATTTAGATGTCTCTTATATTGCAATTATTTTAAAATAAAACATAATATAGACACCTGAAACCAATAGCTCTCCACCATTGTCCAAAGAGGAACTATAATTATTTTATTGAAAGGGTTAACAAAGTATGCAACGCCCGGGGAACAGATTTTTACGAATTAACCAACTAACGTGACCGCAATAACATACGCGTTAACCATGTGTCTCACGGCTCTTAAGGATGAGAAGATGAAGAAGATCAATGTCATATTTAATTAAGTTTTTCTTAGCAATGATTCAATCGGATGTCATAACATTTGATAGCAGGAGTGCATTGCATTTCATTTTAACCAAATACCGTCAGCGATGGCGAAGTGGAGAAGGAGCGAGAGATAGAGTGAGAGAGAGAGGGTAAGAAAGGAGATAGAGTGAGAGAGAAAACCTTAGCAATAGGAAAAAATTCATGAGAAATTTATGAGCCACATAAACGTAAGACAGCACCAAATATCGGCAGTAAATCGAGAATGGACTTATAGTACCTGCTGGTCATTTGTGATTCGCTATTAATTGGATTTCTTCTGCTGCTCGCAATATTAATTTCTTGGCAGGATTTTCGTAGCAAATGCTCTGTGTTAAAAACATACTTACTTATAAAGAAGAGTTAATTATTCATTTTGGCAACACATTGCTGCAATTTAATAAGCTTGATGATAGTTAAACCAATTTGCGTGTCGGGTGAAGAAATTTAAATATTTCAAATAATATGAGAAGCAATTTAAAGCATTCCAAGTATTTTAAGGAAAATTTAGGAATAATGTAATTTATTAAAAACGTCCTAAAACATTATTTAATGCGAGTTTTCACTATTTATTACAACTTTTTTACTACTATGTACTTATAAGAGTCTTTTGAAAATCTGTTTGTTCTCTTTACGTGGAAGTTCCCTTTGAAAAGAAATATTTCTTTAGCACTTTAGCACTTTATTTTCTCTATAGAATAAATATCACTTTGTTTCCCATAAAGCTCTTTCTCTCTGCTCAAACATGGCTTGCGCTGTTGGGGATCAAAAGCGGTCTCATCCACATAATCGGGCGTTCTCAACGTTAATGCCTTTAAATGTTGAAGGTTACAGTAAAGAATGTCAGTGAAATACTTCAATACAAATAAAAATTTTCAAAACTTTTAAAACCTTTAATAAAAGTTATTATATTTCAAAAAGTTATTCAATAATTCATAAGGCAAGCCTTTTATTATACAATTAATTACTACAATAATCCATTAATATTCTAGTTTAATTAATTTCATAATTATTTCAGAATAATCATAATAATAAAAAAATCAAAACGATAACAGTGGTTATGATCATAAATGATGATCCGTGGATTCGGTAAACCGAATTTAGAAATTACAAGAAATTTATTATTAATTATTTATAAGATATTAATATCCATATCGTTATTCCTGATACAATAGTAAAACTAAAATTATTATTAAATATAAAATTGTTACTCGTTACTCGTAACTCGTTACGAAACAAAATCATCTCAAGGTTCTAAAACTACCAACCCACTAGGAATTTTATCTTTTCATTTAAATTTCGTATTTTATTGTTCATAACCTTTTGCAACATATGATGAAATAAAAAACAACTTGGGTTTTTATTTAACGAGCAAAACCTATAAAATTCATAAATTTTTTTACACAAGAATTTTTTAGTAACCGGTTTTTAAATAACGCAAAACTTCAACTTACTCGTAATTACGGGACAAGATTATCCTTTTATCCTTTTGTACTTATTTTTTTATACTTTCGGATGACATAAAACGTTTTCGTAAAAACAATTACATCAACGATCAACAAAAACAACAACGAAAAGAGCCAACCACAAAAAGCAACAGTATGTCGGATTCGGCATGCTCTTCTCTTTCCTCTCTTTCTCTTTTAATGAAATCTGTCCCTTTCCAAGCCACGCCGCATTAATTCAGTGACGGGTCGTGGTTCCACCAGATGCTGCTTAATAATTATGCAATATTTACTATGAAACGCAGTTGAATGAATGGATTTTTTTATTTCAATGATTTTGAACGTTATGATGAGAATGATGATAAACAAAAGAATATAATGACGATCATGACGATATACATTCAGGTGCTCGCATCTGTGATACCGCAAAGTAAACAAGTTAAAAACAAAACTACACGGCGAGATGAAATATTATTGGTTTGATAAATATTAGTTAAATATTAGGGTTTTAAAATGGAAAAAGGTAATAAAAGAGGAGGCGTAAGGAAGAAAGAAAATATAAGAATTCGGCTTTTGTCAATTAATAGCAGTTTCATCATTTTAAAGCATTAATTACATAAGCTTCCAGATAATCTTGTCACTAATGATATAAAAAAAAACCCCTTTAAGATAACTCTCAACGATTTATTTAATTATAAAAACGAAATGGTGGGGATATCAAATACAGACAACTTAAAAGAGGTTTAGAAATACAAATGTATTCTGCACACTACGGAAAGTTTAAGAAATTTCTAAAAAATCCAAATAATTTTTGATCACAAAATTACTGTCATTGAATGCAAATAAAAATATATTAATTTAATATTAATATTAATAATAATAATTATTAATATTAATATATTAATAATTTTTGAAATATTTTTAAAATTATGTTTTTAAAATATTTTGATATCTTAATACGCGTTTTCATAGGCTTCCGTCTACGGAAGCCAATAAATAATTTTGTAATAAATTTCATTCAAAACTAATTAACCGTAATTATTGAATGATGTAAAGAATGTAAGTTATTATAATTATTAGTAATAATAACAAATGAAGCGAACAATTTCGAAAATTTAACCACCGCGGCTTTGGTCGTATCGGTATCGGTCAATCCGTTCTTAAAATGAAGCGCCTGGTCACCCCACTCTGGTTCCGGACATTTGGTGCGCTGAATTTACATACGCTGCGCTGTTATAAAATATCTCAAAGTATTTACATGGAATTCAGAAATATCGATCTGGCGTTGAATCCAGCCCATCAGCTGGATGGGTGGCAAAATTTTGAATTAATTAATATTTATGAAATCAGTGGAAGGCGTATAGAAGAAAGTTTTTAAAATTGTTATTATATTTTCAGTAAATTTAATGAAGTTATTTATATTATATTTCCATTATTCTCCAACCAAGAAGATGTCCACTTCTTTCTCCTTCAGTTAAAAGGAAAGGTCCTTAATACTATATCGCAGGGCACCCATAATAATTTATAGTGTTCATTATGCTTTCGACTTGTTGAAACTTGTTGTTGTGTCGGTTTTCTATTAAACCGCTGTTGATTTTCTCCAGTCTTTCTTTTTCTTTCCTGATTTTGTTTTTGCGGCATTGCGGCAATTTCGAAACCTATTTTGTTTCTTTGTTGTCTCTCAGTCTGTTTGTTTCGTCGACTCGGAAATTGTTCTTTGGTTAGCCACTAAATAGGCGAAGTGGATTGGTGTCAATGTTTTCTCTACTGGTACAAAAAGCAATAACAACAACAGTACTAACAGCAACAACTAGTGTATTTGTAATAAGTGTTGGCAAGATAGGTAAATACATTCTCTGTCAATGTCTCAGAACTTGAGTTATCTGTTTCTACTTTAACCCTCTCCTAGAGGCACGCCCCCATCCGGTTTGCATAAAGTAATTATCAATTTTAGAATGACATTAAGGGCACAGGCAATTGTCATGCCCCTAACGCAAAATCAAATCAAGGTTTCTCCTTGCCTTCATGTTTTTTACTCAATCTCTAACTCTCTCTATCTCTATCTTCTTGTGTGTTTGTCTTTTTATCTGTCTTTCTAACGATTTCTATTCAGGTCTCAGTTAAATTTTCCGTTTGGCTCATGATGCTCCGGAAAAACACTTGCAAAGGGGGGGGGGGGGGTCAGGTGATGACAGTTCTTCACTCGATTGATTTACTAGCCCCTCTCACTTACTCACCCCTCCTGGTGGAAATGATTTAAATTTTCTTCTGAGTAATTTTTCAAATACTTAAATTACCAACCGAAGGTAGACCTCAAGCAGCATAGACAACGATTTTGAATACATTTAGTCGTACTCGTTATTTATACTGTTCTTAGTGAAATGAAGGGAGCAGTTCAGTGCATTTAGTGCAAGGAGTGTCTAGCGCATTTGTGTAGACGTGTGGATGTGTTTGAACTAGATTCATTGATGGTATATATTCTTAGTCAAGTTATCAATTTATTTAACAGTTTGACAAATTCAGCTCACTCGCTTTGGGTTTGAAAGATTAACAAAAATTTGTAACATAAAGGACAGCCGTCTTTTCTAAATAGCATTAATCCAACGCCACCTTGTGAGTGGACGAGTAGTTTTATTAACGTATGTCAGAATTTTTGTCAGAAATGCAAATGGATTATAGATTTTGAAAGTAAAATAATAAATTTAATGCTTTGGCTAAATCACGTGAAAAAATTTGCATTTGCAGGCTTTTAAAATGCAGTGGAAGCGAAAATTGACGGATGCAGACAAACTTTTATGATGGGTCGATAGACCATCGTTCCGAAGACATGATTAAGATCTTTGATTATAATGATGATATTCCTAAGTGTGGTCATCTGTCAAATATCAAGCATTTGTCTGAAAAGCCTATTAAGATGTAATGCGCTTTTTTGTACTTCAAAACATTCCTCTGGGTGGCTCGAGTATTCTATAATAAACTGAAAATGTATTTGCAAAAGGAGAAAATATTCATAAAGTACTTAAACGGAACTCTTCAGTAACAGACGTCAAATAATAATAAGGCCACTTTATCCTTTACCAAAAAAAAAAAGAAGAAAAAGAAATCTTTTGAATAAGATTCCTTTTGCCATTATCAAGTTTTTCTCTTAAAAGAGAATCCAATAAAAGCGAATTGATACTACAAGATATTTCCTCGTTTTGTACAAAATTAAGATGAGATGAAAATAGTCATAATTGTGTTGTTGTTGTTGTAATAGAGTAGTTACATCAAAGAGTGTAATTCTGCCTGTGCGGATCCGTTCAAAACTAATAAAATTGCGAATTGCGTATTGGCGTTTGAGGAATGGCAGCAGTTGCTACAAGTTATTCTCGTTATCATTACCATCATCAACAACTTTCTTCATCCGAGGAAGGATTCCATTGCGGTTGCAAAATTCTCCCAACAACGAAATGCATGTTGAACCAATGAATCGAAAACCAAATGGAAGGCAGAATAATAATGATGATATCGGTGATTATTATGTTTTTGATGATGACAATACATTCAGGCTCGTGGGTAATGACCAATTTAAACGAGCAGACAACCAGCCGGTGCGAAAGACATTGTTAAATGCTTGGGGGTTTGATTTCATGAAGATGGTTTGGTGAATTTTGTTGCAACCATTGAAGCAACAACAACATCTCCTCCTAGTAGCACTGATCCAACAACCACAACCGCAATAAACTCCAACAGGGTATTAGGACTATCTGTTCAAAGCTTTTGCAGACGTGCCATTTTCTGCACCACCATACATTTTCTATTGTCCAGCCACTTTGGTAACATTTGCTGATGTTGTCACTAAATGAACTCAAACACTTTCATCAATCCTGAGATGAATGGGTGGGTGTGTGTATGTGCGTGTATGTGGTTGTGGGTGTGTGTGCGTGGGTGAGTGGCCTGTCCATATTTCTCACTTTATCGAAACTAAAATTTATGATGTGAATAACTGCCCGTTTGGCAGCTCTGACGGAAGGAGAGTATAAAAATGTCTTATCGCAGATGGTCACTTGGTATCCGCATGGCCTGTAAACGATTTTGGTCAACCTCGTGAGATCCCACAAAAGCGGATGGTTTAAATGTAATAAAACATGTGGGAGGAAGAAAGAAACGAAGGAAGGAAGGGCAATTGGTGATGTCGCGGCTTTAAGAAATGCTCATATTTTACAAGCTAACGACGCACCTTGTGATATTGAATCGATAACTACTTTTATAAACTTCCTTTCCTACTGCTTGCAATTTAGTGTTTAATTCTACAAATATTGAATGAAAAACCTTTAAATAATATAACTTATAATTAAATTTTCCAATCACAAGAATATTATTTATTGCTGACAGGAAGGCGGAGCGCACATCAAATCAAGACTTATGCTGGGTTATGGCTAAGCCAGTCACATTTGAGACTATCATGCAAAATTGTCTGGTATCGATCTTTCCGCAATTAAAGTGTTCAGACTTCGAGAGATAACTCTCTTAGACAAGTCATAGGCGCGGGATGAGTGATTGTTAATTTACAGAATTGTTGCCAAATCCTGTCATAGAATGATGTAGCGAAAAGAGTTGTTCAGTTAATACGGGTTTCTTTGCGCTAAGGAAAGATTTTATGATTTGAAGGAAGAGTTCATGATTTAAGCAAAAATATTCGCAAAGGGAGCGCGAAACTTCCACTGGCAACTAAAATATGGCAACTAAGACATAGAAACGGTGACCTAGAGAGGTCCTTTACATACATTTTGTGTCTCTATAGGCTGTCTAGTATTAGAAGTGAGCTTAGTCGGGAAAGTGACCCGCCCACTCCCTGGAGGCGATGCAAGTTTAACAGTGCTTAAGCAATCAGTTCTCAGTCCAGGATTTGAACTCTAGAATATGTGCGTGTTAGATTTAAGCCATAAATTTATATTACGATCTGTAGGGTACATATGCTTCGGTTGAGCCGAAATTAGCATCCCTTTTTGTTTTTATTAAACGTCTTTTACGGAAATAAAACGAAACTTTGTTATGTTCTTCTTCTTCTTTATTTTTTTAATTTTTCTATTTGAGATATTTTGAAAACAAGCAAGCGAGTATATAGAAAATGATATCACCTACCATTTCAGCCATTGCCTGTCACCCAGTCAGTGTCAAGATCTTCAGCGGTGTCGCGACAACTTGCAGCGTGTTGCTTCATTTCATGTTTTAAAAGCAATTAAAATGATTTGTTGCGATATTCTTTAGCTGCGTCGTAGAGACAAGCCTCTCCTTTTATATGCTCTCGGGTGGGTCCGACGGAGCTTGCATGGTTTGATGCCACGATACATTTTTGTAACTTCGAAAACAAGTAATCAATTAACGCAATTTAATTTTAAATGGTCTGACTAATTTTAAATGTTAGATCAAAGTGTTCATCTGAAAAGAGGAATCAATCGAAATTGTTATCAGTGATGTTACCGATGTTGTTGTAGAGTCTTTGACTGACATTTCTCGAATTTCTACGTCGTTAAGTTTTAACCTTATATGTGTACGTGAGTGACAAAGTGTTTCCCAAGCGAGTTAATAAATGAATGTACGAAATGAAAAGAACAATTAATTAAGAAGGCGTGACATGATTCAAAATGCGAGAGCGAGAGAATGGGGATGAAAGCGTCGTGTGCAGAAGCTATATAAAGACCAGTCACAGTATCTGCAATATCACTACTCGGTAGCTCAGAGTCAACTAATTTTATTATTTACAAGGGTAATTTGTTTGCCAGTGGTGCCAGTTACCAGCCAGTGGTCGGTTATACTAATCTGACGCCATAGTTAATCGATAATTTTAGTTTACTATTTCACACATTTAAAATTTTTTTCTCCTTTAGGTTTTGTATTATTCGTTTATTTCTTTACGCGGAGTTCAGATTTCTACAGAAATATGCATATTGGCGATTCCTTTTACATGTTTTTGTATGTGTGCACGTATCCTGCTTAAATCAAAACCGACAAACTGGCAAATTTTGTGTTTACTTAAAAGGATTGCTTTAGGATCGAGTTGGGGGCGAACGCTTTTCGGTAAAAAACTGATCCTCTAATTTAACTGATCCTCTAAGTTGCAATCCCTTGGGCGTGCAAGGTAGTCATGTGTTGCATGCATCAAATTGTTTTGTGAGAGAATGGTGAAACGCATGCAAACATTTTCAGAGAAAGAGTGTGTTAAATTTTTGTTAACCGAGAGGCAAAGCCAATGGCAACTCTGGAGATATCCACTCAACTAGAAATTATCATGAATTGAATACTCTTCAAACGGAATTGATGGATCGATTGCGTATTCGGAACCTCGGCTGAATATAAAACGGCAAGGAACAGAAATTTTTGCGTTAAATTCTAAGAATGATAATGATGATGATGATGATAATTATGCTGATTCTAGCCACTACTGCCGCGATGCTTACACTATCCGGTTTCGTGGTAAAGTTTATTCTTATTTGCATAATGTTTGAATTCTTTCAATAACTACGCCATCCTTTTAAGACTCACACCTCTTATGCGCCTCTTCTTAACACCCCTCCATACTCGCCACCTCCTCGCCCCTTGACACTCTTATTCCTCCATTGGTCTTCTGCTCGACTGTTGTTCGTGGTAATCCCAATGGAATGGTTTACCCTCCCTCGACCCTTCCTCATTTCATTTCTACGGTTCTGAATTTTCTCTGCATGGTCTGCATTGCGTGGCCTATTTCATGAGATGTAGTTAACAAAATATGCGTAACTCTACAAGGTTGCTAATGCATATCTGCTTAGTGAAGTTCTTCCCACCATGCATCCTTCTCTTCATCTCAACATCCTTCCTCCATAGGTTTTACAATTCTTTCCGCCCTATTCTCGCCCTCCCATGACATCAAGTGCATTCAACTTCGTCAACCTTTACCCAGTGGATTGTACTCTATCGTCTGAAGAGTGAATATTTTAGAAGTGTATTTTTGTATATAATTCACCTTCACCATTTTCACGTGATGATATAAATAATTCACGAGGTACAGCAACAATTTATGCATGAGCTGTATAAAAAATAGAATATACATAATTTGTTGTTTCTCTCTTTGGTTTATTTGTTTTTTATTCTCCATCGTCATTTTTATTATTGATCGATTTGGACAAAAAATGTTTTAAATAAAGGGAAAATGAGCAAATCACTAATGAGCGAGTCGGATATTGAAAAGGTTTTTATTTTTTCAACAAATAAATAAATATTATTATTAAATTCTTCCCTCTTGCGCCCTAATGTCCTGTCATGTGATTATTTCTCCCCTGAAGCATATTATGCAGCACACCCTGTATGTACTTCCCATACGAGGAAAATTTTTATTTCTTGCAGAATTTTTACTTGATTCGAACGATGTTTGACCGCATCAAATTACATCACAAGTATCGTACAGGAATACGAGTTGGTTCGTTTGATGATTCGCGAAAGGCTGCGAGCTTAATGTCCGCCAACTCCTTGTGGGTCGCTAGTTAAAAGTCTAAAAATGTAATTCTGTGGAACGCACACAGAGATTTAGGTAGTGGATAAGGATACCAATTCGTTTCGGAGGAGTCTGCATCTGATGGCTCGGATTACAGACGCTGAACGTAATTTACTTGCTGCGTTTATTTTGATGCTATTGTGATTGTGATGACGGTGATGATGACGACTATGGTAACGATGAAGATTGTGGGAACGATGCAGATGCTATTGCTAGTCCTTTGTTTTGTTTTTTGCTGATATTTTTATTGTGCGTCGTGTATTAGATTGTAGATACCATCGGGTACATTTGCGGGTACTGCATGATAGACATCCGTTAACTGAGATACGCCCATCTTATTGTGTGTCTGTGGAACTCGAGACATTGGGGTGAATTAAATAACTCAGAAAACAAGACCGATTTGGTGCTGCATCGCCCCTTCATCCGCCACTTCCATCTTTTCCAATGCTTTGTTCATTTCCGTCTTCTGTGAGAGGAAGGTTCAGAATGCTTTGCTTAATTCATCGTATTTAAAATATTTATTTTACGATACGCACAGACATCTTTATGCTCACTCCTTCATTAACGTCCCACAATTTCATTTGGTGTTTCTCTCGAAACACCTCGGTTTCATTACGTTGTTTGTGTTGCGACTGCAACACAAGCAATGTTCGTACATCTCCTTTGCTCATTTGTGGAACTGCTTCCCCACGTATGCCAGTTCGAGCTGTTTACCCGTTTCCCGACGGCCACGGTAATAAACAAGTGCGTGGCTTGTCCGGAGCTGTTGAACGATTGTTTCGATATATGTTTGCCTCAAGGATAAACCATTTGGAACGTGGTTCTGTTCCTTGTCACCGAACGTTGGAATTCATAAAATTTAAAATTGCAGAAAATTCGATTTTAAATGCTTGTTCGTTCCTTGAGATTAAATTGTATGGAATCCTTGAAAAGCATGCTAACGTTTTGCCTCAAATGTCAGACAATTGCCTTTGATTTGTTAGCAGAATGTACAAATGCACGCGTTTGTTCAGTAACATCCGTAGAATCATTATTTTACCAAAGACGATAATAATTTTATTGCCTAAAGAATTCTCGGCCATGCCAAAACTAAATGCAATTAATTCAATGTATGCGACCAACTAATAATATTGTCTCTTTTAGAAGTCTTTAAGTAGCTTTAAATTGCTGTAGAAGACGCTGCCAGCGTACGAGTAACGATTGTTTTATTTGATGGTTGTAACTTTTTATGGTAGCAATTTTCGTTGGTTAGCACGTGCTTGTAAAAGTATACATATTTCAATAATAGGAAGTGATGTTTCTTGTGCGTGCATGTGTGTGTGTGAATGAGCGCTGTAATTTCGCTTTAATTGCCACTCCTTTAGGCTTCTTCAGCGACCGCATCCTCTTCCTTTTTCAGTAAAGGCTTAATGGTCTCATTTATTGCACGGCGATGTCCAAACCATGAATAATAATTAGTCCTTTATGCTTTTTATTTATACAATTCAGATTTCACCACGTGATGAATTAATAAATATTTACATTTATTATTAATTCGTTTTTATTTGGCAAAGACCTCATTTGTTTTCCTCTCAAAAAACTTTTTTTGAGAAAAGGTTTTTTCAAAAGGACTTTTAGAAAGGGGAAGAATATTAGGGATCGATCTTTTTTAAATAAAATAAAAAAATCATAAGAAGGTACAATTAGGTTCAATAATTTTCTAAATCAGATCAAATAACATAAAGGTTCAAAAAATGGTAAGCAATTTTTTATTACATTTAAGTTTACACTGAAGTGGGTTCTAGGTCATTGCAATATAGTTCTCAGATCTATTAAAGGTGTTTGTGCTTGGTGTTAAATTTTGTTGGCATAACATTTAAAAAATTAGCTTCTTTGACTATAATTTCTTATACCTATACAAATGAGACAAAACATACGTGCACGCTCACATCCATGCGAATCCACTAGGCCTTCATTGCAATTGTTTCACATACAGGGAGCCACGCGTAGTTGCATGCATGAAAGAAGTTTAGTGTCACGTGCGTGATTTGCTGCCGAATTATATGTTTGCAACGGCGTCGATAAGAGAAGCGCTCTTAAGACGATAAATTAATTTCATCTCGAAATGAATATTAAGCAGAACAAGAAGTTAAATAATGGTAAATGAGGGAGAGAGAGGTAGAGAGAGAATTTATGACAAATTTCGATAATGACTATTCCAGAATACACTCACACATACACGCAAATTTTTTAATCACATACTCGTATTTTGTTCCATCAAAAACAATAAGATTACCACCAAATAAATGCGCCTCATCGTAGTGCGTAAAAGGTACGAATACTCTCCGCTGTTACTCCCCGTTTTGGATTTGGAGATTTATTAGAAACACGCAGCGGCAGGCATGCCCAATGATGTGATAGAAGCTAACCGGGTTGGTTGATCTTCGGGTGTGTAAGATATTTCAATTTAATTTAATTTAGCTAAACGTTTTTGATGATATTTTCATTTTTCTTTTCTTTTCATTTCTAGTGAACAATTCTTTATATTAGTTATTTATTTGCTTGACTTCCAATCCTTTTCCCGACCTTGGAAGCACTTCTTCTTTCATTTATTCGTTATCGAAACCAAACGACTGCGAACGTGAAAACGTGGATCACCCTCAGGCAAAAAGCATTCGGAATAGAAAAAATCTATTCAGATGCTGCAGCATCAGAGAGAGAGAGATAGAAAAAGAGAGACAGAAAGAGGGAGCAATAACGTGAGAGACTAATATAAGATAAAACAGATTTAAATATGAACAAAAAATGTAAATAAAGAAATTATTTTGTATTAATAGAAAATTTTTGACGTTACATGTTTTGCGCATTCAGCTTGAATTCTGATGATAATTAATGGTCCACAAAATTGTGCGCAATAAGAAGAGAAGAAAGGGGGTAGGGTACAAAATTAGAAGAATTAAAAGGGTACAAATATTATAGAAAAATATTATGTTTGCAAATCTGAAAATGTATGCGACGTCCATGAAGACTTGCCTCAAAAGAATTGTACTTTATGCAATTATTTCCTGTATACACATACACACAGACACTTGGTATAACTATATCCCTCCCGGTAATTATAGAAAAAGAGGAAGACAAAACACCTGGCGGGAGATTTTAAAGCGACTGCTGTAACTCTATTGAATCCCTACACCGTTATCATAATTTTTATGATGTCAGGAGTGTCAGTTAAATCTTTTTATGTCAGAAGTGTCAATTCTTATGTTGCTCCAATGAAGGCACACCAATGGCTTAATTTGTTACGAATAAGTAAGCGAACATGACGAACATAAGCAGGAAAAGCAGCAGGAAAAAGTAGTAAATGCGACCAAAAAAGTACAAAACAACCAACCAAGAAAAAAGTATCACAGTTTGGCAATAATAAAGCAAGACCAAGCAGTAGTCTAGTATCAAAAAAAAAAAAAAAAAAATAGAAGAAGAAGATGGACACAAACAATATAATTTGTAAAGTCTGAAAAGGATTTCATACAGTTGAAAACATTGGAAAACGTTGTTAAGTAGAAGTCAGTACGATACGACGTGACGTGCATTTGAAGTGTATTTATTTTTTGATAAACCGACCGATGGACCATTTTGAAATACTTTTTTCCTTATCAAAAATACTAGTTTCTCTTCAATCTGGCTTGACTTCATTTTTCCTTGTGATTGCTTTTTAAAATGAATCTTCCAAATATGATCAAAGGGCGTCAAAAATTGCGGGACAGACAAATAAACAGAAAGGCTGTTTGACAGACCAATGGACAAACTGAGGGGCAATAGAAAGAGACAGAAGGCAGAGACAGAGCGAATCCAGCGATATAATAGAAAGGACGTGGCATCGAGCAACGATCAAAGCACTGGAGATGTAAACAAGACCGTGGAAACAAGGAGGAAACGACCTTCACTGAGAAGCTTCATTAGAATTCAATTATTTTGATGACGCCGGAAATAATGATTGTGAGGGAAAAAATCAAATGCTTCGTTGAACTTTATTGTCGCCGCCGCTAGCGAACGGAAAACGGAGCCGTCATCTTATTAAGAAGAAAAAGGTTTCTCCAACAAATTTAGCATTAACCCGCGCATGTATCCAATACGACGAATCAACTGCTTGATAAACGAAGTCGCTTACCAAGGTTGTCAATGTAAAGACTTACTTTTTTAAATACTAAATAGATAAATCAATATATATCCATTAATATATTTTATTTATTTCACGTATTTATATCGTTTATTTAATTTGTATTTTTTGTAGTTTTTGTTTGTTTGATACTTTTTATTAATTTTATAAATTCTACAGAAAGCTCATTATATACAAATTCTGATAGGTCGTCCTTTTTGTTTACAATCATTTATTCCAATTCATCTAGCTCTAATTATCAAATTTCAATCTGTAATTAAATACATGATAACTATGACCATTAGTATACAATAAAGCAACTCATACATAAAATATGTTTATACGTCAAAATTAATAGAAAATATTGTTATTCAAAGTTCGAATCATATTTTCTCGTCTAACTTTTCCTGTTGCTTTTCAACATTTAAATACTACAATGAGTGATATCTTCCCAAGCATAACTATGCGAAATAGTTGAGAAGCAGCCGCACAAAACAAATGATACAGAACGAATCGAATCTTGAATAATTGCTATCAATGGTGAATATAAAGAGTTTTCGTGCTGTCACCGCCTAACCAAAATACCGATCACAAATTTGAATGATAAAAATTATAACAAATTTGTTATAAATGACTTGTGTCATTGCTCGCCAGAATCGGGGGTAAATCGTTAAACATGTTTGACAAAGAATAACTGCAATGTAACACATAAATGTCATGGATATATGTCAGAGATTATCAGAGATATTAAAAAATTCATAGTGGAAACAACGATACAACAAAACCATAGAACTTCAAGGCATTTATGTCTGTATATTTATCACAATTTATTTACAGTAATCGGAATGAAGTTATGCTCTTACAATTTTAAATAAATACATAAGAAGTGTGTCCTTTCGTCGATTTGATATCACAAACGCATAAAGAGTCATTAACATAAACAAGCATGCATTTACAATTTGCAACGTTTACACACACACACATTTATAAATTGACATATACCATTTGCCATGCACACGCACACACCCGCATATACTTGTGTGTTAAAATAACAGCAAGTAGAAAACAGTTCTCCAATATTGCGCTTATTTTCTGCTGTAAAACACACAACACGCATACATACCAAAGCCTATCTGTATCAAACAGTTTCGTATTATGCAAAGCACATATTTCCATACAAGGAATTTTACGCATGCGCAAGCAAGAAATTAATAACAGGATAGACGAATGACATTGGATTTGTAAAAACCTTACGGCTCATTTTCGGTTGGTTTAACCATAAGCTATGAAGAAATAGCATAAAAGAGAAATGTAAAATGGAAAAATTAGAGTGTTAGGGAGGGAATTGTGCGTTACGTGTGGTAGAATAATGTGTGCCGTGGTAACACTCCACACACGTAGGGTGGTCGTCGACGTCATGCAGTTCTGGTAATAAAAGTCATGCCTTTGAATAAAATTTCGGAGGTAGCATACGACACGTTGAGGTTGGTCGGTTTATTTGTGGACGAACTGTGTCGCCAGGATAATTCATAATAAAATCCTTTAAACCGTAAATCCTCTATCCCAAAAACAACATACAGAGAAGAGATTATATGTGGAGTGTGTGTATGTGTTAGTGAGGGGGTATCTGTGAGGTAAAAAATAAAATAACAAGACATAAAGAAATGTTAGAAATGAAGGATGATGCGTTTTTTTCGAACAAACAGCGTAAAAACTTGAGAGCTTTTATTTTAGAATCTCCAGATAATCACTTGCTGATAAATTAATTTTAAAAGGAAAATCCATAAATTTTCTATATTTAATAATTTTTTTATGAAATTCTTCTGAAATTTAATAAATTTTGCTAAGAAATATTACATAAAATTTTATCCTCCTCACTTCAAAAGCTTAGCATAAGCAGTATAAATATCATTACTTATAAATAATTCGGACTCGCGTCAATTGAACTAACTTCGTAGGCTTATGGAAATTATTCATTCATTAAATCAATCAATTCAATTCATTCATCTATCATTCAAGCACATGAAGCACTGGGAAGCAGAGTCGGGTATTAGGGACAGACATATTAAAAGGAATTATAAACTTTGTGAAATTCTCACTTAATTCATCTTTCCCCTCTTCCCCTCCCAAAAATTCTACATTTTTCAGCATGAATAAAGCAAATCCACAACGAAAGTGGTCTAAATGTTCCCAAACCGCCGATCTGATATTTTCATCAATTTCGTGGACGATATTCCAAAGAGTCAATCCATTTTGACAGACACGATCTCGACCCGTCTGATCTATTAATAAGTTATTTGAATTTTAAGAGTTGTTGAATCGATCGAAATTTTGGTCCTCTCCTTCGGTATTGCTTGCAATTTTTTTAATATAATTTCCTAGTCATTTAATCGAGCCTTTTTGATCGTGTACCTGATAATGGTAATTGAGGTGCCCTTTCGTTCATTGTTTACTTACTCTTTTTTCTTCCACTCATACATCGGTACAGTCTTTATTTCCAAAGTAAATTGAATTGAATTGTCTGAAATGAAAACGTAATGAAACGAACCCTTTTGCGAAACGAGGACCAATGGCCCAGCAGTTCAGTCCAGTACAATCTACAACAACCAGAAAAGGAAGAAGAGGAAAGTAGAAGAAGAATAATTTATCGGAATGGCATGAAATGTGATTGTATGATTATGCTATAATTTGGAAAATAATTGTGTTTAGGAAAGATTGGAAAATGGTCTCTGTTGTTGGAAGGGGGAAAGTAATTAATAAAAGAGAAGACCGCCTGCAAACTCACAGGAAGAGGGAGTTTTAAGAGCATTGCAACAAATCTATAAATATTTCTTTTGTATTAAATTTTGACAAAGAATGCACAATGTGATTTGACAGTGAAACAATAAAAAAGAACAACAAATTGGATATAAAAAGCTGATGATTTTCCTGATCTGATCCTTTAGTCCATTAGAAAAAACTGTCCTTCGAGATCAATAAAGTGCAGAGGCGTCAAAGCAATTTAAAGTTTTCAAAGAGAAACAAAAATGTTTTCTCGCTAAAATTTCCTTAAAATATCTTGCTCTATCTCCCTCTTTCCCTCTCTCTTATCTTCGTCCACCTTTCTCCCTCAATCTTTCTCTATCTCATTCCCTTCCAAGCCCAGAACAGTTTGTAGTTGTGTGAAAAGTAAAATCACAAAAAAGCAAAATCACTTTAAAGAATCGCAATTAATTAAATTCAAACAAAAAGCTATAATCGCAGCAGAATCGCCATTTAAAGAAGAGGACCAAAGGTTTGTTTTCCCCTTCGTCTTCAATTTCCTCTTCTTCTTATTCCTCATCTTCACTTTTTCTTCTTTATCTCATTCTTCTCTTCTAAATTGTCTTTTTATCTCAACATTTTACTATTTCGTTTCCAGTTTTCTTTTAAGTTATTGCGATGTCTTTATCAATTTGCTTTCATTCTTTGTTCTTTTCAATTTTTCTTCGTCTTAACCCCTACCATCTTTTTAAATTATTTTTTTTACTCCTGTTTCATTTTTACTAAATCATCCGTTTGCTTTACGGAAACATATTTTCATTTCCGTTTCCTGATGCTCCACCGTCACCTGGAACGCTTCCGTCTTTACACCTCTTAAATAGTTGTCCCAAAAGCGACTGGAAAATAAACAACAACAACAACAATAACAAACGAACGAATTTCATTTAAATGAAACTGAACTGATAAAAATTTAAAAGTCAAAGAAAATTTTTAGAACGAAATCCGAAATTGGACGTTACTTTATCGATCGAGTGTGACCAACGCTATGGAACTCGTTTTATCGATTGTGTTTACCTCCAAATACTTTACTTTCTTAAAAAAATTTAAATAACTCTTTTTTGTTTAAAGAGCAATAATTAATGTTAAAAGGTCTTCTTCTTTAAGAATATAAATAAATACCATGGAAACGATTGGGAAGTTTAGATCGAGAAAAACATACAAAATCATGAAGTAAAAATAAAACAAAGAATCTTCAATCTACAATAAATAATAACAATCATGTCTGCGAATCAGCTACAACCCTTTCGCGTTTTATACGTAAGACCTTGTATTATATTTAGTTAGACGCACGCACAAGTGAGAACATTCTCGGAAGTCGGCCAAGCGCAAGGTGAGAAATAAGGTCTAAATATTTTTGGCTGATTCCTCGGAACTGAAATCAAGGATCAAGTATGAGATTTTTAGTTTTAAAAGCATATTAATTTTAGTTCAAAAGTTGAAAACAATGATGACGCAGTAATGCATAACGTATGCAATGGCATTACAACGGATGTTAAAAGGGGGAGGAGCAGGAGGAGCGACGGGCAGTTCTTTATGTGTCTGACTATATTTGTTACAAATTTATGGCTTGTCAACAAGTGAGTGATACCCTGTAAAAGATGGTGAAAAACTCTCTACAACGAGTTTTCGTTCCTTCATTGCTTCGAATGAAATTTTTAAAGAAAAATTCTTTATATATCCTAAATTTTTTTTGGTAATAAACTCAATTCTTTTTTATTTTTTATTTCAAAATAATACAAAGATTTTCAATCTATATTGTCCTTCGTCGACTTTTTTATTTTTTTGCCCCGTCCGTTTTCAGCAAATGTTTAAGCTGCCTCCTATGCCTCTGTTCATTTCTCTCAATTCTTACTGCTTTCGTAGTTTTGAAATGTCCTTCTCTTCTCCTTCATCCTGTTCTTCTTTTTTTTGCCATCAGGCTTACTATTCTTACAACTATTTCTTCTGCTATTTGCATTCCTTCCTCCTTGGCTTTTCATCCTTTAATCTCATTATCTATTTATCTCTTCTTAGTGTTTATCTCTGCGTAAACAGCATTTTCTAAGGAATCTCGTTGTTGTTGTTTATTGTGTTGTTTTCATTTGGTTTTGCAAAGCTTCGAAAATGTAAAGAAGATAACTTTTGCACTCTAGTTATTTAAATTAAAGATTTAATACTATTAATAAATAATAATAATAAGCAAATATTTAAAATAGAATGATATTTTTTTGAAGCCGGAAACAAATTTATGAATTGGAAATGCAAGAACACCCTTGAATGGGACTTAAAGTTGTTTAAGGATCTAATGCTTTCGAGGGAATTGAATCACATTGGCAGGAACGCGATGTAGTTTAGCCAGAATTTGAATAACTTTAGCAAGAACCTGAACCAGTCTAGCATAAATCGTGTTTTACGATACAGCCAGGAGGACGGACAGACAGACAGTCGGTGAATATACGATCCTGCCTTGAAATTTAGGACACGAACACAAAGACGGTTGAGAAGTAAGTAAGAATTGCTTAGTAAGAATTGCTACCATTGCAAAAAGCGCAATTTCTCGTTTACGTTCCGTGAAGAAAGAATTATCTGCGCATATATTTTTTATTTATTCTGCAGTCAAAGGAACGAAGACATATAATTAGTGAACAAACAAGAGAAAGAGAGAGATAGATAAAATGAGGGAATGAGGGAGAAAGAGAGATTAACGATTTTGAACTGAAGGAATTATAATTTGATGGAAACACAAAGCTCAAGCACAAAGATATTTTGTTTATCTCCTATTTATCTATTCTATTATTTCGTTTCACTTTCATGCAAACGAAATAATTTTCATGGTGGCAAAATTCTCGAAAGTGTTTTAAAAAATGCAAATATTTAAGTTTTCTAAAAATTTTATTTTCTGAATAAACACAAAAATAAACCAATGCTTCTTCTTGGTTTTGTTTTTTGTTGTTGCAACGCGTTTTACTCACGCTTCTCCGGATATTCAATAATTTACTTTGCAAAAGCGTGTTGATTTTTAATTATTAAAACAAAACACAAATAGTCCCAAGTCAGTATTTAATCAATAAAATATTGTAATTAATTGCAAAATAAAAGCAGAAAATAAATATGAACTAGTTTTATAATAAATGATATATTATTTTGTAAATTGTAAATAATTGTAAAAAGAATTATAAAAATGATGCATGAATGAATGAAAAATGTTGTTAAAAATCATGAAAAATTTCAGGATTTAAATTAATTTCATTAAAATATTAGTGAGATTAAAACAATTTCGCAATAAAATGCACTGACAATTGTGGTTTTCATTAAAAAAATATTAATTATTATTTTAACTCCCAGGACATTTCACGAAAAGAATCCATTTCAAAAATATCGAAATAACTCTAAATGAATTTTCTCTCAGTGAGTCAATTATTTCTCAAAACATTCAACATAAAATATGTTTCCTCTTCAGTGAATTGCGTGGAATCGAAGCAAATTGAATCGAATCGAAAAATGGCAAAAATACTTTCACGTTCGTTTGACTTTTGTAGACGCAATCATGAATATTTTATCTTTCTGTCATGGAAACGAAAATAGAAAAAAGGGAAAACATTCTTGCAATATTTGAATTTGTTGGTATTGTTTCCACTTTTGTTGGAATGCCGTTCGTGTTGTCGACGATTTTTATCGCCCCAACATATTTCCTACGCCATTTGAAATTTTCGAAAAACTGGAAAGTGATACAAATATCATTCCTTCACACAATCGATTGTTTCATACTGCGTTGGTTCAAAATAAAAAGTCAACTATGATAAATGGAAGATGTTTAATTGATTTTGACTTAGATCCTTTCGATTCGGACAATTAGAATGAATTTCGGCAAATTTTACTAAAAACTGACATAACCTAAACTTAGTATTCAAATCAATAAAATTAAATTCTGACTTATATTACGGACTTATAATTCGGACTTATTGAATTATTATTATTGTATTGGTTTATATAAAGTTTCAATTCAATGAAATTCGACTGCTGAAATTCTTGTACTAAAGGAGTACTAAATTTAACTGCATCAAATTAAAAACACTAAAATCGGAAGCTAATTATTGAGTAATTATTGAGTAATAGTGTAATGCGGTTTAAATCTATGCAATCAACTCCGTTTCAATTTAAAGCAAATCAACCGAAATCAAAACACGAAATATCCCTCAAAAAATCGAAGTCGTTTGACTTCATCTAAACTCAATTTCGCTCAAAAAAATTATTTTAAATGCAATAAATTTACGAATTCAAATCAAATAAATCGTTAAATTAAACAATTTAATGAATGATTTAATAAAAATATTTATTTTATGTCTGAATTCTATAAACCCAATAAAGCAGTTCATAATGCCTTAAATGAAACAACCCTCCAACACCTTAAAAATTGGACCATATTGTTTTCATCATTTCATTTTCTCTTGTGATCCTTTCGGCTTAAGGAACAACCCTTATCATATTGGTATTCTTATTAAAATTTTTTGCCCAATATTTGCTACTCATTTATTCATTCCTACATCCGAATCGTTCTCTGTTTCTTT
Source organism: Physocephala rufipes (assembly GCA_963966595.1). Taxonomy (NCBI): domain Eukaryota; kingdom Metazoa; phylum Arthropoda; class Insecta; order Diptera; family Conopidae; genus Physocephala; species Physocephala rufipes. The sequence goes on from OZ016505.1 coordinate 24,294,671, forward strand.
CGTTCAAAACATATTTACGAATGATGTTTTGCCTGATGCAATCATTATTCTCTTTAGTGCAATATTTCATGGGAATATTTTCGTTCATTCGCCGCAGGAGTTTTTGAATATTTGCTAAGAGTTTATGGCTATGATTATTTGCTTTGTTTATTTTAGTGAAATATTTTTAGTATTTTTAAATAATTGTTTTATCCCCACACAGTGTGAAAGCGTAGTGTACGCGTGTATGTGCGTGTACGTGCAGTGTGTATGTGCCTATACTGTGTTAGTTCGTGCGTGTGTACGAGAGAAACTGCAATGCGAAACACTTTCACATTCTAGAAAACTTTTTTGGCAAGAATAGAAAAGTATTTTGGTCATCAGACGTTCCTTTTTAACGAACTCGAAACAACATTATGGAAATACCGAAAAATATTGTGCGGAAAGGAGGAAAAAAATTAGACAAAAGATTTTTCTCTCTTTTCTATCTTTTTGGTAATAATAATTTTTAAAGCAACGTTTTAACATTTTGCGATAATTTGTTTTAATATGTTTTGATAATCTATAGAACGAATTTAATATAAAACTATTGTTATTTTCCAGTTTTTGAGCACAAACATTTTAAGAAATATACTTAGCCAATTATCCTTCCACTAATATCGTTTCTAACGCAGAAATAGCAAGTATTTCCTTTTATTTGAGCGAAAATCAATATTTGATTGCTTTTTAGTCTACTGCTCATAACGAAAGTTCAAAAATTTAATTAATAAAAAACGTAATAATTAATATTAGTTCGTTTTTGTTATCGTTATGACTAGTATTACAATTATTATCATACCGTAATTTCGCAACAATAACAAAGTTCTTTACCCTTAGTTTTGTTTGCTTGAGAGAGTTCTCAATAAACTTTTGCAGTGACCGCCGTTTCGTTCTCTCTAGTTTTTTATGAATTGCCGCATGGTTGAAGGCCGCAGCAATGTACACGCTCGCTTTTGCTTAAGTTGGCAACTCATGTTCACGGAAGTAATTCGGTTTGGTTCATTACTTTTATGGTCTTTAGCTACGAATTCTCTGGCAGCCATTAAAGCAGTACGCCTACTAACGTTGGCTAATATTCATTACATATTAAAAGTTCATAATGGGTTGGGTTCTTACCGTTGGGTTCGGTAAGAAGTTGATAATGAATTGTGGTAGAGGTTGTTAACCCGACTTAAATTCATTTTCCAGAATTCGTTGTTTAAATCATGATTATGATTATATTTAAGATTGATAATGCTAGTAAGCATAGTAAGATAGTAAGCATATCTAATATATTTCCTAAACATTCCATAAAACTTATTTTTAAGCACGATAAGTAATTCTTAAGTAATGTAGACTCCTCCTTTTTCCTTGAGAAAATAATTTTGTCTTCAGCAAGAAAACCACTTTTATTGCACAATTTTTTATCAATGTCCTTTTTTAACTTCACCTCTTAAGCGTGGTAACCGCTTGCTACCACCATTGTTAACGCTATTGCAGAGTGTTCTGGTCGCCATGAGTTTTTTTCTCAAAACGGGCTTTGAAAACAATTCATTGGAGTCAAACAATATTTCGGGTAAAATCTTAAAAGAAAATCGACGAGGCGAAGTCAGCAGAAATGTGTCTTAAAAAGTAATAAATTCTAAAAAATTTTCAATTTTCTAGCTTGAAATTCACTTTACTTTGGTATTATGGGTTTTTCTGAGATTTAGCAATTTACAAAACGTTCATCATAAATTCCTCCAAATTTTCAATTACTTGGAAAGCGCTTCAATTTACTGACACTGTTGAAGAAGAAAAAGATAAGTAAAAACTGGTATAATGACTGGCGTATAAAATCCCGAAATTTGATCAAATTAATCCCTTGAGTCATCTAAAATAAGGCAGAAGTGAAAAAAGCAAACAGCTCTGAAAACGAGTGAGACATGAATTGAAAATTATATGAATTTTTTTCCTAAAAGGAAAAGGACGATGGATGAGCAAAGAAAGAAGGAGAATCAGAAAAATCATTTACAAATCAATAAATGAGAAAGCAGAGAAAGCAATTAGCGGGCGTTGCAACAAGTAAACACATTTTGGAAAGAATAATTTGATGAAGGAAATGAATTTCGAGGAAAGAAAGCAGAGGTACACAAATCGGTTGGACCGAGAAAATACTCCCGAAATACCAGAAATGTATAATCTTAATCTCTGCCTCGTTAGTGAAATTTAGAGTGGACAGAATCTTGAAAGATTTTGCTGAAATTTTTTTTTATTAGAACCAAACGCTCCATCGATATATTCCATTACATTTGAGTGTACATACATTGTACACTCCCCTACTCCCACAAAACCATTGCACACCCACAAAGTCCTTACAAACTTACATATATTGTACATCGATGTCATCATCCCAAATAAATCCATAATTGTTTCAAAAACTTTTAGAACATTTTTAATAATTTCCGGAAAAGAATAATTGCTAAACTATTTTTAAATTTCCTCTGACAATCCCTTCCTACCCAACTAATTCGACATAGTTATTAACTACTCATAAACAAGCTTTAATTGCTTTCTAACTATAGGACATGTTGAAAAGTTTTAAAAACTGCAACAGCTGCTGCTTCTCTTTCTGCTGTCCATCCTCGTGCTCTTTCCCGCCGTCTACTACTTCGTTCAGTCCTTACCCTCTGCCACTGCTTTTTATCGCACTTTACAACAAACTAACAAGCTTGTCCGTTCTGCCAGCATTGTCATCCTGTTCGAATTAAATATTAAAAAGTTTTCAACTAAAAATTTGCCAAATTGCTGCCGCCAAAAAACTCGCCTATTGAAAAAATTCGGACAATGTTCTGTTAATAATTTGTGAAGTTTACCATTAGTTCTCTAACTATACGTTTCAAACATAAAGAAAATAACAAATAAAATACAACAAAAACAACAAATAAAACGTAATTTATAACTAGACTGAAAAATCAATTGTTCCAATTTTTGTTTTTGTTTCCCTGGTTTGTTCGCCCGCAAACGTCATGTGCATTGACGTTTATATAACAATAAATAACAATAAAAGCAGCAACAAAATTAACAACAACAATAACCTTCGAGAAATAAAATCAAAACCGGAGTCCAAAACAGATTCCAAACCAAAACCCAAACCCACAAAAATAATAATGTGTGGAAACAAATTGTTGGATCGTAATTGTGCGTATCGTCATTAATCATATATATTTACATGCATGTGTATACAAACCTATGTGTATATGCGTCGTTTTGTATAAAATGTGGTCAACCGGATATGTTTGCAAAAACCGCCAAAACAATGTATCAAAGATACATTAAGAACCACACAAACAAGGTTAAATCAAAATATTTGACGGTGAAAATTTTTCATCAAAATTAACAGGCCGATTCTGGCGCATCGTCACAAAAATTTGTGAGGATCACAAATTGAGACGAATATTGTGATTTTCGGTATTCTAGCGCAAACCTCTCACGAAAAAAGCTCTTTGATCGAAAAGCTCTTATGTCAAAGTTTAGTTTAGCAGGGTTGCATTATATCTGTTTTATTATATAATTCGGTGTAAAAATATTGTTTTCTAAAACAAATCGATAAAAATTCTTTAAAAGTCATTGCAATAAACATAAGCAATAATATTTATGAAATTTTTCATTTGTTTGTGCATAAAAATATTGTATCTTTTTAAGAATTTTAAGATTTTTATATTAATAATACCGACAAGAATTCAACCCTGAATATTCACACAAATGCATAATAATAACAAGTGATGGTGTTGTTATATATTTTTTTGAAATATGTGTTTTATGGGCGAACCAAATATCAGAGGACTACCAAGGAGCAACTACAAGTCCACGTACGGTTCATAGAGGACCATTCGGAAACGCAAAAGGAAAAAAAAATACGTTTATATACTGTTGTGACCTGCTCTCGCAACCGTCACAACTTTCGTCACAATTGAGATGAAAAGAGCTTTTTTAAGGTGTTCAGAATACCAAATCGTCTCAATTGTGACGATTGTCTCTATTGTGATTTGTGATGATTTTGTGATGGTGGCAGAATCGGCCTGTAAATGTACTCTAAAAAAACGGGAGGACTCCACGTGTGCTCGTTTTTGTAAATGATCGATATTCAGTATCGATGGAGTATTTTGGCAAATGTTACGAATGCAAGCAGCGAACTTGGAAGCAAGCTTCAACCACGCTTTCCTATTCTAACTATTCAACTGTTTCCTATTCTAACTTTCAACGCTTTCCTATTCTAACTATTCAACTGTGTTTGACAAAATTGGTGTTGGAAATTCGGTAGAAAGAGCAACACCCTACTCCAAGAATTGTGTTAGAATTAATCTTCCTTTGCTAAAATACTTTACTCCCCTACATTTTCTAGGCATGACAAACCAAACAACAACCGCCATCAAAGGAACGGCAGATTAAATCTGTTGAACTTAACGCTACCAACATGTCATTCATTCAGTTACTAAAAACCATGACTAAAGTTCCGAGTTGGCAACGTTGTGCACATGCTTCAGTGAATGAAGTTTATTAAGTCCTAATAAGTCATAATAGTGCGGCATATTGAGGACTTGAGAAATGGAAGGTAAATATAATAAATATAATAAAATAATAAAAGAAAGGAGGAAGTGTCGTGTAATTAAACTGCAAAGATCGCGCAGACGCAGCTCATCAATTAATCAATTTTCGACGCGATAGCAAACGCTAAGTGCTAAGGCTGTAGAAATACACACAAGCATACTTTCAAGCAAGTATAGTCGGTGCAATAAGCGATGCTTATGCATATCAGAAAAATCATTGATGAAAATGACGTGACTCATTAGGTGAGAGGGAGAGCGATCGATTAATGAGGGGACGATTCGTTGCAACACCGACTAAACTTTATTAAAGCAGGCAATCACATCGGTGATGGGAAGGTATCCGTGATAGTGGTCCGGTTCTTTGCACTTGCTATATAAGAGAAAAACACAGAGAAGAAACCAAAAAAAAAACACTCAATGTAAAAAAATTACGAGATAAACGAGAGAGTTTTTTGATCTGCTTGTATAGCTTGCTTGTATTGCTTGCTTGTTAAATGATTTAAGACGATTGAAACAGTAACAACAACAGCAGCAAAAAGATCGAAGATCGATTTCAAGATAAACTTGAAAATTGAGCATGAACTTCTTTCTTTTATAAAGTGGTTCAATTTGAAATCGACTTTGAACCAGATGAAAATCAAGTTAATCGAAAAATATTGTGCGGAAAGGAGGAAAAAAATTAGACAAAAGATTTTTCTCTCTTTTCTATCTTTTTGGTAATAATAATTTTTAAAGCAACGTTTTAACATTTTGCGATAATTTGTTTTAATATGTTTTGATAATCTATAGAACGAATTTAATATAAAACTATTGTTATTTTCCAGTTTTTGAGCACAAACATTTTAAGAAATATACTTAGCCAATTATCCTTCCACTAATATCGTTTCTAACGCAGAAATAGCAAGTATTTCCTTTTATTTGAGCGAAAATCAATATTTGATTGCTTTTTAGTCTACTGCTCATAACGAAAGTTCAAAAATTTAATTAATAAAAAACGTAATAATTAATATTAGTTCGTTTTTGTTATCGTTATGACTAGTATTACAATTATTATCATACCGTAATTTCGCAACAATAACAAAGTTCTTTACCCTTAGTTTTGTTTGCTTGAGAGAGTTCTCAATAAACTTTTGCAGTGACCGCCGTTTCGTTCTCTCTAGTTTTTTATGAATTGCCGCATGGTTGAAGGCCGCAGCAATGTACACGCTCGCTTTTGCTTAAGTTGGCAACTCATGTTCACGGAAGTAATTCGGTTTGGTTCATTACTTTTATGGTCTTTAGCTACGAATTCTCTGGCAGCCATTAAAGCAGTACGCCTACTAACGTTGGCTAATATTCATTACATATTAAAAGTTCATAATGGGTTGGGTTCTTACCGTTGGGTTCGGTAAGAAGTTGATAATGAATTGTGGTAGAGGTTGTTAACCCGACTTAAATTCATTTTCCAGAATTCGTTGTTTAAATTATGATTATGATTATATTTAAGATTGATAATGCTAGTAAGCATAGTAAGATAGTAAGCATATCTAATATATTTCCTAAACATTCCATAAAACTTATTTTTAAGCACGATAAGTAATTCTTAAGTAATGTAGACTCCTCCTTTTTCCTTGAGAAAATAATTTTGTCTTCAGCAAGAAAACCACTTTTATTGCACAATTTTTTATCAATGTCCTTTTTTAACTTCACCTCTTAAGCGTGGTAACCGCTTGCTACCACCATTGTTAACGCTATTGCAGAGTGTTCTGGTCGCCATGAGTTTTTTTCTCAAAACGGGCTTTGAAAACAATTCATTGGAGTCAAACAATATTTCGGGTAAAATCTTAAAAGAAAATCGACGAGGCGAAGTCAGCAGAAATGTGTCTTAAAAAGTAATAAATTCTAAAAAATTTTCAATTTTCTAGCTTGAAATTCACTTTACTTTGGTATTATGGGTTTTTCTGAGATTTAGCAATTTACAAAACGTTCATCATAAATTCCTCCAAATTTTCAATTACTTGGAAAGCGCTTCAATTTACTGACACTGTTGAAGAAGAAAAAGATAAGTAAAAACTGGTATAATGACTGGCGTATAAAATCCCGAAATTTGATCAAATTAATCCCTTGAGTCATCTAAAATAAGGCAGAAGTGAAAAAAGCAAACAGCTCTGAAAACGAGTGAGACATGAATTGAAAATTATATGAATTTTTTTCCTAAAAGGAAAAGGACGATGGATGAGCAAAGAAAGAAGGAGAATCAGAAAAATCATTTACAAATCAATAAATGAGAAAGCAGAGAAAGCAATTAGCGGGCGTTGCAACAAGTAAACACATTTTGGAAAGAATAATTTGATGAAGGAAATGAATTTCGAGGAAAGAAAGCAGAGGTACACAAATCGGTTGGACCGAGAAAATACTCCCGAAATACCAGAAATGTATAATCTTAATCTCTGCCTCGTTAGTGAAATTTAGAGTGGACAGAATCTTGAAAGATTTTGCTGAAATTTTTTTTTATTAGAACCAAACGCTCCATCGATATATTCCATTACATTTGAGTGTACATACATTGTACACTCCCCTACTCCCACAAAACCATTGCACACCCACAAAGTCCTTACAAACTTACATATATTGTACATCGATGTCATCATCCCAAATAAATCCATAATTGTTTCAAAAACTTTTAGAACATTTTTAATAATTTCCGGAAAAGAATAATTGCTAAACTATTTTTAAATTTCCTCTGACAATCCCTTCCTACCCAACTAATTCGACATAGTTATTAACTACTCATAAACAAGCTTTAATTGCTTTCTAACTATAGGACATGTTGAAAAGTTTTAAAAACTGCAACAGCTGCTGCTTCTCTTTCTGCTGTCCATCCTCGTGCTCTTTCCCGCCGTCTACTACTTCGTTCAGTCCTTACCCTCTGCCACTGCTTTTTATCGCACTTTACAACAAACTAACAAGCTTGTCCGTTCTGCCAGCATTGTCATCCTGTTCGAATTAAATATTAAAAAGTTTTCAACTAAAAATTTGCCAAATTGCTGCCGCCAAAAAACTCGCCTATTGAAAAAATTCGGACAATGTTCTGTTAATAATTTGTGAAGTTTACCATTAGTTCTCTAACTATACGTTTCAAACATAAAGAAAATAACAAATAAAATACAACAAAAACAACAAATAAAACGTAATTTATAACTAGACTGAAAAATCAATTGTTCCAATTTTTGTTTTTGTTTCCCTGGTTTGTTCGCCCGCAAACGTCATGTGCATTGACGTTTATATAACAATAAATAACAATAAAAGCAGCAACAAAATTAACAACAACAATAACCTTCGAGAAATAAAATCAAAACCGGAGTCCAAAACAGATTCGAAACCAAAACCCAAACCCACAAAAATAATAATGTGTGGAAACAAATTGTTGGATCGTAATTGTGCGTATCGTCATTAATCATATATATTTACATGCATGTGTATACAAACCTATGTGTATATGCGTCGTTTTGTATAAAATGTGGTCAACCGGATATGTTTGCAAAAACCGCCAAAACAATGTATCAAAGATACATTAAGAACCACACAAACAAGGTTAAATCAAAATATTTGACGGTGAAAATTTTTCATCAAAATTAACAGGCCGATTCTGGCGCATCGTCACAAAAATTTGTGAGGATCACAAATTGAGACGAATATTGTGATTTTCGGTATTCTAGCGCAAACCTCTCACGAAAAAAGCTCTTTGTGATCGAAAAGCTCTTATGTCAAAGTTTAGTTTAGCAGGGTTGCATTATATCTGTTTTATTATATAATTCGGTGTAAAAATATTGTTTTCTAAAACAAATCGATAAAAATTCTTTAAAAGTCATTGCAATAAATATAAGCAATAATATTTATGAAATTTTTCATTTGTTTGTGCATAAAAATATTGTATCTTTTTAAGAATTTTAAGATTTTTATATTAATAATACCGACAAGAATTCAACCCTGAATATTCACACAAATGCATAATAATAACAAGTGATGGTGTTGTTATATATTTTTTTGAAATATGTGTTTTATGGGCGAACCAAATATCAGAGGACTACCAAGGAGCAACTACAAGTCCACGTACGGTTCATAGAGGACCATTCGGAAACGCAAAAGGAAAAAAAAATACGTTTATATACTGTTGTGACCTGCTCTCGCAACCGTCACAACTTTCGTCACAATTGAGATGAAAAGAGCTTTTTTAAGGTGTTCAGAATACCAAATCGTCTCAATTGTGACGATTGTCTCTATTGTGATTTGTGATGATTTTGTGATGGTGGCAGAATCGGCCTGTAAATGTACTCTAAAAAAACGGGAGGACTCCACGTGTGCTCGTTTTTGTAAATGATCGATATTCAGTATCGATGGAGTATTTTGGCAAATGTTACGAATGCAAGCAGCGAACTTGGAAGCAAGCTTCAACCACGCTTTCCTATTCTAACTATTCAACTGTTTCCTATTCTAACTTTCAACGCTTTCCTATTCTAACTATTCAACTGTGTTTGACAAAATTGGTGTTGGAAATTCGGTAGAAAGAGCAACACCCTACTCCAAGAATTGTGTTAGAATTAATCTTCCTTTGCTAAAATACTTTACTCCCCTACATTTTCTAGGCATGACAAACCAAACAACAACCGCCATCAAAGGAACGGCAGATTAAATCTGTTGAACTTAACGCTACCAACATGTCATTCATTCAGTTACTAAAAACCATGACTAAAGTTCCGAGTTGGCAACGTTGTGCACATGCTTCAGTGAATGAAGTTTATTAAGTCCTAATAAGTCATAATAGTGCGGCATATTGAGGACTTGAGAAATGGAAGGTAAATATAATAAATATAATAAAATAATAAAAGAAAGGAGGAAGTGTCGTGTAATTAAACTGCAAAGATCGCGCAGACGCAGCTCATCAATTAATCAATTTTCGACGCGATAGCAAACGCTAAGTGCTAAGGCTGTAGAAATACACACAAGCATACTTTCAAGCAAGTATAGTCGGTGCAATAAGCGATGCTTATGCATATCAGAAAAATCATTGATGAAAATGACGTGACTCATTAGGTGAGAGGGAGAGCGATCGATTAATGAGGGGACGATTCGTTGCAACACCGACTAAACTTTATTAAAGCAGGCAATCACATCGGTGATGGGAAGGTATCCGTGATAGTGGTCCGGTTCTTTGCACTTGCTATATAAGAGAAAAACACAGAGAAGAAACCAAAAAAAAAACACTCAATGTAAAAAAATTACGAGATAAACGAGAGAGTTTTTTGATCTGCTTGTATAGCTTGCTTGTATTGCTTGCTTGTTAAATGATTTAAGACGATTGAAACAGTAACAACAACAGCAGCAAAAAGATCGAAGATCGATTTCAAGATAAACTTGAAAATTGAGCATGAACTTCTTTCTTTTATAAAGTGGTTCAATTTGAAATCGACTTTGAACCAGATGAAAATCAAGTTAATCGAAAAATATTGTGCGGAAAGGAGGAAAAAAATTAGACAAAAGATTTTTCTCTCTTTTCTATCTTTTTGGTAATAATAATTTTTAAAGCAACGTTTTAACATTTTGCGATAATTTGTTTTAATATGTTTTGATAATCTATAGAACGAATTTAATATAAAACTATTGTTATTTTCCAGTTTTTGAGCACAAACATTTTAAGAAATATACTTAGCCAATTATCCTTCCACTAATATCGTTTCTAACGCAGAAATAGCAAGTATTTCCTTTTATTTGAGCGAAAATCAATATTTGATTGCTTTTTAGTCTACTGCTCATAACGAAAGTTCAAAAATTTAATTAATAAAAAACGTAATAATTAATATTAGTTCGTTTTTGTTATCGTTATGACTAGTATTACAATTATTATCATACCGTAATTTCGCAACAATAACAAAGTTCTTTACCCTTAGTTTTGTTTGCTTGAGAGAGTTCTCAATAAACTTTTGCAGTGACCGCCGTTTCGTTCTCTCTAGTTTTTTATGAATTGCCGCATGGTTGAAGGCCGCAGCAATGTACACGCTCGCTTTTGCTTAAGTTGGCAACTCATGTTCACGGAAGTAATTCGGTTTGGTTCATTACTTTTATGGTCTTTAGCTACGAATTCTCTGGCAGCCATTAAAGCAGTACGCCTACTAACGTTGGCTAATATTCATTACATATTAAAAGTTCATAATGGGTTGGGTTCTTACCGTTGGGTTCGGTAAGAAGTTGATAATGAATTGTGGTAGAGGTTGTTAACCCGACTTAAATTCATTTTCCAGAATTCGTTGTTTAAATTATGATTATGATTATATTTAAGATTGATAATGCTAGTAAGCATAGTAAGATAGTAAGCATATCTAATATATTTCCTAAACATTCCATAAAACTTATTTTTAAGCACGATAAGTAATTCTTAAGTAATGTAGACTCCTCCTTTTTCCTTGAGAAAATAATTTTGTCTTCAGCAAGAAAACCACTTTTATTGCACAATTTTTTATCAATGTCCTTTTTTAACTTCACCTCTTAAGCGTGGTAACCGCTTGCTACCACCATTGTTAACGCTATTGCAGAGTGTTCTGGTCGCCATGAGTTTTTTTCTCAAAACGGGCTTTGAAAACAATTCATTGGAGTCAAACAATATTTCGGGTAAAATCTTAAAAGAAAATCGACGAGGCGAAGTCAGCAGAAATGTGTCTTAAAAAGTAATAAATTCTAAAAAATTTTCAATTTTCTAGCTTGAAATTCACTTTACTTTGGTATTATGGGTTTTTCTGAGATTTAGCAATTTACAAAACGTTCATCATAAATTCCTCCAAATTTTCAATTACTTGGAAAGCGCTTCAATTTACTGACACTGTTGAAGAAGAAAAAGATAAGTAAAAACTGGTATAATGACTGGCGTATAAAATCCCGAAATTTGATCAAATTAATCCCTTGAGTCATCTAAAATAAGGCAGAAGTGAAAAAAGCAAACAGCTCTGAAAACGAGTGAGACATGAATTGAAAATTATATGAATTTTTTTCCTAAAAGGAAAAGGACGATGGATGAGCAAAGAAAGAAGGAGAATCAGAAAAATCATTTACAAATCAATAAATGAGAAAGCAGAGAAAGCAATTAGCGGGCGTTGCAACAAGTAAACACATTTTGGAAAGAATAATTTGATGAAGGAAATGAATTTCGAGGAAAGAAAGCAGAGGTACACAAATCGGTTGGACCGAGAAAATACTCCCGAAATACCAGAAATGTATAATCTTAATCTCTGCCTCGTTAGTGAAATTTAGAGTGGACAGAATCTTGAAAGATTTTGCTGAAATTTTTTTTTATTAGAACCAAACGCTCCATCGATATATTCCATTACATTTGAGTGTACATACATTGTACACTCCCCTACTCCCACAAAACCATTGCACACCCACAAAGTCCTTACAAACTTACATATATTGTACATCGATGTCATCATCCCAAATAAATCCATAATTGTTTCAAAAACTTTTAGAACATTTTTAATAATTTCCGGAAAAGAATAATTGCTAAACTATTTTTAAATTTCCTCTGACAATCCCTTCCTACCCAACTAATTCGACATAGTTATTAACTACTCATAAACAAGCTTTAATTGCTTTCTAACTATAGGACATGTTGAAAAGTTTTAAAAACTGCAACAGCTGCTGCTTCTCTTTCTGCTGTCCATCCTCGTGCTCTTTCCCGCCGTCTACTACTTCGTTCAGTCCTTACCCTCTGCCACTGCTTTTTATCGCACTTTACAACAAACTAACAAGCTTGTCCGTTCTGCCAGCATTGTCATCCTGTTCGAATTAAATATTAAAAAGTTTTCAACTAAAAATTTGCCAAATTGCTGCCGCCAAAAAACTCGCCTATTGAAAAAATTCGGACAATGTTCTGTTAATAATTTGTGAAGTTTACCATTAGTTCTCTAACTATACGTTTCAAACATAAAGAAAATAACAAATAAAATACAACAAAAACAACAAATAAAACGTAATTTATAACTAGACTGAAAAATCAATTGTTCCAATTTTTGTTTTTGTTTCCCTGGTTTGTTCGCCCGCAAACGTCATGTGCATTGACGTTTATATAACAATAAATAACAATAAAAGCAGCAACAAAATTAACAACAACAATAACCTTCGAGAAATAAAATCAAAACCGGAGTCCAAAACAGATTCGAAACCAAAACCCAAACCCACAAAAATAATAATGTGTGGAAACAAATTGTTGGATCGTAATTGTGCGTATCGTCATTAATCATATATATTTACATGCATGTGTATACAAACCTATGTGTATATGCGTCGTTTTGTATAAAATGTGGTCAACCGGATATGTTTGCAAAAACCGCCAAAACAATGTATCAAAGATACATTAAGAACCACACAAACAAGGTTAAATCAAAATATTTGACGGTGAAAATTTTTCATCAAAATTAACAGGCCGATTCTGGCGCATCGTCACAAAAATTTGTGAGGATCACAAATTGAGACGAATATTGTGATTTTCGGTATTCTAGCGCAAACCTCTCACGAAAAAAGCTCTTTGTGATCGAAAAGCTCTTATGTCAAAGTTTAGTTTAGCAGGGTTGCATTATATCTGTTTTATTATATAATTCGGTGTAAAAATATTGTTTTCTAAAACAAATCGATAAAAATTCTTTAAAAGTCATTGCAATAAATATAAGCAATAATATTTATGAAATTTTTCATTTGTTTGTGCATAAAAATATTGTATCTTTTTAAGAATTTTAAGATTTTTATATTAATAATACCGACAAGAATTCAACCCTGAATATTCACACAAATGCATAATAATAACAAGTGATGGTGTTGTTATATATTTTTTTGAAATATGTGTTTTATGGGCGAACCAAATATCAGAGGACTACCAAGGAGCAACTACAAGTCCACGTACGGTTCATAGAGGACCATTCGGAAACGCAAAAGGAAAAAAAAATACGTTTATATACTGTTGTGACCTGCTCTCGCAACCGTCACAACTTTCGTCACAATTGAGATGAAAAGAGCTTTTTTAAGGTGTTCAGAATACCAAATCGTCTCAATTGTGACGATTGTCTCTATTGTGATTTGTGATGATTTTGTGATGGTGGCAGAATCGGCCTGTAAATGTACTCTAAAAAAACGGGAGGACTCCACGTGTGCTCGTTTTTGTAAATGATCGATATTCAGTATCGATGGAGTATTTTGGCAAATGTTACGAATGCAAGCAGCGAACTTGGAAGCAAGCTTCAACCACGCTTTCCTATTCTAACTATTCAACTGTTTCCTATTCTAACTTTCAACGCTTTCCTATTCTAACTATTCAACTGTGTTTGACAAAATTGGTGTTGGAAATTCGGTAGAAAGAGCAACACCCTACTCCAAGAATTGTGTTAGAATTAATCTTCCTTTGCTAAAATACTTTACTCCCCTACATTTTCTAGGCATGACAAACCAAACAACAACCGCCATCAAAGGAACGGCAGATTAAATCTGTTGAACTTAACGCTACCAACATGTCATTCATTCAGTTACTAAAAACCATGACTAAAGTTCCGAGTTGGCAACGTTGTGCACATGCTTCAGTGAATGAAGTTTATTAAGTCCTAATAAGTCATAATAGTGCGGCATATTGAGGACTTGAGAAATGGAAGGTAAATATAATAAATATAATAAAATAATAAAAGAAAGGAGGAAGTGTCGTGTAATTAAACTGCAAAGATCGCGCAGACGCAGCTCATCAATTAATCAATTTTCGACGCGATAGCAAACGCTAAGTGCTAAGGCTGTAGAAATACACACAAGCATACTTTCAAGCAAGTATAGTCGGTGCAATAAGCGATGCTTATGCATATCAGAAAAATCATTGATGAAAATGACGTGACTCATTAGGTGAGAGGGAGAGCGATCGATTAATGAGGGGACGATTCGTTGCAACACCGACTAAACTTTATTAAAGCAGGCAATCACATCGGTGATGGGAAGGTATCCGTGATAGTGGTCCGGTTCTTTGCACTTGCTATATAAGAGAAAAACACAGAGAAGAAACCAAAAAAAAAACACTCAATGTAAAAAAATTACGAGATAAACGAGAGAGTTTTTTGATCTGCTTGTATAGCTTGCTTGTATTGCTTGCTTGTTAAATGATTTAAGACGATTGAAACAGTAACAACAACAGCAGCAAAAAGATCGAAGATCGATTTCAAGATAAACTTGAAAATTGAGCATGAACTTCTTTCTTTTATAAAGTGGTTCAATTTGAAATCGACTTTGAACCAGATGAAAATCAAGTTAATCGAAAAATATTGTGCGGAAAGGAGGAAAAAAATTAGACAAAAGATTTTTCTCTCTTTTCTATCTTTTTGGTAATAATAATTTTTAAAGCAACGTTTTAACATTTTGCGATAATTTGTTTTAATATGTTTTGATAATCTATAGAACGAATTTAATATAAAACTATTGTTATTTTCCAGTTTTTGAGCACAAACATTTTAAGAAATATACTTAGCCAATTATCCTTCCACTAATATCGTTTCTAACGCAGAAATAGCAAGTATTTCCTTTTATTTGAGCGAAAATCAATATTTGATTGCTTTTTAGTCTACTGCTCATAACGAAAGTTCAAAAATTTAATTAATAAAAAACGTAATAATTAATATTAGTTCGTTTTTGTTATCGTTATGACTAGTATTACAATTATTATCATACCGTAATTTCGCAACAATAACAAAGTTCTTTACCCTTAGTTTTGTTTGCTTGAGAGAGTTCTCAATAAACTTTTGCAGTGACCGCCGTTTCGTTCTCTCTAGTTTTTTATGAATTGCCGCATGGTTGAAGGCCGCAGCAATGTACACGCTCGCTTTTGCTTAAGTTGGCAACTCATGTTCACGGAAGTAATTCGGTTTGGTTCATTACTTTTATGGTCTTTAGCTACGAATTCTCTGGCAGCCATTAAAGCAGTACGCCTACTAACGTTGGCTAATATTCATTACATATTAAAAGTTCATAATGGGTTGGGTTCTTACCGTTGGGTTCGGTAAGAAGTTGATAATGAATTGTGGTAGAGGTTGTTAACCCGACTTAAATTCATTTTCCAGAATTCGTTGTTTAAATTATGATTATGATTATATTTAAGATTGATAATGCTAGTAAGCATAGTAAGATAGTAAGCATATCTAATATATTTCCTAAACATTCCATAAAACTTATTTTTAAGCACGATAAGTAATTCTTAAGTAATGTAGACTCCTCCTTTTTCCTTGAGAAAATAATTTTGTCTTCAGCAAGAAAACCACTTTTATTGCACAATTTTTTATCAATGTCCTTTTTTAACTTCACCTCTTAAGCGTGGTAACCGCTTGCTACCACCATTGTTAACGCTATTGCAGAGTGTTCTGGTCGCCATGAGTTTTTTTCTCAAAACGGGCTTTGAAAACAATTCATTGGAGTCAAACAATATTTCGGGTAAAATCTTAAAAGAAAATCGACGAGGCGAAGTCAGCAGAAATGTGTCTTAAAAAGTAATAAATTCTAAAAAATTTTCAATTTTCTAGCTTGAAATTCACTTTACTTTGGTATTATGGGTTTTTCTGAGATTTAGCAATTTACAAAACGTTCATCATAAATTCCTCCAAATTTTCAATTACTTGGAAAGCGCTTCAATTTACTGACACTGTTGAAGAAGAAAAAGATAAGTAAAAACTGGTATAATGACTGGCGTATAAAATCCCGAAATTTGATCAAATTAATCCCTTGAGTCATCTAAAATAAGGCAGAAGTGAAAAAAGCAAACAGCTCTGAAAACGAGTGAGACATGAATTGAAAATTATATGAATTTTTTTCCTAAAAGGAAAAGGACGATGGATGAGCAAAGAAAGAAGGAGAATCAGAAAAATCATTTACAAATCAATAAATGAGAAAGCAGAGAAAGCAATTAGCGGGCGTTGCAACAAGTAAACACATTTTGGAAAGAATAATTTGATGAAGGAAATGAATTTCGAGGAAAGAAAGCAGAGGTACACAAATCGGTTGGACCGAGAAAATACTCCCGAAATACCAGAAATGTATAATCTTAATCTCTGCCTCGTTAGTGAAATTTAGAGTGGACAGAATCTTGAAAGATTTTGCTGAAATTTTTTTTTATTAGAACCAAACGCTCCATCGATATATTCCATTACATTTGAGTGTACATACATTGTACACTCCCCTACTCCCACAAAACCATTGCACACCCACAAAGTCCTTACAAACTTACATATATTGTACATCGATGTCATCATCCCAAATAAATCCATAATTGTTTCAAAAACTTTTAGAACATTTTTAATAATTTCCGGAAAAGAATAATTGCTAAACTATTTTTAAATTTCCTCTGACAATCCCTTCCTACCCAACTAATTCGACATAGTTATTAACTACTCATAAACAAGCTTTAATTGCTTTCTAACTATAGGACATGTTGAAAAGTTTTAAAAACTGCAACAGCTGCTGCTTCTCTTTCTGCTGTCCATCCTCGTGCTCTTTCCCGCCGTCTACTACTTCGTTCAGTCCTTACCCTCTGCCACTGCTTTTTATCGCACTTTACAACAAACTAACAAGCTTGTCCGTTCTGCCAGCATTGTCATCCTGTTCGAATTAAATATTAAAAAGTTTTCAACTAAAAATTTGCCAAATTGCTGCCGCCAAAAAACTCGCCTATTGAAAAAATTCGGACAATGTTCTGTTAATAATTTGTGAAGTTTACCATTAGTTCTCTAACTATACGTTTCAAACATAAAGAAAATAACAAATAAAATACAACAAAAACAACAAATAAAACGTAATTTATAACTAGACTGAAAAATCAATTGTTCCAATTTTTGTTTTTGTTTCCCTGGTTTGTTCGCCCGCAAACGTCATGTGCATTGACGTTTATATAACAATAAATAACAATAAAAGCAGCAACAAAATTAACAACAACAATAACCTTCGAGAAATAAAATCAAAACCGGAGTCCAAAACAGATTCGAAACCAAAACCCAAACCCACAAAAATAATAATGTGTGGAAACAAATTGTTGGATCGTAATTGTGCGTATCGTCATTAATCATATATATTTACATGCATGTGTATACAAACCTATGTGTATATGCGTCGTTTTGTATAAAATGTGGTCAACCGGATATGTTTGCAAAAACCGCCAAAACAATGTATCAAAGATACATTAAGAACCACACAAACAAGGTTAAATCAAAATATTTGACGGTGAAAATTTTTCATCAAAATTAACAGGCCGATTCTGGCGCATCGTCACAAAAATTTGTGAGGATCACAAATTGAGACGAATATTGTGATTTTCGGTATTCTAGCGCAAACCTCTCACGAAAAAAGCTCTTTGTGATCGAAAAGCTCTTATGTCAAAGTTTAGTTTAGCAGGGTTGCATTATATCTGTTTTATTATATAATTCGGTGTAAAAATATTGTTTTCTAAAACAAATCGATAAAAATTCTTTAAAAGTCATTGCAATAAATATAAGCAATAATATTTATGAAATTTTTCATTTGTTTGTGCATAAAAATATTGTATCTTTTTAAGAATTTTAAGATTTTTGTATTAATAATACCGACAAGAATTCAACCCTGAATATTCACACAAATGCATAATAATAACAAGTGATGGTGTTGTTATATATTTTTTTGAAATATGTGTTTTATGGGCGAACCAAATATCAGAGGACTACCAAGGAGCAACTACAAGTCCACGTACGGTTCATAGAGGACCATTCGGAAACGCAAAAGGAAAAAAAAATACGTTTATATACTGTTGTGACCTGCTCTCGCAACCGTCACAACTTTCGTCACAATTGAGATGAAAAGAGCTTTTTTAAGGTGTTCAGAATACCAAATCGTCTCAATTGTGACGATTGTCTCTATTGTGATTTGTGATGATTTTGTGATGGTGGCAGAATCGGCCTGTAAATGTACTCTAAAAAAACGGGAGGACTCCACGTGTGCTCGTTTTTGTAAATGATCGATATTCAGTATCGATGGAGTATTTTGGCAAATGTTACGAATGCAAGCAGCGAACTTGGAAGCAAGCTTCAACCACGCTTTCCTATTCTAACTATTCAACTGTTTCCTATTCTAACTTTCAACGCTTTCCTATTCTAACTATTCAACTGTGTTTGACAAAATTGGTGTTGGAAATTCGGTAGAAAGAGCAACACCCTACTCCAAGAATTGTGTTAGAATTAATCTTCCTTTGCTAAAATACTTTACTCCCCTACATTTTCTAGGCATGACAAACCAAACAACAACCGCCATCAAAGGAACGGCAGATTAAATCTGTTGAACTTAACGCTACCAACATGTCATTCATTCAGTTACTAAAAACCATGACTAAAGTTCCGAGTTGGCAACGTTGTGCACATGCTTCAGTGAATGAAGTTTATTAAGTCCTAATAAGTCATAATAGTGCGGCATATTGAGGACTTGAGAAATGGAAGGTAAATATAATAAATATAATAAAATAATAAAAGAAAGGAGGAAGTGTCGTGTAATTAAACTGCAAAGATCGCGCAGACGCAGCTCATCAATTAATCAATTTTCGACGCGATAGCAAACGCTAAGTGCTAAGGCTGTAGAAATACACACAAGCATACTTTCAAGCAAGTATAGTCGGTGCAATAAGCGATGCTTATGCATATCAGAAAAATCATTGATGGAAATGACGTGACTCATTAGGTGAGAGGGAGAGCGATCGATTACTGAGGGGACGATTCGTTGCAACACCGACTAAACTTTATTAAAGCAGGCAATCACATCGGTGATGGGAAGGTATCCGTGATAGTGGTCCGGTTCTTTGCACTTGCTATATAAGAGAAAAACACAGAGAAGAAACCAAAAAAAAAACACTCAATGTAAAAAAAATTACGAGATAAACGAGAGAGTTTTTTGATCTGCTTGTATAGCTTGCTTGTATTGCTTGCTTGTTAAATGATTTAAGACGATTGAAACAGTAACAACAACAGCAGCAACAAGATCGAAGATCGATTTCAAGATAAACTTGAAAATTGAGCATGAACTTCTTTCTTTTATAAAGTGGTTCAATTTGAAATCGACTTTGAACCAGATGAAAATCAAGTTAATCAAACTAGTCTAAATCCTGAAAATCACATAAAAATGAAAACGCATTTCATTTTTTATGAAATCGCACACAACAAAAACTGGTTTAAGCCTGAATGTCCGGATAACCGAATGGTTTTAACTTCAGTAGCGATGATAATTTATGAGAGTTTTATTGTCGGTTACAAAAAAGTTTGCATACATCGTATAAACGTTTTCGCGGACCAAAAATTAACTAGTTTTTCTAGATTGTTTATAACAATATCAGTTGAATATTCACAAATTTCACCTGTCGCGCATTCGAACTCAAGCCAGAATTTGGTAGATAAATATCTTCTAATAATTATTATCCAAAATTATTATGTGAAGAAATAATATAATTCTAGGGATTGATCGATCTACAGATGTATTTTTGTGCAAGTGCTTCATGAAATAATCGGAAGCCGTCGGATACGTAAATTCGCAATTATGTATAAAAGCAAGAACAACAATCGAGTCTTCATGAGTCATCATGGGTCATCATGTGTCGTCATGAAAGTTTTGTTATTGTAATAGACAATTGTACGCTGTACAAACTGTACGCTGTATTCAATTGATAGCAGTCGATCATCACTATCATTCTTTCTGTCTGATCCTCTTTCATATATTTTTTTCCGTTTTTCCATTCTCTTCCTTAAAATTAATATGGATTAAAAATAGTTTATCAAACAAATTGACCTTTCCAGGGACAATTTTGCAGATGAACTTATTCATGGACTTCACCAACAAATAATCACATTCCTTTGCGAGGTTTAATAGTCTATTTTGTGATTGCCCTCCGAACCAGTTTTCACTACTTTTGTTGTTGTTGTTGTCGTTACTGTTAGTTTTAGTTTTTTCGATTATTACAGAATATTCTGCACTACAAAGAATAAACGATGATAAATATTAAGATCTCTCGAAATGATTGTAAGATTTATATATAAAATATTGCAATGACAAAATGTGGGAGCAAAGCCTGGTTTATTTGATTAAATCTTAATTGTCGGAAATCGTACACTGGAAAGACTAAACATACCTATACGAGCAAGACGATCGAGATGAGCGATCACGATAAAAGATGATACGCCTTACATTAATGTTTAAATTTAGGGCTACCAGCTCCTTCTCTCTCTCTCTCCTTCACCTTTTTCTGTTGAAATGAACTTCAGAATCTATAAATCAATAACAATAAATCAAAAAATTAATAATTTCTGTGGATTAAAAGATAAAACATCAATTAGAAACATTGCGTAAAGATAAAATGAATTGATGATAAAATTAATGGTAACAAATGTTTTAGCAACAACAATAACAACAACAAGAACAACAGTAGCAGTAGCAGTAGTAGCAGCGACTGTAACAAAATCGGCAACAATTACGACATTCTGCAATAGTAATTACAAAATAAATTGCTAACTATCTGCGCTTTTAAAGGATCGCTCAAAGGATATAGTCGATTTTAAGCGATTATCAATGATAACGATCCAATAATAAATTGGAAAAAAGACAAAGCCAAACCAACCCGAAGTCTGGTCAAATATTATGCAATAATGCTTGCAGACTATAAAACCATTACCACCGATAAATTGTAAAATTGCTGTAATTAACCGAAGCCAAAAACAACATCAGCGAGCACAATAATCTCAACAACAACTACTACAAGAGATGCAATGAGGCATGAACAAAAGCAACAACAATTGCAATAATCACAACTCAAGTAGGATTCACAACAAACCGATGAAAAAGTAGAATTAGCGGCTGAAAACAAAACAAAAAAAGGGGGAAAATCACAGGATGAACTGTGTGATTATCACGATGAAGAAGCAGCAAAATTGTTTATCACGCGAGTCTAAGGAAAGAATATATTGGAACAAGAAAGGGAGCGGACCAGAAGGATTTATATGAGAAAGAATTTATTAAAGAGTGTAACGTATGTTTCGTAGGCTGAGGTATGACTCAGGGCATGTCCAGGTTCAGTCACAGAGAATTTATAATTGGGACATAAATTCAAGACGATGATATTATTAATTTATGATCTTTATTGTTTGAATCGTTGCCTTATTGCTATTGGTACATCAATTATTATTAGCGACACTGCAACCAATTGACGTTCTGTTTTTCCCTTGTTCTTTCCTTTGTAGTCCTATTTGTTTCCCCAGTGTGTTTGTATGTGTGCATCTCTCGTTGTAAATATTGCGCCGTCGGCCTATGGGAATCCTGCTGCCTCACGATTGTTGCGCATACGTGTTACTCGCGATCTAAGTACTAATAACTACTCTGTGTGTAGTCTATTTTAACGCGATCGCGACTCTCGACCAATCTGAGGGCTTTAGCACATACTTTGGGGATATTGCTAGGTCCTAGTTGCCAGGTCTGGTGCAGCCCTTACTTCAACTAGGCTTGTGGCGACAGGTCTGGTGCAGCCCTTACTTCGCCACAAGTTTTACACTGAGCAATAGGATAAGGAAGGAAGAGGATCTCTGTTAGCTCCTAGTTGCCAGGTCTGGTGCAGCCCTTACTTCAACTAGGCTTGTGTCGACAGGTCTGGTGCAGCCCTTACTTCGACACAAGTTTTACACTAAGCAGAGGGGGTTGAGGGAATGAGGATTGAGGAATACTAAACTTACTCGGATCGGAGAGTATTGCTAGATTCGTGCGAGCTCGACTGTTCCGAAGGAATCTCTCTGTCTGTCTCTAAATCGTTGCGTACGCCTATTTATAGTCATTTGTGTTGCTGAAATGCAACAACAAATTCCAAGCTCTCGTGTCTTACAAATTAATGTCCTGTCTCTGTCTTCATGGTTGCTTGTGCCGTATGTTTCTTACATGCTAATATGCTTAATCTACAAAACTGCTTAAATTCTAATGCGCAATTATTTGAAAGGGTGTTCTTAAATTCTAATGCGCAATATATTTTTTTATCGTTATTCTTGATTGGGGAATTTCCATTAATGTGCAGTCCTTTTTTTATCATATAAATGCGTATTATTATACTTAAGAAGATTACTGCGCAGTATTTCTTTCTAGATAATTGATAATATGAAAACATGAAACTTATATCTATTTCTATAATTATTAGAATAAAATCTTAAATCTAATAAATTTATGTAATCTTAAATCTAAAGAAATTGTGTATGAAGTCTTAAATCTAAAGAAAATGTGTAAATGTAGAATTTGTGTCGTCAAAATTACATTTGGCGTCACATTCCCTCCTTACTTCGCCGGCATTAAGAACACGCTAGCATTTCCGGCCCTGCTTATTCGAACGCTGTAAGAATTGTTTTCCACTGTCATTATGAAACGCTGGCGCTTTGATTGTAACGGCGGTTGTCCAGTATGTGACGGATGAAGCCTCTCTCGAATTGCCTCCGGCCATTGTTCTTTTGGTAGTGGTCCTACGTTCGAGTTTCTGATTTTCGATGGTTTATGTGATTCTAATGGGCCTGGATGAGATGGCTCAATATCATCATTGCCGTCGTCATCACTGCTGTCAGTAGTAACTTCAGGGAGGTTTACTGCTGGGATTGTTGCGTGCATATTTTCTTCTTTTGTTAGAACCCTGATTAGCCTAGCAATACGGCGCCGCTGCTTTTGAATTTTATGCGGGTTTCCCCATGCTTCAGGTGGAAGTGTTGGATGTCGAAAGTTTTTAACTGGATGCTCTAGGAATTTGTGCGCATAATATAGAAGATATACACCGCAGTCAGTGAGATTTTCCTGGGGCTGTGTTACCATATTATGCCACGGCATTTGCTCTTCACCAAATCTTTGTTCGTAGCCCCCTTTTCGTACCTCATACTCTTCCTGTAAATAACTTCGTATCGCATTTACGGCATTTGTTCTTAATTTATCCGGGAGAGAATCAAATACTAGAAATGCTGGCTGCAACGACGTGTGCGACATATTGTGATCAACCAGCAGATTTGGATAGCATACAATGATTAAATACCAATGTTGACTTTCATTAACCGGGAACATAATGAATTGTTTTTCAAAGAGATTGACATCCTTCGTCCATTTCGCTACACCTTTGTGTTGTTCTTTAGGCGTTGGTGTTAATCCTGCACATTTTCTCATCAGTCGAGGAACGAAGAATGTGGAGAAAATATGTATGGAATTCCTATATTCATCGGGGAGACCAATCTTCCACAACCATTGCAGATACGTGTCGATTATGATATCATTTAAGAATCTTCCTTTGGCAGTTCTTTGGTAGTCGGCCACGGTAACTCTATAACCTCTCTCTTTTGGAAAAGTACACATACACTGATTGGGGTCTGGTGAAACGATGAGTTGGCGGCCCGTTTGCATTTCTGTGAGTGGTATACATCCTTTTCTGTTGATCTCTTTTAAATGTGGATGCTTAATCTTTCCCGTTTCTGCCAAGAGTTCATCGCCAAGCTTGATAATACGACCGTTCATTGAATTTAGCTGGGCATAACGTTGGCGTGCTTGTTCTGCTGAACTCCGTAATGTATCCGCGTGCTGCATGTTGTCAAAAAATGAATCCTTTGAATGCGTGTTCGTCTTGCAAGTGTCCAAAAACTACTAGTAATGTTTTCTTTCATCGATTTGTGTCATCATTTGTATGATAATTGTTCCCATTTGGTGATCCTTCTTTCCTTATTTTTTTTATATGGTCGTTAATGCTTATCATAAATATTTCAGGACGACGGGCGTTATTAATATCGGGTCTAGTTCTTATCTCCTTTCGCTTCACTATAAGACTTTATCGATTCGGCTGTAGATTCTTCTTCGTATTTCTTGAGCTCCTTCAAATGAGCAGTCCGAATATGCTTATCACCTTTTCTCTGAAGTTTTACAATAACTGGCGACGTAAAACCTATTACTTGATACGGACCATCATATCTGGGTGCTAGTTTGGCTGTGAATCCTTCCACCGCTTTGGATATGTGGTGCGTTTTAATCAAGACAGCGTCTCCTATATTCGGTTGCCATTGTCGCCGTCTAAGATTATAGTATCGTGCTTGATCCTTTGACGCTCTTTCGAAGTTTCTTTGCACAATATGAAATACTTGTTTAAGTCTGTTGGCTTTCTCCTCCGGTGATTGGGTTACTTCTGCTGTGCCGAATGTAGCTTCTTCGAATAGTGATCCGGGTAATCGTGGTTCTCGTCCTTGTGTGAGATAGGCAGGACTAAATCCGGTTGTTTCAGATACGCTCGTGTTTATTGCCAAAGATATTTCTGGTAACATTTCATCCCATCGTTTTTTATCGTCGCCCGCACTTTGAGCTATCATTGTTTTGATTGTTCTGTTCGTTCTTTCCGTAGCATTTTCTTGTGGTGTGTAGGGCGCGGTGTATTGTTGTTTTACGCCTAATTCTGTCATGTATTTTTGAAATGCTTTTGCAGTAAACTGAACTCCGTTGTCGCTGACAAATATCTTAGGAGTTCCGAAGCGCGAGAGAATTCTTTCTCGAAATGCTTTCTTAAGTGATCCTACTGTAGCCTCGCGCAATGGAACTATTTCCGTCCATTTGGAGAATTTGTCTACGAAAATCAGCATTGCGGTGTTTCCATGGATCGATCGAGGCAGCGGTCCCACAAAATCTGCGCACACAATTGCCCATTTGTGTTCTGCAATTTGGGTCAAACTTTGCCCTGCAGGTTTAATTTGTTGTGGTTTGTACAATTGACAGGATTTGCATTGCCGAACATATCGTGTGATTTCTCTTAGCATGCCGGGCCAATAATAGTTCTTCATTATTCGCATTGTAGTCTTTCTGATACCCAAGTGGCCGGCTGTTGGATCATCATGATTTTCTCTCAATACTCGTTTGCGAAGTGGTTTTGGCACACATAATTTCCAAGGAGAAAAATCTTCATCTCCTACTCTCTTTGGAATATGCCTATATAAATAGTCGCCTTCTATGTGGTACTCAGGAAATTTCTCTCGATTCTGGATTATTTCATCTTTCATTTTAGCAATCCATGGACAAGATACATCAGATATGTTTTCTATTGCTCTGATATCAATTCTCAGTTGGTTGCATGAAATGTTACTTGGCCCTTTCACTGCTTCGAATTTGCTTAATTCATTTCTTAAAAATTCATTGATATCATTGTCTTTTAGTTTTTCACTTTTTCTTATTATTGGGCATGTCACTGATGGTATATTTTCGGAAATATCTCTTAAGCAAATCGTCTGCCCACCAATAGTTAACTTCGCATTCATTCTCGAAAGAAAATCTAATCCTAGTATTAAAGTATCAATTGCTTCAGGAAGAACCAGAAACAACATTTTGTGCCTTTGGTTGCCTATGTGTACTATCATATTTGCTGCTTTGCTGACCTTGTGGTATGTCCTTGTGGTATGTCCGTCTGCCAATCGTACGTTCACAATTGCTGTTTTTGTAACATGCTCTGCTCTTAATTGTTGTACAAGCTTTTCACTGATAAAGCTGTGTGATGCTCCAGCATCGATGACACCGTCAATCTCTTTTCCTCTTATTATAACTCTTGCAGTCACACGATCACTACTCTGATTCAATTTGATAGTCGTTAATGCGGAGGCATATTTCTTGGGGATCTTTCTCTGCCTCCTACAAGACTGACCCCCTTGGCGTTTCCCTGTTTGCAACACACATACGTTTTCACACCATCTTTTCCACATATCCAACAAAATAGTATTTGTGGATTTCTGCAGCCTCTTTTGATGTGTCCTTCTTGGCCACAGCGACGACAAGCAATCTTGGGATTCCTATATGTTGGTACTACTCTTGTTTCTCGATGTTTAACTTCCCTAGGCAGAGCAGTTGAGCAAGAACTCCTTTCTTCGAGTTTCAAGCACTCTATATCCTCCGCCAAATCCATTAGTTCGCTCAGACTGCTGAAGTCTTTCCGTTTAATGTAGTACTGATATTCTGTTTTACAGTTTCGGAAAATGCGTTCTAGTTTCTCTGATTCGCTGTAGTTTGCATGTCGCATAAGGTCTTGGAGTGCAATCACATAGGTCTTGAATGACTCGTTTGCTTGTTGTCGTCGCTTTCTAATTTCATCATCGAGCTTCTCAAAATATCGGGCGGGAAGGAAAAATTTTAGAAAATCGAGTTTGAATGCGCGCCATTCCACCCACTGACGGTTGTTGTTACGATACCAAATTAGCGCCTTATCTTTTAGAAGCTCTGGCATTGTACGAGGAATACAATTTATATTTACATTATATACGTCTGCCAGCTCTTCAGTTCTCTCAATGAAAGCGAGTGCGTCACGGCCCCCATCAAATTTAATGGACCATTTTCTCACTTTGTCTATTACTGCCGCGTAATCCTCTGTCGTCGATGAACTTTCCATTAATTTCCCTGTCGTTTTCTGTAATTCGGAGTATTCTGGAGTTGGGCTCGTAGCTGGCATTGCTATGTTGAGAGAAAGAGACGGTAATGTTTGACTCTTACAGTACATAAGTTGTAGTTCGTTAATGCGCTCTTCGGTAGTACTGTCATGTGCTCCACTCGTTATGAAAGTAGAAAGACGCTTTCTTAGTTCATCTCTTGTACCAGTTTCATCCAATCGGAATTCTTTTGCTGTCTCTCGTAATTGCTCCTTGTTTAAATTGTATATCCAAGTTGTTCTCGTCATATTGTTGCAATGTTGATTATGCACATAATTTATAATCCTATTTCTCATGAATTTATAGTCCCTGCTCGGGCGCCATCTGTAACGTATGTTTCGTAGGCTGAGGTATGACTCAGGGCATGTCCAGGTTCAGTCACAGAGAATTTATAATTGGGACATAAATTCAAGACGATGATATTATTAATTTATGATCTTTATTGTTTGAATCGTTGCCTTATTGCTATTGGTACATCAATTATTATTAGCGACACTGCAACCAATTGACGTTCTGTTTTTCCCTTGTTCTTTCCTTTGTAGTCCTATTTGTTTCCCCAGTGTGTTTGTATGTGTGCATCTCTCGTTGTAAATATTGCGCCGTCGGCCTATGGGAATTCTGCTGCCTCACGATTGTTGCGTATACGTGTTACTCGCGATCTAAGTACTAATAACTACTCTGTGTGTAGTCTATTTTAACGCGATCGCGACTCTCGACCAATCTGAGGGCTTTAGCACATACTTTGGGGATATTGCTAGGTCCTAGTTGCCAGGTCTGGTGCAGCCCTTACTTCAACTAGGCTTGTGGCGACAGGTCTGGTGCAGCCCTTACTTCGCCACAAGTTTTACACTGAGCAATAGGATAAGGAAGGAAAAGGATCTCTGTTAGCTCCTAGTTGCCAGGTCTGGTGCAGCCCTTACTTCAACTAGGCTTGTGTCGACAGGTCTGGTGCAGCCCTTACTTCGACACAAGTTTTACACTAAGCAGAGGGGGTTGAGGGAATGAGGATTGAGGAATACTAAACTTACTCGGATCGGAGAGTATTGCTAGATTCGTGCGAGCTCGACTGTTCCGAAGGAATCTCTCTGTCTGTCTCTAAATCGTTGCGTACGCCTATTTATAGTCATTTGTGTTGCTGAAATGCAACAACAAATTCCAAGCTCTCGTGTCTTACAAATTAATGTCCTGTCTCTGTCTTCATGGTTGCTTGTGCCGTATGTTTCTTACATGCTAATATGCTTAATCTACAAAACTGCTTAAATTCTAATGCGCAATTATTTGAAAGGGTGTTCTTAAATTCTAATGCGCAATATATTTTTTTATCGTTATTCTTGATTGGGGAATTTCCATTAATGTGCAGTCCTTTTTTTATCATATAAATGCGTATTATTATACTTAAGAAGATTACTGCGCAGTATTTCTTTCTAGATAATTGATAATATGAAAACATGAAACTTATATCTATTTCTATAATTATTAGAATAAAATCTTAAATCTAATAAATTTATGTAATCTTAAATCTAAAGAAATTGTGTATGAAGTCTTAAATCTAAAGAAAATGTGTAAATGTAGAATTTGTGTCGTCAAAATTACATTTGGCGTCACATTCCCTCCTTACTTCGCCGGCATTAAGAACACGCTAGCATTTCCGGCCCTGCTTATTCGAACGCTGTAAGAATTGTTTTCCACTGTCATTATGAAACGCTGGCGCTTTGATTGTAACGGCGGTTGTCCAGTATGTGACGGATGAAGCCTCTCTCGAATTGCCTCCGGCCATTGTTCTTTTGGTAGTGGTCCTACGTTCGAGTTTCTGATTTTCGATGGTTTATGTGATTCTAATGGGCCTGGATGAGATGGCTCAATATCATCATTGCCGTCGTCATCACTGCTGTCAGTAGTAACTTCAGGGAGGTTTACTGCTGGGATTGTTGCGTGCATATTTTCTTCTTTTGTTAGAACCCTGATTAGCCTAGCAATACGGCGCCGCTGCTTTTGAATTTTATGCGGGTTTCCCCATGCTTCAGGTGGAAGTGTTGGATGTCGAAAGTTTTTAACTGGATGCTCTAGGAATTTGTGCGCATAATATAGAAGATATACACCGCAGTCAGTGAGATTTTCCTGGGGCTGTGTTACCATATTATGCCACGGCATTTGCTCTTCACCAAATCTTTGTTCGTAGCCCCCTTTTCGTACCTCATACTCTTCCTGTAAATAACTTCGTATCGCATTTACGGCATTTGTTCTTAATTTATCCGGGAGAGAATCAAATACTAGAATTGCTGGCTGCAACGACGTGTGCGACATATTGTGATCAACCAGCAGATTTGGATAGCATACAATGATTAAGTACCAATGTTGACTTTCATTAACCGGGAACATAATGAATTGTTTTTCAAAGAGATTGACATCCTTCGTCCATTTCGCTACACCTTTGTGTTGTTCTTTAGGCGTTGGTGTTAATCCTGCACATTTTCTCATCAGTCGAGGAACGAAGAATGTGGAGAAAATATGTATGGAATTCCTATATTCATCGGGGAGACCAATCTTCCACAACCATTGCAGATACGTGTCGATTATGATATCATTTAAGAATCTTCCTTTGGCAGTTCTTTGGTAGTCGGCCACGGTAACTCTATAACCTCTCTCTTTTGGAAAAGTACACATACACTGATTGGGGTCTGGTGAAACGATGAGTTGGCGGCCCGTTTGCATTTCTGTGAGTGGTATACATCCTTTTCTGTTGATCTCTTTTAAATGTGGATGCTTAATCTTTCCCGTTTCTGCCAAGAGTTCATCGCCAAGCTTGATAATACGACCGTTCATTGAATTTAGCTGGGCATAACGTTGGCGTGCTTGTTCTGCTGAACTCCGTAATGTATCCGCGTGCTGCATGTTGTCAAAAAATGAATCCTTTGAATGCGTGTTCGTCTTGCAAGTGTCCAAAAACTACTAGTAATGTTTTCTTTCATCGATTTGTGTCATCATTTGTATGATAATTGTTCCCATTTGGTGATCCTTCTTTCCTTATTTTTTTTTATATGGTCGTTAATGCTTATCATAAATATTTCAGGACGACGGGCGTTATTAATATCGGGTCTAGTTCTTATCTCCTTTCGCTTCACTATAAGACTTTATCGATTCGGCTGTAGATTCTTCTTCGTATTTCTTGAGCTCCTTCAAATGAGCAGTCCGAATATGCTTATCACCTTTTCTCTGAAGTTTTACAATAACTGGCGACGTAAAACCTATTACTTGATACGGACCATCATATCTGGGTGCTAGTTTGGCTGTGAATCCTTCCACCGCTTTGGATATGTGGTGCGTTTTAATCAAGACAGCGTCTCCTATATTCGGTTGCCATTGTCGCCGTCTAAGATTATAGTATCGTGCTTGATCCTTTGACGCTCTTTCGAAGTTTCTTTGCACAATATGAAATACTTGTTTAAGTCTGTTGGCTTTCTCCTCCGGTGATTGGGTTACTTCTGCTGTGCCGAATGTAGCTTCTTCGAATAGTGATCCGGGTAATCGTGGTTCTCGTCCTTGTGTGAGATAGGCAGGACTAAATCCGGTTGTTTCAGATACGCTCGTGTTTATTGCCAAAGATATTTCTGGTAACCATTCATCCCATCGTTTTTGATCGTCGCCCGCAATTTGAGCTATCATTGTTTTGATTGTTCTGTTCGTTCTTTCCGTAGCATTTTCTTGTGGTGTGTAGGGCGCGGTGTATTGTTGTTTTACGCCTAATTCTGTCATGTATTTTTGAAATGCTTTTGCAGTAAACTGAACTCCGTTGTCGCTGACAAATATCTTAGGAGTTCCGAAGCGCGAGAGAATTCTTTCTCGAAATGCTTTCTTAAGTGATCCTACTGTAGCCTCGCGCAATGGAACTATTTCCGTCCATTTGGAGAATTTGTCTACGAAAATCAGCATTGCGGTGTTTCCATGGATCGATCGAGGCAGCGGTCCCACAAAATCTGCGCACACAATTGCCCATTTGTGTTCTGCAATTTGGGTCAAACTTTGCCCTGCAGGTTTAATTTGTTGTGGTTTGTACAATTGACAGGATTTGCATTGCCGAACATATCGTGTGATTTCTCTTAGCATGCCGGGCCAATAATAGTTCTTCATTATTCGCATTGTAGTCTTTCTGATACCCAAGTGGCCGGCTGTTGGATCATCATGATTTTCTCTCAATACTCGTTTGCGAAGTGGTTTTGGCACACATAATTTCCAAGGAGAAAAATCTTCATCTCCTACTCTCTTTGGAATATGCCTATATAAATAGTCGCCTTCTATGTGGTACTCAGGAAATTTCTCTCGATTCTGGATTATTTCATCTTTCATTTTAGCAATCCATGGACAAGATACATCAGATATGTTTTCTATTGCTCTGATATCAATTCTCAGTTGGTTGCATGAAATGTTACTTGGCCCTTTCACTGCTTCGAATTTGCTTAATTCATTTCTTAAAAATTCATTGATATCATTGTCTTTTAGTTTTTCACTTTTTCTTATTATTGGGCATGTCACTGATGGTATATTTTCGGAAATATCTCTTAAGCAAATCGTCTGCCCACCAATAGTTAACTTCGCATTCATTCTCGAAAGAAAATCTAATCCTAGTATTAAAGTATCAATTGCTTCAGGAAGAACCAGAAACAACATTTTGTGCCTTTGGTTGCCTATGTGTACTATCATATTTGCTGCTTTGCTGACCTTGTGGTATGTCCTTGTGGTATGTCCGTCTGCCAATCGTACGTTCACAATTGCTGTTTTTGTAACATGCTCTGCTCCTAATTGTTGTACAAGCTTTTCACTGATAAAGCTGTGTGATGCTCCAGCATCGATGACACCGTCAATCTCTTTTCCTCTTATTATAACTCTTGCAGTCACACGATCACTACTCTGATTCAATTTGATAGTCGTTAATGCGGAGGCATATTTCTTGGGGATCTTTCTCTGCCTCCTACAAGACTGACCCCCTTGGCGTTTCCCTGTTTGCAACACACATACGTTTTCACACCATCTTTTCCACATATCCAACAAAATAGTATTTGTGGATTTCTGCAGCCTCTTTTGATGTGTCCTTCTTGGCCACAGCGACGACAAGCAATCTTGGGATTCCTATATGTTGGTACTACTCTTGTTTCTCGATGTTTAACTTCCCTAGGCAGAGCAGTTGAGCAAGAACTCCTTTCTTCGAGTTTCAAGCACTCTATATCCTCCGCCAAATCCATTAGTTCGCTCAGACTGCTGAAGTCTTTCCGTTTAATGTAGTACTGATATTCTGTTTTACAGTTTCGGAAAATGCGTTCTAGTTTCTCTGATTCGCTGTAGTTTGCATGTCGCATAAGGTCTTGGAGTGCAATCACATAGGTCTTGAATGACTCGTTTGCTTGTTGTCGTCGCTTTCTAATTTCATCATCGAGCTTCTCAAAATATCGGGCGGGAAGGAAAAATTTTAGAAAATCGAGTTTGAATGCGCGCCATTCCACCCACTGACGGTTGTTGTTACGATACCAAATTAGCGCCTTATCTTTTAGAAGCTCTGGCATTGTACGAGGAATACAATTTATATTTACATTATATACGTCTGCCAGCTCTTCAGTTCTCTCAATGAAAGCGAGTGCGTCACGGCCCCCATCAAATTTAATGGACCATTTTCTCACTTTGTCTATTACTGCCGCGTAATCCTCTGTCGTCGATGAACTTTCCATTAATTTCCCTGTCGTTTTCTGTAATTCGGAGTATTCTGGAGTTGGGCTCGTAGCTGGCATTGCTATGTTGAGAGAAAGAGACGGTAATGTTTGACTCTTACAGTACATAAGTTGTAGTTCGTTAATGCGCTCTTCGGTAGTACTGTCATGTGCTCCACTCGTTATGAAAGTAGAAAGACGCTTTCTTAGTTCATCTCTTGTACCAGTTTCATCCAATCGGAATTCTTTTGCTGTCTCTCGTAATTGCTCCTTGTTTAAATTGTATATCCAAGTTGTTCTCGTCATATTGTTGCAATGTTGATTATGCACATAATTTATAATCCTATTTCTCATGAATTTATAGTCCCTGCTCGGGCGCCATCTGTAACGTATGTTTCGTAGGCTGAGGTATGACTCAGGGCATGTCCAGGTTCAGTCACAGAGAATTTATAATTGGGACATAAATTCAAGACGATGATATTATTAATTTATGATCTTTATTGTTTGAATCGTTGCCTTATTGCTATTGGTACATCAATTATTATTAGCGACACTGCAACCAATTGACGTTCTGTTTTTCCCTTGTTCTTTCCTTTGTAGTCCTATTTGTTTCCCCAGTGTGTTTGTATGTGTGCATCTCTCGTTGTAAATATTGCGCCGTCGGCCTATGGGAATTCTGCTGCCTCACGATTGTTGCGTATACGTGTTACTCGCGATCTAAGTACTAATAACTACTCTGTGTGTAGTCTATTTTAACGCGATCGCGACTCTCGACCAATCTGAGGGCTTTAGCACATACTTTGGGGATATTGCTAGGTCCTAGTTGCCAGGTCTGGTGCAGCCCTTACTTCAACTAGGCTTGTGGCGACAGGTCTGGTGCAGCCCTTACTTCGCCACAAGTTTTACACTGAGCAATAGGATAAGGAAGGAAAAGGATCTCTGTTAGCTCCTAGTTGCCAGGTCTGGTGCAGCCCTTACTTCAACTAGGCTTGTGTCGACAGGTCTGGTGCAGCCCTTACTTCGACACAAGTTTTACACTAAGCAGAGGGGGTTGAGGGAATGAGGATTGAGGAATACTAAACTTACTCGGATCGGAGAGTATTGCTAGATTCGTGCGAGCTCGACTGTTCCGAAGGAATCTCTCTGTCTGTCTCTAAATCGTTGCGTACGCCTATTTATAGTCATTTGTGTTGCTGAAATGCAACAACAAATTCCAAGCTCTCGTGTCTTACAAATTAATGTCCTGTCTCTGTCTTCATGGTTGCTTGTGCCGTATGTTTCTTACATGCTAATATGCTTAATCTACAAAACTGCTTAAATTCTAATGCGCAATTATTTGAAAGGGTGTTCTTAAATTCTAATGCGCAATATATTTTTTTATCGTTATTCTTGATTGGGGAATTTCCATTAATGTGCAGTCCTTTTTTTATCATATAAATGCGTATTATTATACTTAAGAAGATTACTGCGCAGTATTTCTTTCTAGATAATTGATAATATGAAAACATTAAACTTATATCTATTTCTATAATTATTAGAATAAAATCTTAAATCTAATAAATTTATGTAATCTTAAATCTAAAGAAATTGTGTATGAAGTCTTAAATCTAAAGAAAATGTGTAAATGTAGAATTTGTGTCGTCAAAATTACTTTTGGCGTCACAAGAGGAAAGTGAAAGGCAAGTCATGATTTTAATAATGTTTTTAAAAAAAGTTAAAGGAAGTGAATGACGAAGAGCAGGAAGAAAAGGAAGGAAGGAAGGAAGGGAAGAGAAGGCCAGCTTACGCCCATTAATTACACGCTGATTTACAGAAAGAAAACTGCCTCTAATTGCATGAATTTAAAATTTCCCTCCTATACTTTTAAAGCATTCCGTTGATTTCACGAGGTTGATAAAGAAATCTTCCATCGACCAAACACGACCGGATTTACAGCAACAACAACGACTATTCCTCTTATGTCTCTGAAGTGTATATTGAATCACGTCTTTAATTGAATTTGCATTGGACGTTGACCCAGATGAAGGATTTCTGTTGAAGTAAATTAAATTTATGCATTTTTGAATTTTAATAAATTAATGATAAAATTTATGTACATCAGCCAACGTCAGGTAGGCTGTCTTCAAGGGAGACTAATGGAAAAATTTATGATCTGAATGAGTTTAAACGAGACAAATTTGGTTGAAAGAAATTTAATTAAAGAATATCTTTTTTCCAAACATTTTCCAAGAAGCGGTAACTTTTTAGTTTTATTTAAATTCGTTACAAATTTAATATAAATTTTAACTTAATTTAAAATGTAGTTTGCTCAGTTAATCCATTCGTCCGATGATTTTAATCAAGGTGACTCAAATTTCTGTAACCAGTTTCTGCTAACGGTTTAGTTTTCTTTTGATTATCATGACTTGTTATTAAAATCGTTGTTTTTGCTGGTGGGTTGGTTAGCAATGATGGTCGTGGTGGTGTTGTGTTTCCCTAAGTGAATGTTGATCCATACCATCTACAGTACGATTCGGTGAAATGGTAGCCCATAAATGACAAACTTGTTGCGACTGCAAAGTCATATTGAACTTAATCATCCGGTTCGTTTATGGGAAAATCATTGTATTACTTTTTCATTTCAAGGATTTATTTCGACACACTTATTGTCATCTGGCGATTCAACTTTCTAATTGTGTTACTGCTTTTTCCTTTTGCTTTTGTAAACTTTTTCATTCCAGCGAAAATTTGTTCGCCATGAATTTTCATTTCATTTGGAAGCATTATTATTCTATATAATTAAAGCTAATCCAACAGTTTCATTAACGTCACCATGACCTTCGCCACAACGTAGTATGGGTGCATCAATCCGACTTCAACAGCATCGTCATTTTCATCAACGTCAGTACCAGCGCCACGACCACTATTTTCAAAGTTTTCGGAAACAATGACATTGCATTCCATTCATTGCCACCACTACCTCCAATGACATTGTTGTTGTTGTTGTCGCCAAAGCGATGTGAATTGCCGTTATAGAAGAAGAAATCAACGGTAAACCAGATGATCATCAATGTGGCGATGGTTTTAAGGATGGACGTTAAACGTCAGCGGCAGATAAAAGCAAGAAATTGATTTTCTTCTTTAACATAATTATTTTCTATTCCATCGTAGTAGTAGTCGTAGTCGCTGCTTTTCTTGTTATTGTAGTTGTTGCTCATAAACAGTCCATAAAAGCACAATGAATTTATTTTATAGTGGCGAAAAGAGCGTAGAGTAAAGGAGTGAAGGCAGTGAGAAAAAATTCCACATCGTGCATGTTTAGAATTAGACCCATTCACACAGTCAATGAAGTGTTGCTCGAAGTTTCGAGCTCGATTGACGTTTGCAATATTCTATTCAGACAGAATGTTTTGTTCGACTAACAATCAATAGTTTGTCTCCCTTACAAACTTTTAAATAGAAATAGTTGCGTTTCTATTTATATATACAATTACTATACTATACTATACTTTAATTATTCTTATTATTTTCATAACTTTATACATCATATTTTTCACTACTTTTTAGGTTGTTTTTATTAAATTTTGATTAATTTTTTTGATGAGGGATCTGTTGCCGACAATATATTTTTCACCTGCAGGACAATCCATTGCAAATTAAATTTGAAACAATTTTTGAAATTTAAAACAGTAAGACTTAATCTCAATTAGATCATGATTTATACATAATCGTAGTCTCCAAAGGCTACTGTAATGACAAAAATGTTAAACAACGGAACAAGGCATAGTTACGAGTCGATTCAAAATTACCTTCAATCAGATATTTGAAAAGGAAGTATTAAATTTTCTGCTCGAAACAAGGGCGAACAATAGCAGTTAAAAGATTCATTACTTTTGTAATATTGTATTCGCCAAAATCCAAAACAAACAATCTGTATTTTAATCGTATTTTTCTCGTTAGAAACAAAAAATAGATAATTTCTGTTGAAATTTTAGACTGTCAAATCTATAAGGAGTCGAAATATTTCTAAGAAATAAGGAATATTATCAAGAGAAACTTAGTCATAGTATTTTTTAATAAAACAATTTTCTGAGTGTTCCGAATAAATGGTTGCAAATAATTGCTGAACTAACGTTTCGACGATAATAAAATTTTCTCTCTCTAGCTCTTGGTGTAAAATTCCGATAACTTTCGAAAGCATTATTTTTTTAAAAAACACAGATTAGTCAATAATTATTTCTACAGATTGATATTATTAAAATAATCCTTCTGTAAAGATATTACAGGAAATTAGTGATTATTATGATGTTGTGAAATTCATTTTAAAGCAAATACAAATTTCAATAAAGCAAATATTCGAACCAGTTTTAAAGTGTCACAATTAAACAATTAAACAAGCTGTTCAGTCTGTAATCGTATTCCAAAACACTTTACGCGACCCTAGTTTCAAAATAATTTCATTAGCAGTAACAGAATTTGGTTTACAATTTTATTAAATTGACCTAAGTTTCCGGCTTAGTGTCATAATTAAAATTATACTAAAAAGGATGACTTATCTAGTCCAAAATCATACAAACACTAAATAAACTCAAAACAATTATTTAATTCAGCGTGGAGATTTTCGCACTTGGTTCCACGCGATAATTAATTTTCATTATTATTATTGTTATTTTTATTACTAATTGTGAAGCTAATAATGCTTTTTCTGTTGTTATCGTTTTTATTAATAATTTGTTTTGTTTTGTAAATTTTTCTTAATTTGCTGCGCATTTTATGAATTTTTAAAAATATCTTAATTAATTTTGGGGAAGTTATTATTTAGTGTAAATAATTAAGTGTTATTGGGGCGAATAAATTTTAGGTTTACTTACCTTATAGTTTATACCTTTTCCTTTATAGTTTACCTTTATTGTTATCATAAATCTCCTCCAGAATAATTTATCAGGCTGTAACAATTTTTTACTAATATTTTTACTTAATTCTTTCGAAAAAATTCCGGTTCCTCCCCCTCCCTCCCGCTGACCACATTAATCACAAATCGAATTTAATTTCATTGATTTATTAAAACTTCAATGAAATCGCAATACTCGAATTGATGTTAATGGGTTGATGATAATTAAGGTTTAGTAAAAATCTCTGTAACTAATTACAAACGAAAATACCGCAAATAAATGTCAAAAATGACACGTGATTGTTATCATGACAGAAATGGGATGGTCAAAACTTGTTGTCCTAGATATTTTTATTCCTGAAAGCCTAAAAGGCTGTAATTACCATGAATAGATAATAATAATTACCACGCTTTATCATTATCACAACGACACACATAAATCAAGCTAAATTTTTAATGAGTTTTTAAAAATGAATTTAAGCAAGCCGAAACTGATTTAGTGGTTTTTCAATTAAGTTAGTGGTCATAAAATACAAATGAAAACTCAAGTAGTTGATAATGATGATGATTATGATGATGATGATCGTGAAGATGGTGGTAATGATAAGTAAAATCATAGACGTAGTGATCACGACTATTGTTAATTGATTGAACAAAGAAGACTATGTTTCCATCTTTTTTATTTAAATATCTTAAATTATTGATTCATTCAGAAATTTATCCATTTGAAAAACTACCTCGAGTCGAGACCAGAAAAAGGGAACTGAGAAACATGAGTTTCGATTATATCCTTAATTGGTGTGTTCTTTCCTGACCTGAATTTGAGAGAGAGAGAGAGAGATTAAAAACTAATCAATTCGAGGATGTCGTAAATTATTCAAATTTAAATTTAAAAAATCAAAAAGTTTTCGAAAAATAAATTGCGCTTCCGTCACTGATCTATTTTTCTTCTTTTCCTTTTTCTAGTTTGAGATGTTAGTCACTCATTGGGGTTTTTTCAAAATCCTGAATCATTTTACGGTTAAAAGTATAACAAACCCACCACGAGCACTCGAAGTGTTTTCTCTACTTCTTCTGCTTTTACACATTTTAGATTATAAATGTCATGTCGTGTAAAACTCTTCCCTCCTAAATGATAGCTAAAACTATCGCTATGAATTAAAAGCAGTTTTTGCCTCAACACTAAAACTTCACTTAATGAAATTTTATCATCAATAGAGAATTATTAATATCAATAATTCAATAGAGGATTATTAAAGTAAAACGAACAGCAAAACGAGTCAAAGAAAAAAAAAACAAGCACGCGTAGTCTTAGGTGCTAAAACAAAAACAACGACTAATCGGGTTAAGCGAATGCATTCGGCTACTACACGCGATAAATGGCGATATTGTACCTAACGTTTTATATCCTGAAACAGTCTTCCATAATGGGCGAACTCTTTGCAGCCCCGACTTCAAAATTGTATTACTTTTGTTATTTCTTAATACTCTTTTTCCAGCTTCGAAAATTCTTTCCATTTCACACAATGCTCTTTTCTCTTGCCCTATTTGGGTGTCTCTATCCTACTTTTATTTCGTCTCTCCCGTCCGAAGCGCAGTGGTCTCTAAATGGGGTCTGGTGGGTAACAATTTATAACTTTTAAATTAATCGAATTGTTTGGTGCGGGTTTCTTTAGTCGACAAATCGAGTAATATTGAAATGTTTTCAAAAACTTAAGAAACCCAAATCGCAGGGCAAGAATACACGTCAGAGCCACATGTCAATCATTTTTTTATAACTGTCTAAATTTATATCTTATATCACTGTATATCAGCTGTATATCATCTGTATATCATCTGTATATCATCTGTATATCATCTGTATATCATCTGTATATCATCTGTATATCATCTGTATATCATCTGTATATCATATGTATCATCTATATATCATCTATATATCATCTATATATCATCTATATATCATCTATATATCATCTATATATCATCTATATATCATCTATATATCATCTATATATCATCTATATATCATCTATATATCATCTATATATCATCTATATATCATCTATATATCATCTATATATCATCTATATATCATCTATATATCATCTATATATCATCTATATATCATCTATATATCATCTATATATCATCTATATATCATCTATATATCATCTATATATCATCTTATATCATCTATATATCATCTATATATCATCTATATATCATCTATATATCATCTATATATCATCTATATATCATCATCTATATATCATCATCTATATATCATCATCTATATATCATCATCTATATATCATCATCTATATATCATCATCTATATATCATCATCTATATATCATCATCTATATATCATCATCTATATATCATCATCTATATATCATCATCTATATATCATCATCTATATATCATCATCTATATATCATCATCTATATCATCATCTATATATCATCATCTATATATCATCATCTATATATCATCATCTATATATCATCATCTATATATCATCATCTATATATCATCATCTATATATCATCATCTATATATCATCATCTATATATCATCATCTATATATCATCATCTATATATCATCATCTATATATCATCATCTATATATCATCATCTATATATCATCATCTATATATCATCATCTATATATCATCATCTATATATCATCATCTATATATCATCATCTATATATCATCATCTATATATCATCATCTATATATCATCATCTATATATCATCATCTATATATCATCATCTATATATCATCATCTATATATCATCATCTATATATCATCATCTATATATCATCATCTATATATCATCATCTATATATCATCATCTATATATCATCATCTATATATCATCATCTATATATCATCATCTATATATCATCATCTATATATCATCATCTATATATCATCATCTATATATCATCATCTATATATCATCATCTATATATCATCATCTATATATCATCATCTATATATCATCATCCATATATCATCATCTATATATCATCATCTATATATCATCATCTATATATCATCATCTATATATCATCATCTATATATCATCATCTATATATCATCATCTATATATCATCATCTATATATCATCATCTATATATCATCATCTATATATCATCATCTATATATCATCATCCATATATCATCATCTATATATCATCATCTATATATCATCATCTATATATCATCATCTATATATCATCATCTATATATCATCATCTATATATCATCATCTATATATCATCATCTATATATCATCATCTATATATCATCATCTATATATCATCATCTAATTTATTTAATTATTTCATTATTTATTTTATTTATATAGTAATATAAGGATAATTCTGTGAACATTTTTTGGCTCTATCTTAATTAAGGACTTGTTATAGTTAAGACTGTGTTTTGAGACGCGAAATCAAAGTACTTTCATCTGTTTCAAACGTACAGTTTTTTGATACTAAAGACACTGCACGACGCCTCACATTTCAATCGGATTTCGTTGCGTGCTATTTAGTGCGCTGCTTGAAGATTTTAATATTTTATGCGCACTTAAGCGATAACATCCACACGCTGTTCCATTTTATTTTTGGTTCAGTAACAACCAAAAGGAATGTTCGTGTACACAATCCAAACCTACTTCTGCTCCCTTTTGGTCCTTTTTGCACTCCTTCTGGAGTGAATGAAATGAATGAATGAATGTAAGAAAACAGCCATCCAAAAGAACGTAATCTTTTGGATGAACATCGCAAGTGAGTCAGGACGAGAGTCCGTATTTAATGTAGCGCCTTTAATTCATTACGTGGTTACTTCTTGCTACGAGCTGCTTCAGTTAAAAAGGACTACAATTGTTATGATCATATCCCTTCTACAGAAGCCAGGAAATATCGCATTAAATGTTATTTTGTTGAGGCTTTTATGCCATGCACTCACCCTAAATGGGTTACAAATTCTTTCATGTTAAAATGAAAATATAAAATTTATCCAAAAGGATAATTATAATAATGAGATGCAAAGTTATTTTCCGTACATTCGATACTTGTTGAGTTCTCGTCAGAATTGAGAAAATGTTTAGTCATTCTCTGCTGTTTCTCTTGTAAACCTCTGTTAACGTCCTTGATAATTTTCTTTCAATTTACTTTCTGCTAATAGTCTGTTAGTTCATCAATTTAATTAATATTTTTTAACTTTTTTATTTTTTTATAATTAACTTTTTTATTATTTACCTTTTAAAATGAAAAATAAGTTGTGAAATGCATCGGTAGGAAGAAAAAGAAAGTTAATGACTAAAGATACGAAAATATTTTAGGAAGATTTTAATAAAAATCTAAGGAGGATGACGGTACAGTTGCGATAGCTCATTAATATGAAGGAGAGGGTGGGCTGTTTTAAAAAGGAATTTAAGAAGGAATTAAAAGAGGAAAATACGTGATTGCTATAACGACCTGGTAGTTATCCTTTCCTGATAGACGTGATGAACTAGTTGACTAGTTGACCAGTTTTTTCTGAGCAAGTTTATTTTGTTGACTAGTTTGTTGATTCATCATTCATCAGTTGAGAGTTATTTCTTTGCTTTTCATTTTCATTCAAGAGCCGACCACTTCCATCTCTCCATGGAAATTCTATTAATCAGTCATCAAGGCATCCCCCAATACATTCAGCCAATACATCTATCAATACAATACGTTGTATATATTCTAAATATTTTATAATTTTTTATTTGTTTTTTTATTAGTTTGTATCGTTCA
Source organism: Physocephala rufipes (assembly GCA_963966595.1). Classification (NCBI taxonomy): domain Eukaryota; kingdom Metazoa; phylum Arthropoda; class Insecta; order Diptera; family Conopidae; genus Physocephala; species Physocephala rufipes. Next base: position 24,337,110 of record OZ016505.1, read on the forward strand.
TTCTAGCCTTTTCTCGCCGTCCTCTCATTTAGTTCAGGATTGTTTTTCTATTAATTGCTATTTATCCTTAAAGGCGATACAAATTATGGGTGTGAAGAATCACTAACTTATCAAGTCACGAGCTTTTGAGAGAAAACGGCATTGTAAAAACGTTAAATGACAACGAAATCCGAAAAAGTGGTAGAGAATATTATCTCCCTCTTCCGACTACGTCAGCAATAAGAAATCTTCAAAAGAGAGTTCTTTTAGAAGAGATTTAATAGGAAGTTTGTAAAAGGTACTTTTTCATATCGAAAAATGTTATTCACAATGCCTGAAGAATGTAATCGTGAAAACATGATAGAATTACTCAGAAAAGCCACCAAGTTTCAAGCCCAATACGATTTAAACAAAAGAAATTTATAATGCGTAAACTGGTTTAAGGAGACCATTGTTATTCAATGATATCCCCGCATTTCTTAATCTTAAGAGCTAAGTTTCGTCCAAATTAATATAGTGGTTATAGTTAAACAAAACATAAACGAATAACACTCACAGAAATTAAATACGAACGAAATTTGTAGTCACACCTACATCCATACTGTTACTCATACGTACTGGGTTACCCTCATGTAGTTACTTGCTCGAATTTTCATTCTGTCTTAACGGAAAATCGCACTTTGTTCTTTTAGTTTTCTTATAAATTTATTTGAATTCAAGCATGTTTGGCAATCCACTGGATGAATTCACCTCGAAGTCTACTTCCTGTCAAAGAAAATGTTGCCTTCCACTACATCTCGTTTTGTTTTATTTTATTTATTTTATTTTACCGTAATGAAACTTGTTTTCAACTTTTTAACTTTTTCAGAAAAGTTTGTCGAAATTAAACATTTTATCGTTGTCGTTATTGTTGGTACCTTTTCCGTTGCTTTCGTAGATAAAGTTCATGGAACCGATATCATCTAAATTGTATTTTTAACTAAACTTCTACCTCTCCTCCAAATACACGCCCATTCATTAAACTCGGCTGTGAGTAACCGCTTTTTTAATTGCCAACATTTTTTCTTCAATTTGTATAATTATTGTAAAAGTTTAGCAATCATCGGCACTGTCATTAAAACCATCGGCAAATAATTATTCATTCGATTTCGTTTTTGAGGTTTTGTGTTCGCCTTCAACTTTCCCACCACTACGGCATTCTAAGTGAGCAACGGCATTCGACCAGACAGTACTCTTCATGTTTCTTGCTCTCTGAAATAATTAACTGCACTTATGGTTGTTGTCGAAAACTTTAAATTATTTTCCGAAGAGCTGCCTCCAAACCCGTGGTTAGTTTCGTGAAAGTCAAGGTTGTCAGGGTTATCAAATCTATAAACAACACACAGGATAAAAAATTACCCATTCATTTACGTCTTCAATTTACGACGTCGAATGATGTCAAATTCTTACTATTATTTAGACAGTAAATTCTTACAAAAGGTCTTGACCCTGTGTCAATGTCTACAAGCTGATAAAAGAACTTAGTAAAAGCAACAACAATAGCGACCTTGACAGCGACAACAGGAACCTACTGCAGTGACTGACAAACAATGACCTAAAACAACCACCACCGCCATTCGAAATTGATGTCAAGGAAGCAAATAATTCCGTAATACTAACTCATACAAAAACAAAAGGTTTGACCCCGAAAATACGGCAAATATCGTTAAACGATGGAGTTTAAAAAGTTGACGAGTAACAATAACAACAAAATATTAGTCCATAAGGAGTAGAAAATGAGAAGAGAAAAAGAAGTGGAATCTAATTTGATTTCCTTTTATGCCGAGCGGAAATAATTTAGAAAAGAATATTTATAAAATCGGCAAAAGAAATTCACACCAACCAACGTTAAAATTTGAACGCCCAAAAACAGAGTTTCGATGAAATTAACCCTCCCCCCTTCCATCCATCAAAAATTCCTCACAAACACTGACACACGTTTACATAACCCAATCCGACCTCGTTGAAAAACATTGTAAAAAGCATTAAGCACCTGAAGCACTTTATTTCTTCCGCTTAACGTAGAAACTGTTACTAACACATACACAAAACACACAAAACCCATGCAATCCTTCACAAAAACACACACATTCATCTACACAAATATGTGTAGATTATTCTGATTCGTATTCGGAAAGACATTTTCCTTCCGAAAATAATAAAATTAGGTTAAAAAATGTTTGTCTCTACGAAGGCAAAAACATGATAATGATGGTGATGATAATGATGCAGTATTTTTTTCGGGGCCATAAAATGAATATGGAAAAAATAAGAGTAGTGAAGGAAAAGAAGACTCCAAAACAAAAGGATAGAGAGGGTGAGAAAGGTAGACACAGAGAGAAACTAGTTGTACGCCCACAGAATTTTCATGAAGCCTTTCTGAATTTTTCCTTTTCGTTGCGAGCCTCAAAGGATTTCAAATGATTGAACGAAAAGTTAAGTATGCGATACAGCAACAAAAACAACCCTATGCAAAAGACAGCTGTGAAATTATATAATAATGAAATATCGGATGTTTAGAAAAGTCAGTGGTTTAATATTTTACATTGCTTTGCATCTTCGCGACACCACCGACCTCCGCTCGCCTAAAAATCCTGGCATATAAATGAGTTTCAATAAACAAGCGTATTATTGGTAGAACTCTACAAAACTTTCCCACTCTCTTCCTAATTTCTTTCCACTAGAAAGGATCGTCTAAAATTCGAGTTTCTTCATTCACTCACTTCAGGAATTTTAGAAATTTTAATTTTGATGCAAATATTTGCTTGTGCTATCAGTTCTTCTCTCGGTGCTTAATTTCCTGAGGCAATAGATCTTTGAGGGAATAAATATTACTTAATAATTTTTAGGATTCGTTGCACTTGTAAATGTTCTTGTTTCTAATTGAAATGTAGTAAATGATGGCCAAAAGCAGTTTACAGAACAGACAAACAATGTGCTCGTTTTTCTCTTATTCTTTACGAACATTTCCACTAATACTAACTCATTTTCTTCTCTTCTCCTTGTTCTTCCTTTTTAGGTCCTTCTCTTCTTTTCTTTTCTTCTTCTCCTTCTCCCTTAAAGAAAATGATATTTCACATGTTTGAGTGTATGTGATTGTTTATATGCGCCTGTATAAAACATGTATTCATATTTCAAAGCGGATTTAGCTGTCAGTTAAATATTCTCTGGTTTACATGAAGTGCTTGTTATTTTACTTTTGTTGTTTCTGTTTTTGTGTAATAGCGTTGACGTTCACTTTGTTACACCCTGTAACCTTCTAAGTTAAGGTTTAATTTATTGCTTCACAGGCAAGAGGTAAAGGGGGGGCGGAAATGTGTTGTTAAAAGCAACTAACAAAAACAGTCTAGCCAATGTTTAAATTTTCGTCATTTCAGTATATTTGTTGTTCTCCTTATGGAGACACATTGATATTGTTGGTAGTTACTGCTTCTTCTATTACTGCTACTGCTAGTTGTTAATTATGCAAAGCAAATTCTAATTAAAGTTCGTATCAATAGTCGTTATAATCGATTATATGTCGTTGCAAACTATACTCGTGATTAGATTATAACAGCTTATCATTGGTACCGTTACAACCATCCTATTACGTTTAAACCTTAATAGATGCAGCTCTTACGAATTAATGGAGAATTATGAAAAACCCTAAAGCAGTTTTGTAATTTAACAGTAATTAATTCATTAGTGAGGCGACGACCTAATTCTATGACTTAATAATTCATAAATAAAAATAACTTTAATAAAAAGATAAATAATTACTCTTATTCTATAAAAAGAGATTAGAAAAGATAAAACAGTTTTGACTAAAATGGATTAGTCCCTCCAAATAAATCATTAAGTATCAAAATTCGATAACCTAAATACAATAAATAAAATAGCAAGAAGGGTGACTTAGGGATCGAACCGTTATGAGATTTTTTCCTAATTCAAATTAATAGTTTTTAGACTTTGTCTGATTTCATAATTAATTTCTTCAAAAATATCTCCTCAAATAATTGAATTCATTGTATTCAGTCGATTAAATTTCTAAGTTAATATTTTTATGTTAAGATAATTTTTAAATACGGCCTAGGATTTCTATAAAAGAAATATATTCTTCAATATAAAATAGAAAATCGAAATTTCATTAGAATTTTTTAATTTGTTTAATTAATTCGTAAATGAGAAATTGTCAAATAAAGTTATAGAAAACGGCTTGGCATATGTATATATTAAAATTATAAAATTGTTTGCCGTAAAAGCCTATAAAATTCATCTTCCTCGTGGTGAATATTGCAAAATTTTTTACACTTAAAACATACAACGTTTAATGTGTTTTGTGTCTGAATAATTTAATTTAAATAATTTGTTATTGTCTTCCGTCCTTCCATTCTTTTACCGTACTAATGGCATTCATTTTGTAGCTGTCAAAAGTAATAATTTGTTGTTGTTCAAATAACGAAACCTACTTTGTCTGAGTGCTTGTCAGTAGTACAAAAGGCTCTTTTTTAACTGAATAAACAAGTACTAATTTTATGCCAAATTCATATTGTTTTAAAGTGGCGAGCGCTTTTTCATTTAATTATTTATTGAATTCAATAACGCCATTTATTTTGTTGTTGCTGTTTTTCCTTTAAACATGTCAAAACAAACAAAGTAAAATACATATGAGTCACAGCACTCGCTCGATTCGAAGTGCATCATCAATCATTCATAACTCGAGAATTGGAAGAAAGGAAGGAACCAAATCGAAGATCGCTGCCTTTGTATCTTCGTCTTTTGAGCAACCACATAGCTGGCTTTTATCGGTCGGCCGGACACTCCGTCTGTTGGTTTATAAGTTTACCCATCAAGCCTTTTATGGTTGAAACGTACTTTAAGTCGCTTTTGTTAGTCGTTGCCAAGAATTGTGTCGAATTATTCGGTGATTGTAGTTCCATCACTTCTCTTATCTCTGAATTTATCATTGTTATTATAATTACCATTTTCATAATGACCATCATTATTATTATCATCAGTAGTCATGAGCAAAGGTTTTTGTATTTATCGCAATAATAGTAATCATCACCGCATCATCGTCTTCATCGTTGTTGCTCCTTTAGTTCCATCAAGTGTGTCTTGATTTGTGGATGCCGTCTATGAATAATTGAATATAAACGAAGTTTATGAGTGTTCAATATTTCCCTCTTCTTAATTTTTATTCAATGACAATTGACAATTGATTTTTTTATGCAAAACGGGAATAGAGGAATTTACTACAAATAAAATTGTCATCACTTTGAAGGGCTTCATTTGCGTGCAAAATATTCTCATTGCTCACGATCTTTCAAACTTAGTTCTTCTTAATATTCATAAACGCTTTATTGGGAAAAAAATTTGATGTAATAATTTTATAAGATTTTATATAAGTAATGAGAACGAAAAGTAATTCCCCAATGCCAATAATCATATAGAAGTCTTCGAAAAAGAAAGGTAAGGCTTTTTTCAAAAAATGAGGCCGTTCACTAAGCTTATTAATCTAATTGGACCTGTCGTCCAATTTGCTGCTATAAAGACGAATCAGTTTTCATAAGTCGAATAATTATAAGCCTATATTTACTAATCCTTCCTTACTCAATCTTTACTTACTTCCTCAATCCTTCTAATATACACTAACCCTTTAAGCCCTTCTGATCCTTTTTCCTCTTTCTTTCTGATCCTCTTAATCTTTCTGATTATCCTCGACCGATTTTATGCCTTTTACCTACACTAAATTAGCAAGCAGACTGCGCTAGTTAACGTCTTCTTAATGTACTACTATAAACACTACACACGCACAGACACACACACACACATACACAAAGAGACTACAACAAAAACTTAGGTAAGCACATACATCGCCTTTCGACATATTGAAGCCATAAATGAACCGACCATTAATTTCACTGAACTAATACTGCTAGTTTATCTCTGTTAACTTAGCCAACTCTTCATCCTCTTCTTCCTCGCCATCTCTTATTCTAAATCCTTTTCTTTTCCTTTATCATTCTAGTTGCCTTTTATGTCATAAAAGCATAAAAGCAGAAGAAGAATAAGTACAAGCCCATTGAGTAATGGTTTTTGTCATTGCTTAGCATTGCTCGTGTACGGTTAATGTTGTTGGTTATCGTGGCATCATTGATAACAATATTTCGGAAGGAAACAGAAGAAGAAATTACTTATGGGAAAAGAGATGAATCATAAGAATAAGAAGAGGGAGGGGTAGCTTTATGTAGGAGTGGATTTATGTAATACTCTCCATTACAACCCCTTGTATTTGTTTGGTTCTTGCGCTCTCCTTTGAGATAATTTTACTTTTACAAAATGCATACGAAGTTTAAATCGTTCCTAAAATTTATGCTTTATTAAAATATGCTACTTTATATTACTAACTAATTAGTTAGTTGTTCGTAAATATATTTGGTCGCTTAGCATTTTCATGTAAACAATTTATGTAGCCAAGAATTTAGGTAGCAGACTTAAATTCGAGAAGCCACTATTCGGGTAAAATTTATAAACAAATTTTCGCGTAACAAATGTTTCCTAACGCAGATTATCGAGACCTAAAACATTTTTACATATTCATCAAAATGGGTAGAAACTGAGAAAAAAATAGAAAACAGGCGACTCAAATTGATTTTTTGACCCAAATTGAAAACTAGCGACACAAAAATTTGTGACACAAATTTGAGCGACCCAAAGGAAAATAATAACAGATAAAATGTATAATGTATGTATAAATCCTTCTTTGAATGCCGCTAAAGAATTCTATTTCAGTTTCAATTTCAATTCAAAATATAATAGCCGTATAGAATAGACATCGTCATATATGCAGGGCAAGATACTCTTAAACCTCGTCTCCCCGTTTTACAACTTTCGTCGACTTCACCCTCATCGCCGTCGTCTTTCTTTTGATGACCCTCCCTGAAAAATAATTTATTCACCGACTGATATCTTGAGCTTACAACCATTTGGGGAATGTGACTTTGCTAATGAGTGTCCTTTATGAGCCAGTAAACAACGTTGGGAAGAGGCGAAAGGGCCAGCGAATGATAACGGTGTGGGTCGTGTCATGGGGAAAGTGGGGAAAGTGGTCTCTGATTGAGTATGTTGCAACCCTAATTAACCTTTTATGGCGGTTTACCAAGAAATACAAATAAATAACAATAACAAAGATAATAACTAAACGAGATAACAACAACAAACACTGAGGGACTTGGAAGATCCCTAGAAGTAAGAAAGTAGAAGTGAAGATTACTTTGTCAAGTGAATAAAATAAACATCGAGGAAATTTATTTTTATAATAATATTGAATAAACTGAATAAACTACACAAAAATTAGCGATAACAGTTCAAATTACTGAAGGTTCTTAACGTTGATTCTTCTTTGAATTCTACTTCATTTTCGTTTTTCATCCATTGCATGCAATTTTTGTAAGGATTGAAACCGTTCTATACGTATCTTGATATTCGTTGAGCTTCCCGCAAGAGTTAGATGATGAAAGACATTGGAACGAATTTCCGTAATGCCTTCTGACGTTCAGTTTGAAGACAAACCGGTTTCGGCGATTTCAGTTTCTAACTACGTTCTGAAACCTTACGTTCCTGAGTCGATTCAGTCGTGTCCGGCCATCTGTCCATCTGTCTCTTTGTTCGTCTCTGTTCGATCAGCATCCATAAAAAATATACTCTCTTGCTCTCGCTCTCTCTATTTCTCGATATAACTCTGTCTTTCAGTCTTTTTCCGCCACTGCTTCGCTTTACCATCGTTCTCCTTCCCGGACATTAGGCGAACAATCAGGTATCAGTGAATCGCATTAAACACAACCTACTTTTAAACAAAGGTAAATAAACTAAATTCTTGATAGCAAGCCTAATGGATTTTTTCAAAAGTCCGTGGTAATAAAATAATTCTTGTTAAATCCTTGGTACAACTGAAAATAAAAGAGGATGAAAGTAATTAAATTGGAATGAAATGATGTAGTTGGGGGAGGAGGTGAAGTGGTGGAATAGCAAAACGATAGACTAGAGTAAAATATCCAACGAACAGATCAAGCTTGAAAATACTTGTTCTTTTATATTTTCTAAAGTCTATTTAAGATTTTTTCAAACGAACAGAAAGTATTAGATTGTAATTACTTTTTCACAATAAGTGAATTAATCGACAAGACTTTTTCTCATAAATTCTCAGTTTAGTATTAGTCGATAATGAGTCGTGCATGATTAATTGGCAGATAATTATTTCAGATAATTATTTTTGATAGACGAAAGATTGTAAATTAATGAATGCAAACGCTTGAAAAGAGATTTAAATCGTTCAATCAATGAAGCCTTATTTCGGTGTTTGTTGCCTTCCAAAAGTGAACGGATAAGAAAGAAAAGAGAGAGAGATAGAGATATAACAGTAAAAAAGCACAGGAGAATTATATCGAAGTCCTTTTCAAAGTCTTGTATTTTTTTACGAATTCTTTTCATTTTATCTTCGATATTTTCTTGAAATTCTATCTCTATTCATTAAAGTTCATAATCGTGACGTCTAGACTAGGCTGACGAACATTTCCGCTTGTGAGAAATATTTTTATTTCCTCAGAGAAAGCTGATTTTAGAAGGCTTGCAATTTGGCTAACGATTGTAGGTTACAAATTTTAAAAAATATGAAAAACATCTTCCAAACAAAATTATTAAATCTTTAAAAATTATTTAATTTAATTTGTTACTTTTATTAAAAACGTTAACAGACCAAGAGACAGTATGAGATTAGTAGAAATAAATAAAGTTTTAATTAAAAATTAGACCATGATTTATAAATGAATAAAAAGCTTCAATATTCAAATTTTCGTAATGATTGAAAGCCTAATTAATTGTAAGCCTTATTTTTATGATTCTTCAAATTTAATGTTGAACAAACTTTAAGTAAGTGAAATTTAATGAAATTTAATTAAATTAAATTTGCTGAAAAGAAAATAAATTAATGTGAACGAGAAATGAGTTTAAGAGCAAATTCTTGAGGATTATGGCAAAGCTAAAAATCATTAATTTTGCATTAATTACCAAACACTAATTAGGCATTTTTGTACCCAAAATGTCATCGGATTTTTATATAATGTCCCGAATATTAATTACAAGATTAAGCAGAGTATTAATTAAGCAGAGGGGAATCCACAAAGCGATTTGCAATCCATTTCAATTCGCGCACCGAATCGAAAATAATTTTATTTTGCCATTAGTTAGGCTTTCATTTTTGTGGCTTTAAGCCAGAACTGTGTGCGTGTATGCGCATAAACGCAATATGTGCTCTATGTAGTATCAAAAAACAACAACAGAAAATGCATCGACCCATTCGATTTGAACCCTAATTGGTCGTTGATTTGCAGCGCAAAAACATGGCGCGTGTCGTGGGACGGGATTAGAGATAAGCGAGGTGTTAAAAGAATGTGGTGTCGGTTACGACAAATGTCAGTGCCAGGGGAATGAAAGCATTGTCAATACGTGCAGCAAATGAACGGCGGCAAGCAGCAGCTGCTGTGAATTATGTGCAACGAGGTGACGGGCAATCGAGATCCAGAAAATCGTGTTTTCTGTTTCTTCCTGGCATGCATTTTTTCGTCTCAGTCAATGGAATAAATAGCAAAACCGACGACAAATAGCATCGACACCAACCTTCTAAATGGTGTTAAATTTCACTAAGCGCAAAAGATTGCATTTATTTACGGCACGAAATACGTGTCGTAACCACGCGACAGATACGTCGCGTGCACAAAAGGCCGTGTATAACGAATCGGTTAAAGAATGAACAAATGTATAATTCCTGATGAAATTAACAGACTCCATATTTCCATTAAGTTCCTAAACTGATTAATTTTAATTAATAATTTTATAATTTGATTGCGATTTTCTACGAAATAGCTAAAGAATGTGGATGTGAATTAACGGTGACAGCAATAATATCCTGTCATAAAACAGTAGTAAATAAAATTCTTCTTTTCAGAAAGTCCTAAAGCATACCCAACAAAAACACCAGCAAGAAAATGGTGAACTACATATAAAGCTGTTTTGTAAAACTAAGGGATCGCGTTTCCGTCAATCAACTGCAGAATCATCATTATTATCGCTATCTTCAGTAAAGATATTCATTATGTACCTCACTATCTGCCATAACTATACCAGCGCGCACAACTTTGGATATGTTTAACATAATCACCACTACCACCACATCATCATTATTATCATTGTTATCATCATCATCATTCGCAGCAACCACGAAATCTTCTCAAGAATATTGTAAGCGGTCAACTAATTGGACCTGCTTGAAGGAGTTCTTCATTTTCGTTCCACTTCCTCCCTTCCCAACCTTTACAAAAATGCTTCTCTATCTTAATGATGATAACCAGGATGGAAGACGTATCGAAAGATCGAAGGCGTTAAAAGACTGCCAAAGACGTATGCGTTGCCCTCATTCATCATGGCATCATCGCGGCATTACCGAACGTCACAAATTTCCAGTTCGTTCTATTGACTACTAGTATCTGAGTGTGTCCCTATTTTTCTTCTTCGTCCTCTTCATTTTCTCGTCCTGTTTTACTGGCGTCAACACACTAGTCACCCTACAGTTTCTCCCCTCACTCTACCAATATTATCTTATTGCAAGTCGGTCGCAAATTGCTCGAATGCACTTTCGAACACCAATGAATTATTGTGCTTGCGGTCAGCGGTTTACTTAAAGTGTTGTTTGTTATTCACATGCGCTCCAGGCAAACGTGGGAATATGGAGTGTTGTGAAAGAACGGTGGAAAGAAGAGGGTGGAAGTGGTGAAAGGGTTTGCTGATTTTGGTAAATTGGTTAAGGGTTTAAGGATAGGCCTCGCATCCTTTCAAACGTCATAATAGATTACGTTTAATGCGGCTCAATTTGATTATAGTCGACGGAACCAGAAGGCTAACGATCTGCATCGACAGACCGATGGACGTCCACCATTTATCGATGCTCTGCACTCTATGGGCGATTGGGGTATGTGACGGCGTCGGTTAAGTTTGAGATCAAGGAAATATCGACCATGATGTAGTTGGTCGCAGAATGAGGATGATTATTGGCAAAAGATTTGCAATGTAATAAATAAGATTAATCATTACCGTCAGTTTTCTTAGCGACTTCAGAACAAAGAAGTTGAAGCTGTCGTTGCCGCTGTTCGAGTCGAGTGGAAGTCGAGTCGAGTGGAAGTTGAAGTTATTGGAGGATTATTGGTCGTTGATGAATTCGTGGTTACTCAACCTATCTTGCTGGGTTTTAGTTCGGTTGGTCGGGTTACTTTCGTTTGCTCGGTTTATTGTTGATGATGATGGAAAATGATGACATAGGTGTTCATAGGTTTCCACCTGAGGCTTGATATTGTTAACGCTTGATTGTGCATAAATTTGTAATAAATTTTAATATTTAATAACAAATTCTTCTTTAGAAGAACTTACTTATAAGAAGTAGTGGTAGAAGAAGAAGAGGAAAATTATGCGTAATAGATATGAAGGCAATAAGTCTAGACTTGCTTGAAGATTTATTATTACTTTTTCTTACACGGTGAGGAAGATTTATGTAATTTTGTTTATTATAAATTAGTAATTATTATTCGAATTTAGTTATTTGGTTATTTATTTAAATTTAAATTTTAGCGATGAATATAATTTATAAAATTTAATTATGATAAGCGCCAACAAATGAAGGAGAGGAAGAAGGAAAGAAGGAAGGAAAGGCGCTGATTTAGTGGTTGGTTTATTAGTATAAAAGAAACTAAAGAATGATCAGAGTAAATAACGCGTAACCTAATTATCAACTTGTTTCACTTAAATAAAAAGGACATTATTATTTTCTTCGGATTCAAAATTTCTCCTCCCTTCGCCTCACCAGCCGTTTTTATTTCTAATCTTCTCTCCGCTACGGCGTGCCTTTATCTGTTTAAAGTTTATCCTGTCTTCAGACGATAAGGTCGAGAAGAGTGGTTAGAGGTTAAGGAGAGTTCTACTTATCTATATCATGACTCCAATCTTCGTTCCAAACCGCTCTGGTTTATATAAGTTTAGTCATGATTACAATAATGTTTACTGCGTATAAAATCATAATCTTCGCTATAATAATCATTACGTTTTTCATTATGATCTTCATTTATATCTGAGTGTCTTTTTACCACGCTCGTCACAACAACGGGTTGATCCTTGAAGACAAAACTAACGAATAAGAAAAAGGCAGAGCTCAAACAAAAGAACAAATTTTTTGTTTAAAAAGGAAATATAACGGGTAACATCGGCATTTGCTGCACCAACTATTTTTCTTTAGTTTTTCTCTGTTAAAACTACAGAGAGTTGGGAATGGAGAAAACGGGAAAAACGAGAACGGAGGAGCTTAAACTCTTTAGCGTCCTTGTATCCATTAGCTCGTTCATGCGGGTCCTCTTTATTTTATTCCCTCTATTTTCTTTTACTCGTTCATGTAGTTTTTGAGCAATTTTTCTATTTCTTTGTCTCACGCAATTTTCACCGTTATTTTTTCTAAGCTGTTAAAATTAAAACCATTCAGTTGTTGTTGTTGTTAGAGTTTCTAAATTTATTATATTGATTTTTCTAATTTCGGTGGAATATTTTTATTCCACCACTTAATTACTTATCTTACTTAGTATCACTTTGTGTAGCATCGATTGTAATTGTTTATAGAAAAAATGAGAGCACGAAGCAAAACTAGTAAAAACCTACGATGCTGAATTTATTACTAAAAACTGTTGAAATTGATTAATTTTAAATCCTTATCCTACGCATTCTGGATATTAGTCTTGAAGAAGAATTCTTAAGAAAAATCTTATAAATAAATAATATTTTATAAAGTCATGCCTTTCCAATTTTTCAATTCTCAGAAACAGGATCTCAATTAATCGAATAATCATTAAGAAAGTTGTGCAATATATTTAAAACCGAACTGAGTAAAAGTTTTTCAGAAAACCATCAAATCAAATATTTCTATAATAAAATTCGGGAAATTAAAAACTAATTCGGGAAATTAAAACAATAATAAATTAATTATATTTGCAAGGTTTCTAAAAAATAAAATAAATCGAATTATTTAAAGTACTTTTTTTAAATCAATTGAAGACTTCAAAAACTTTTATTGCTTTAATTTTTTTATATTTTTATTATTCATTAATTAATTAATTTATTATTTTTTTATTAATTGTTAAATATTATTTAACAATATATATTATTTAGTATTACTTATTAATTTTTACCTATTTCTATCAATCTTATTTGAACAAAAATAACAAACCTTGCTTCAAATCTTTTACTATCTTTTATGTTTTCCTTAATATCGTTTCATTTATACTTTATATAAAATATTTCTTTTGAAATGGAACGCTACTTGATACGCTTTGTGATCGTATCTTTATTCGTTACTTTTCTATTAATTCGCTGCGTTGGCGTATGATCGAGCTGTTTTTTGTTTGGCTTTGTAGATCACTAAACATGGAAAAAATTCAAAATCCAGAAAGTTGTTTAAAAAAACGATTCAATTTTTCTTTGCTAAATAAATTATTTTTTAAATTATTGCTTTTTCAATACGTTTACAATGCATTTTCATTTCATAGAATGGCAAATAAATCCGTTGCTATCGTGTGGTCAGCAACAACACAATAAAACATATTGCTTGATTTAAATTCGTAAAAGAAAATTGGAAAATGAACTATCAGAAGAAAACTGAATAAATAGTTAACAAAAATCAAAAAGTATCGAAAGCAAAAAATGGATGCATTTGGAATCGTAGCATTTGTTTTGTTTTTATTATTGTTGTCAGCATTATGATCGTCTGCAGCGACAGCAGTTTCATTAGCAACAACATTCGCAACAATATCAATAACAAATATAACAACAACATTCAATACAACATTTAAAGAGCTTCCGTTGGTGATGATGCTGCAGCAGCGAATGAAAGTCTGTCACTTCCGATTCATCATTTTCAAATGAATGATTTTTTATGCTTTTTAATTTTTTTCTGTTTTACATTACTTTCTTATCTAGTTTCCAGTTTTGCAATGTTTCCTCATTGTTGTTATTGTGATTATTGTTATTGTTATGGCAATGTCGGGGAAAATGTTGCAAGCATCCAATAATGAAAATCATTTAAAAAAGTCAACATAACCATCACACCATCACGTTGGAGCATATTTGACAATTATTTTTTTTTCAACAATTACGGCAATGTCCCTCGATTGAGCATTTTTGTTGTTGTTGTTTTAGTGAGAAGCTGAAAGAATAATGGTAAAAGGGAAAATGAAAGAAATATTTGTAAAACGGAAATGGGTTCAGGACGTAATGACGAAAAGGGGAAAAATTTAAATAGTTGACGATGATGATGGTTAGAATAATTAATGTTTTCACTCGCTATTTGTCCATTTATTCAATTCTACACATCAATTCATTCGCGTTTCTTTAAGTTAAACGTAAAAACTGGCACGTTTTTGGATGAATCATATCCCAAAATGTCAAAACTTCTGTTTGACCAAAATGTCAAAAAAACGCCCAAAATATTCTTTTTGTATCTCCTATTTTTTTAATTTTAAAGGATCATTAACTAATTTAACTTGTTTAATTAAAGGCGTTTCAGTCCATTATCGATGACTTTCTGAAACGAAACGATAACGATCAAAGTTCGCTCGTTGTGAAAAAAATGATGAAGCGCTTGGTGATTTTCGTAGACACTAAAAATAAAATAAAATAAAATTAATATAAACGGGATTTAGTACAGGCAACAACAACAAAACCCAACGAAAGCATTCAAGCAAATATGGCTCATGTACCACAATGGTCAAATGTCAACAAGGTATGGTAGACAAATTATTTGTTTTTGTTAGTTACTGAAAATGTATGAAGATGTTTAATTTTTGAACTCCAATAAAACCAAGGACAATGACCCTACAGCTTTGGTGTCATAATAATAAATACTTAGGGGGACAAGTTCTAACGGAATACAGCATATTTTTTATTGGCTGGCACTTTCATATTTGGACCAAAAAAATGATGTCCTTTGAATCAATTTAATAATAATCTTAATGTGTTTTAGTTTAAGAAGTTTACAAAATTTACGAATTGATGGAAATATAATTTGTTTGAAAACTTTTTAACGTTCGCTCAAACTATATGCATTTAAAAAAAAATAAACTCGTTTCGGAATGAATTTAATTGTAATTTTATCCTATGCAGACGACAATTAATTTACGATTAAGCCGTGGAATAATAATGTGCCAATTTTTTTTAAGATTTAAGAAAATAATTAATTAAAATTACTCAAAAGTTCGAGCCAAAAAATCCGGCTTATTTTGTGTTTTGAAAAAAGAAAACATTATTACAAGAGAAAAAACTTAAAACGATGTTAATTTGATTAACTCAAACAGCCTCATCGGGTTTTGAAAGATTATCTATTTATATGCGTATTTAATTTCTTGATTGCAAAGAATCAAATACCATGTAAGACCTTCGCCGAGTTTCATAATCATTTTCCAAAAAAGTACTTTAATTTGTAATTTAAATCTAAAATCTAATACGCCGTTAATAATCCTTTGCCTATTTAATTATGCATTCTATATCTAAAAAATTATTCACCACACATTTTGTTCGCATACGGTTATTATTTTAAACCTCTTTTAGTCATTTCTAATTCAACAATTTTTTAAAAATTCGTTTATATTCAAGCAAAAACCTAATTTACATCAAGAGAAAATAGCTAAATATTTGTTAAAATTAATGAGATTTAAATTGGTTCCATGAGAGATAACGAAAAGTAGAAGAAAGTGTTCTTCGAAATCCTTCTACAGAATTCGCTTCTTTCGGAATTAATAATATTTTAAACAAAATTGTTACAACAGTTTTTGTCAAAAAAAAAATTCATTAATATTAAAGTATTCATATATACTGTCATAACACTCGTTCAAAATTGTCCGTACCCGTTCCTTCAAAAAAAATTCTCTCCTTAAAAATTTCCTGATCAACTTATGCAGTCTATTTTTTTAAACAATATTAATTTTACTTTCAAAAATTATAATAACAAATCTACTTTTTTTTAAATTTTTTCCGGGTACCCCCAATTCCTTGCTTCCATTCTTTTCTTATTTTTTACCGCAGGAAATTCATTTCATTCGAAGGTCTTCCGTATTGAAATTATCTTCCAATACAACTTCCAATAAAGACTTCAAACTTGCTTTACCTGGATGGGGTAAGGTGGTACTGAGGAGGGCTCTAGTCACAAAAACGAACACTAATTTTGTGAAATGGTTAACAAAGTAATCAACGTCCAGCGAAGAGGTTTATACAAGTAACCAACCAACGTGACCGCAATATCATGCATGGGTATCATGCGTCTCGAAACGCTTTGGAAGGAGATTATGAAGAATGATCTGAATTGGTAAACTCTCCTTAGTAATATTCGGATCGGATGTTATATCGCTCGTTAGGGCTGGTCAACCCTTTTAACAACATTTCATTTCTTCAGCACACCTGCTACGTTGAATTTCAGCCAAGCGCCGTCGATGATGCTGCAGTGGACAAAGGAAGAAGGAGTTAGAGAGATAGAAAGAGAGAGAAGGATGAAAAGGGGAGACGGAGGAAAAGGGGAGCCCCAATATGAGGGTGAAATCCCTGAGAAATTTATAAACGCACCAAGACTCAGCACAGCGCCAAATCTATGAACAGCATAAGAACGGACATACTGAATCAGCTGACATGCTGCTGAACCTGCATTTGTGTTCTATTATTAATTGGATTTCCGTTGGTAATAATGCTGTTTGCATTATTAATTTCTTGGCAGTGATTTCGTAGTAGACGTTCATCGAAACGATGTTTGTGTTGCGTGTGCATGTTGCGAACCATGAAATACATATAGCAACGTTTATTATACAAGATACTGATTATGGCGTATGGTATATGCTCGGAGCGACGGCGATCTACAATGGAGGCCATAGAGGCGTTACGAGCATAACGGCGACCTAATTATTCATTGCCATTATTTTGGCAACACATTCTTAAAACTCAATAAGTTTGATGATGTTCAGGACTATTTATGCGCCAATTCAAAGAAATTTAAATATTTAAGTAAATACTAAAAGCAATTTGGTTGTAATGAAATTATTTGAAATAGAAAACTTTAGAAAAATTGCACAATATTATTTGCTAGGAAAATTATACAACTTTATATTAACTTTTTATTATTAACTTTTTGTTAGTCATTAAAACTTCTTATTAATTAATATTAAAAAAAATTGTTTCTCTTTACGCTGGAATACTAAGTTTTCTTTGAAAAGAAAGGACAAAGCAAATAATTTATTTAACTCGAACAAAACTAATAAAACAAAGAATTTATTTTACGTGTATGTACAAAATTCAGTTTAATTAAGTTAAAATGTTAAAATAAATAGCACAAAGTTATTCAACGAAATTCATTGGGTCAACGCAAAAGCGAGTGAGAGGAAGGCATCTGTGGGGTACATAGGGGGTCTGGCCTCACACTTTCCTTATATTCACCAGTTCGGGGCTCCAAATGTTGGTGATTGTTAAGGTTGAAGAAAACCATAAAATATCTTCATAAAAGTTTAAAGCTAAGTAAAAATTATAAGGATTTGCATTGTAATGATTTATAACTTTTTTGAAAAATATAAAATTTATTAATTGTGTTTATAACTATCGTTTATAATATGCTAAGTCGATCTCGTTTTTAAAAAAGATTTAACTCCAAAACTTCGGGAATATTTAAGATTTTAAAATTTTGAATTTACCAATTTTTGAAATTATTTCAACGACATAAAAGCAATTAATACTTTGCAGAATATATACCGTCTGCTAAAACAAAACACTACTATTTCAGCCATAATTATTATTATTCAGTTCATTATTATTTAAATAATCTATAGATACTATTTTATATCGAATAACTCAAATTTTAATTGCGGTATTTACGTTCGTGAATTTAGAATCATTAAAATCAAAAATTTTAAGTTAATTTAAAAAATCTTATTATTGATATTAATCATTTTATTTAACCAATATCGTTTTCAATACAAAGTCAATTTTACAATTATTTAAATATTAACATCCACACTTTTTCAAAATTAAATCAATTCAACAAACACTAAGCAACCAATTCAACGAACACCAATAGACCGATTAGTAACTTGCTCGTATCAAGGAGTGAAATTTTGATTTTGTGGGTTATTGTTCTTTAAACTCTAAAAAATGTTGGCACTATGCGGTAAAAGACTATTACGTTACATTTTATTTATAGAAGCCAGAAAGAAATTCATAAAATTTTTTACTCAACTTTACTTTAGTAATCGGACTATAAATAACGAAGAGCATAAACGTAATCACAAGAGACGATTATCTCGTCAGATGCTTTCAGATGCCATAAAAACTTTTTTATAACAAAAACAACCACAACCACAATAACAACAAACAGCAGAAGCAGCAAAGGAGTGACGACCACAAGACGCAATATTATATACTCTTGGATCTGGACTTCCCTTCTTTCCTCTCCCTATCTTTTCATCACTTTTCCCAATATGTCCGTTTATCTTGCTCCCCCAACAACAAGACATTAATTCACCGAATGCGTACTGGTGCCAGGAGATGCTGCATAATAATTATGCAATATTTACGAGAAGCTGTTGAACGTTTGGTCTTTTTTAAAACAAAAACCTGAAGATCAAATAAATACCTATGGGTAATGATCATTAATAAAAACCACACGTATGGGCAATGATCATTAATAATATCCGCAGCATAATTAGAACATTAGCTCTAGTTCAAGCATCAAAACAGAAACAATAGCGACAACAACGAATGTAGCGTCAACAGTGTCCAACAGTTATTTATAAAGAAAAGACATGTAAAAACAACAACATAAACATTGACGGTACATAAACTATTGCTAAAAGAAATGAAAAGTGAGTTTGCCACATGAGTTCAGCCTTACAAAACTGTAGCTATTTCATGCTCGCGGTTTTGCAATTTTGGCTGTTGTTAAAATGGCTTTAGTTAAAAGGTTCAATTTAAATAAGCCACGTTAGCAGTACCAACAATTGCAATGTTAAACAAAAAAGAAGATAAACTGGCGAGAAGTTGAAAATGATGACGCCATTGATGGTATATTCATCTGTACGCATTTGTGATTGTCCGATAACTCTCATATCTCGGAAGGTAAACGGGATAAAAACGAAACTACACTGCCAGATAAAGAACTCTGTACCTGTGAATGTGAAAATGTGAAGGTAAAATTGTAGAAGAGATCATTATAAGGAAGATGTAAGTGCTGAGTGAAATAAAATTATTTAACTGTTTTCAATTGTTGGCAATCACCGTCTATTAAAAAGGTTTTGTATAATTAGAAGGCATTAATAATTAATTATACGCAAAAAATTAATTCTCATTTTCAGAAGGCGGTTTATAATTTCATTAAATCACAAAGCAAAATGTCGTCTGTTAAATCCATAATCCTGGAAGCTTAAAAATCTGAAGACTTTGTACAAATTGCAAACAGCTTGAGGACTTTAGAAAAAGTACTTTTTTATAAAGGATGTCTTAGCATAAAAAATCTTGTATATAAATAAAATTCATATAAATAAATTGTGTACAAATAAATAAGTTTTTTCGTTTACATTACATTGAAACCATACTATAGGAGATATTATTATATACTCTTGCATTTTATTTCACTATTTTGTCATACATTTTTAACACTTCCGTCTATGGAAGTCAACAAATGATTTCCACAAAAACCTAATTAGCTGTTATTAATGGATAATTGGGAAATGGAATTAATGGAAATAATTATAATGATTAATAATAGCAAAAAAAATATAAAGCTGGCAATTTTGAAGATTTAACCATAGCAACTTTTGTCGCATCGATTCCGCTTGATTTGCATTAAATATAATACGTCTGATTACCCTGATTCCATCCATTCAGTCCACACTGTGCAGTATTAAATTGTCATCAAATATTCATTGCGGCAAGTCATAAATATCAATACGGTGCTGAAAGATGGGTGAGAAGCTGGATGGGTTGCAAGACTTTGTATTAATTAATGTTTATTAAATAAATGGACGGCATTATAGCAATAATTATTTAAAATTGTTATTGCAACTGTTGTTCTAATGGTTGTTGTAATGGCAGGGATTTTGATTGATGATATATGCGTTTTTATAATTTTTTAATAATAGTTATTATTATTAATATAATTATTATCATTATTACTGTTGTTGTTGTTGTAGTTTTTCTTGTCGGTTTTAAGTACGATATATTTATTCTGAAATAATTTCTCAATAGCTTCCTTTTAGTTTTACTATTTCGTGGTGATTTATATCGATTTCTAGCATTTACAGAAAATTAATTTAAAGAAAATTTTTTTTCATTAATCTTTAAATCGTAATTTATTTTCGAGGTACAAATAATTTTTCACACACAACCCTCTTTTTCAAACAATCCCTTAAAGCAAAATATGCTCGATTTCATATCGTAACGTCTTCATCATTTTGTACTGCTTATTTCTCCTTTTTAAATATCTTGTAGACGTCATTATTGTTATTGTTGTTGTTATTGTTGCTGTTGCACAAGTCTCATGCACAGCAAACAAGCTTTTCTTTTGAACGACTGTTGGTTTTATTCATCACCTGTTTTTCTTTCTTTGTTTTGTTTTTGTACCATTGCGGCAATTTCGAGACAGCTTTTTTTGCTTTACACGTCTGTCTCGACGACCCGAAAATAAACCTTTATTTGACGCCAGTCACTCCTTTCACATCAAACGAAACGAAGACAACGTTGCTTAGTGTCAATGTTTTCTTTTTTAGTACAAACAACAATAACAACAACAACACTGATAAAAATAAACTAAAAATGTATACTGAGTGGAGACAAGACTGATAAACACTGGTTGTCAGTGCCTCAGAATGTAAAATATCAATTTAAATTTCAAACCCTTTCCTAGACACAAACCTCATCCTATTTACATAGCTTGATAATGGGTTTGTAAATGGAATTTAGCATAATACCGGGGGCATAAGCAATCACCACATATCTCCCCAAACTCAACACAAAGTCCCACATCTCTCTCCCTCTCTCTCTCTTTCAGTCGCTCTCTCACTTTAATTGAACAATTTCAGTTTAGATCATAGTTGTTTTCTCTTTTACCCACGATGCTGTAAAGTAAGTCTCTGTGGGGGCTCATGCGATGTCGGTTTTTCAATTGACTTGCTAACCCGTCTCACTTGTTTTCACCTGCTGACCGAGATTATTTCAATTTTCTTTTGAATAATTTATGCCAAATATTTAAACTGTCATTCGAAGGTAGACCCCAAGCAGCACGGATAATGATTTTGAAGATATTTATTCGTACTCGTTATTTAGACTGGTTTCAAGGAACCGAAGGAAACAGAAGGATAAAAGGATTGGTTTAAATTCATTTATTGTATATACTGCAGATTTCTGACATCAATTTACTCGATAGTTTGAACAATTAAATCTCTCCCACTTTAGGATTAAGAGATCACAAAGCTTTATGGCGTAAGTGGCAGCTACCAATTTCAAATATCTTTCATTCCGACCTCAAAATGTTTTCGGTAATTTCTTTTAGACTTTTGTAACTCGAACAGAAAAACATTTATCTACCTGGAAGAAGCAGAAAATGAACCTCTAGAAAACCCTTTAAACCTCATAAATAAAATAGTAAAACTGTTTGTAAATCTGCTAGTGTTTCAGCGATGAACGTTGAAATTTATTCCTCTTACAGTGCATACAACCTCTTTGGATGGATCGCTAGAACATCGTTCTATGTCCATTATTAAGAGTTTTTACACATAAGGAGATATTCATAAATGCGGTCATCTGCCAAATATCGAGCATATTTGCCGAATCAAGAAATACCATTTTTTGTCAGTTTAAAAACCTTCCGAGTAGCTCGAATAGCCTGCAATATACTGAAAATTTGTGTGTGACATGAAAGAGTATTCATCGTGTATTGAAACCGAATTTTCTAGTGGCCAATATCAAGGACTAATCAATCATAAAACCAAGCAACTCTGTCCGTGCAGATCATTCCAACTCCAATGATATTGCGAATTTTGCATTCACATTTGGGAAATAGCGGTAGATGCTTCAACGCATTCTCATTATCATTGCCAGCATCATCACTTTTCCTCATTGGAAGAAAAATGTCGGTACGGTTTCAAAGTGCTGCAAGCAACGAGCACGCAAATTGCGTCCAAGAGCAAAGTAGACGATGGTTAATAAACCGAATAGCAAATGAAAACTAAAATAATAAGGATCGTGTCGATGATGAGAATGGTGCTGATGACGTTAACGCTTTCGGACAAATGGAATGCCGGCATAAAAATCGTTATTAAATGTTTTGTGAGTTTGGTTTCCAGAAGCTATTTCTTTGTGTGCTGTTTCAACCATTGGAAAAATAGCAACACCAAGAGGCACTACTGCTACCACTATTAGGACTACTACTGCTGCTGGTACAACAACATCAACAACTCAAGAACATTAGCACTAACTAGTCAGGTGCGACTTTGTATACTTCCCAAAGACATTATTTTAGTAGCATATGTTGTGGTGACATCGGAGGAACTCTTAGCCGCCTTTCCTGACCAACATTTTGTGCGCGGATGGGAGTCTGCTATTTTTCTCACTTCACCAAAACTAAAATTAATTAGCGAATACCTGGAAAATTTGGAGAACCTGATGGAAAAAGAGTATAGAAACAATGGTCACCGTCTGATGGTGGTGGTGACGTTGATGATATCTGCATGACCACCAAATGATTCTGATCAACTTTGTGAAATTTATTCGCCAGACAAAGTTGGTTAACTCGAATTTAAAATGAGAAAATAAGGAGAAAGACAAGATGGAAAGAAGGAAGGAGCGGAGGTGAAGATTTGTGTTGTTACCTATTTAATAGAAAATCACAATCAACAAGGAACAAATTATTATAAACGTTAATATTAAATATTTTATGACTTAGTCTTAGAATTTTCCTCTTCTATTCCTTTCCAGAAGGAAAGGCACAGTCAGATCTGTAAGCCAACAAATACACATGATTATATTGACAAATCTTCTAGTATCAAGACATTCACCCTTAAGGTGTGAATACCTCGATATGTGACTCCCAAAAGTGAATTGTGGGCGCGGCGTGGGCCGCTACCGTGGCCCACGGCGTGGGCTCAACCGTAACAGATACGATCTATGGGCATCAACTTATTGTGGTCTTGAAGAGATCCTTACGGAAAAAGGAAGAGAGAAGAAGAGATAAGAAGAAGAAGGCAGCTCCTTTTGTTGTTAGTTTCCATTAATTCTGAACAACCACACAGACGAGTAATTCTAGCAATAGAACACTACTGGCGTCCTTCAGACTTGTGTGCGCCATACTTTCCGTTCTCTCAACCCGCAGTGTTGAAGAATATTTGCTACGAGTCTATGGCTCCATCTCTTACACTGATTACTTCACTGGATTGTTTGGAAGAATCTGGAGTATGTCTGCTTTTCCTGTCACGAATACCATATTCGTAGGCAGAAAATTGGACACGGACTGCCTCCAAAGTGTGACCACATTTGGTTACTTGACTGACAGTCGATAAGCGAAGCAATCTGAATGTTGCTAACAGAAGTGAAAAATACAAGACTGAAGTGAGATAATTGATGTTTTTTTTTTCTGGAAAAGAAGAACACAATGAAATAAATGGAATAATCCTGAAATCAAATTACTCAACATTTTATTGTTTTATTGTAAACGATGTTTAAAATGTTAATTTGAAAAGTTTGATTTGTTGGGCTTAAAAAATCATTGTCAATCTCTTTTCCATTAAAGACATAACAGATTTCTATCTCTTTTTGAAAGCACACTTGAGGTTCGTTGGAATCACGAGTAACCTCAGAATGTAAACCGAGGTAAGCATTTTTACTGCCACAGAGCTAGTGGGATGTTGTGTTTAAATATTCTTAAAATCATCCTCCTTCCACGGATGAATTTAAAGCTATGTTTGTAAAAGTGAATACATTCGAGTAAAAACACTCACTATTCGACAGGAGCGTCAAAAAGCATCGGGAGACCAATCAGATGATTCAAATCATATGATTCTATGCTGTTCTCAAAAATCAAGCCAATTTTTGGAGCCTTCGTGTAAATTCACTTCATTATAAATTTAGCATTGTAAAACTCTTTTCGGCTCCTTGATTTTCAGATCTGCACGATTTTTCCTGCTATGTTATGTCCTTATTGAAAAGGATGCAACATGTTGATAGCTGAACAATCTTCATGAAATTATTTATAGGCGCATTTTGTATGAATACTAACGTATACACTAAAGTGAGTATTTATATCCAGCTATAAAGGATGCTATTTACAGCTTTTATGGTTGCCAGAAGACCAAGCAAGCATTTGATTTTCTCGGGAGCATCAACTGCTTTTTTGTTACACTTATTCTTTATGGTAATGAAGCGAATTTTTTTATTTTCGTCTTCTTCTTCTTCCCATTCTTCTCTTTAAGGCATTGGAAAATATATTCAATAATACCACCAACCATCTCAGCCATTGGTTGCAACTCATCCAATGACAAGTTTTGAACGGTGTCGGAGCAAGTTGCAGCATGTTTCTTCATTTCATGTTTTGATGGCAATTAAAATGATTTGTGTAGTATGTTTTAACTGCGCTGCAGGGAAGAGATCCTCTATGTAGATGCACCCGGGTGGGTCCAATTATCGCAATCGCAATTCGATATTAAATGGCGTGATTATTAAGAATTGAAGAACTGATGAACGTTCACTGTAATCAGTCTGCTGCACCGTATGGCCGATCGTGCCTGGGTGACAGTAGTTCTCTCAATTCATGATAAACCTTTCAGTTCGTGTCAATCGCTTGAAGCCATACAAAATCCTTCACCTCACCTTCACCTCATGCTTCACCTCACCTCACCTATATTCACCTCATTTCAATGAAACTTTTACCTCATTTCAATTTTTTCAATTCATGTCAATTCCTTCACCTCTGTCTAACCCTTCGACGCAACCCAAGCTTCTTAAGTTGGGTCAAAGCATTCAACTTAAAACAGGATCTGTCGAATTGGATTCTATCAATGTTACTGAAGTTATCGTATATTCTTCGAATGGCATTCATTGGATCTCTCTGCGTGGTTTTGGAGAGTTCCAGGATTTCAATAATGTTAACTGCTAAAAAATTTGTGCTGCTTTTGGAGGCAATTAAAACGTATTACACAACTTGTCATGTTATCCAAGGGCCAATCATGCTGTTTGAGTTGTTCCTGGCTCTTTCTTTTGTTCTAACTGTGGTCATGTCAGCACGCTGTGTTCGTTCCATCGGCGACAATGCAGCTACTTACAAACCATGCACGCACCTGCTCATGCTCATGCGAATACTGTTTGAATGCTAAGACGGTGATTTTGTAAGGTTACGGATGCAGCCGACTTATGAAAGGCAGAAATAATAACTAATTATCACAAAAAGAAGACAAAGCCGAAACCGTTGATGGAATTGGAGTGATAACGAAATTGTGAAGTGATTACGAAAGTGGCAAATATGCTAATGATTATACAAATACTACTAAGGATCAGGAAGAATATGCATAAAAACTCGAATTCGAAATGAAAAGCCGCAGGAGAAAATAATGAGAATGAAGAGAAGAGATAATTATGAAACAGATTATAGATAAATAAATCATTAAGACTGAACACTAGAATTACGTTACGTTTAGAATTAAATATGAATACAATTAAAAGCGAAAGGATATTTAGAATGTTTTTTTAGAATTAAATTCTATTTAAAGGGCATTGTGCAAAAAATTAAATTGAATCAGGAATAATATAAAACACGTAGCCATACTTACAAAGCAAACACTCACAATGTTTTGAGGTTCTTCCTCATCCTTTGAAGAGTTCACCCATTAAGTTTGGCACAAATAACTAACTTCTCAATACGGAAAACACCCACTTCGTCACAGTTGCCTTTGATTAACATTATTTGTTACCTTCACAGTTACCTTTAGTTAACTTTAATATACAACATTTGAACAATACGCACCCGACTCTCGACCAATCCGGCCAACCAGTCAATCAATCAACCGATCAACTCGGACGAATGAATCAATGATTTATTGATTCGCTGATTCGGTTGACTGAAGTGGAGACCGTTTGAGTGAATGAGTGGAAGTTGCGGTGGAACTTCTCCTGACACACACCTGCTCCAAAAACCCTGAATCGTGAGCATTCACCGTGTTTGTGAAGGAAGCGAAGAAACGAATGGAAAGGAAAATAAAAGCAAGCAAATAAATGAACCAACCAAATGTGAAGAACAATTAATTAAGTAAACGAAACACGTTCACAACTTTCAACAAGGACGATGATGAATCGGGTGATAGAACAGTGAGGAAATTGTTAGTAGACGCAAGGACAGCGAGGAGTATTTGCAGCATCGGGACTCCACACTTCAGAGTCAATGAATTTTATTATTTACGCGCATTCAATTTGTTTTATTAAGAAAAAACCAAAGGTAACCAAAGGAACCGAATGCCAACACAAATATAAAAAATTGTTGTTGCCAACGGTCTATGACCAACCTATCGCCATCGCCAATTGATAATTTCAGTTTGGTATTTCAAATATTTTAAATGATTTCTTTCAGAATTTGTATTATTTATATTGGTTTTCTTTTAGAATTAAATAAATACAAACAAAATTTTTATAGATAGATTGAATTTGTGTTTTTCCACCGATTTGTTCTAAAGGAATCGATCCGACATGAAATTATCATAAATTGAATGCTCTTCAAACGAAATAAATGGATCGATGGCGTATCGACACCAAACTTTGACTGCACCTAAAACGGCAACGAATTTTCCAGACCAGCAAAGATAATTATAATAACGAGAACCATGATCATAATGGTGATAATTAAGATATAAGCTGAGACTGCTATATTACTGATGCTACCTGATTTCGTAGCGACGTCTGACCGTAGTTGCATAATGTTTGAATTTTTTTTTAAATCGCACCTCCTTTTAAATCGCCCACCTTTTTGTACACCGCTTTTTCCAAATCCATCACCGTTATTATCCCATTGATATCTTCTTTTTGCCCCTATGCTACGGATCTGAATTTTGTCTGACTTCATGGTCGTATTTCATGAGATGAACTTAACAAAATACACGTAATTCTACAAGGTTGCTAAAGCATATCTGCTTACTGCAGTTCTACCCTCCTTCCGACCCCTTCCTTCCGTCTTTCCGACCCTTCTTCTCCTTACTTTTTACAGTCGTTCCTTCTTTCCACCTTATTCTCAACTGCGCTTGCCGTCAAGTGCATTCAACTTCATCAACTTTTACCCTTTGGATTGCGCTCCATCGTCTGAAGAGTGAATATTTTAGAAGTATATATAATTGTATATAATTTACCTTCATTCTCACTACGTGATGCTATAAATAATTCACAAGATACAGCAGGATTTTAAATAAAAGTTATTTAAAAAGTAGAATATATTTTTCTTAGTTTCTTCTTGGGTTTTTGTTCTTTAGTCTATCGTCATCATTTTCGTTGTCGATTGAATTGAAAAGGACAAGAAATTATAAAAAACTTAACATAATAAAACGCGCTCTTTAATTAGAGGTAGCGTTACGGAAAGGACTTAAATTTTTAGAAAAATAACAATAATATTAAACATCTTTTGGCATAATAATTCTTATATATTTTAACAAACATTCTCAAACTACGAAATAATTAGAACTTCAGAATAATCATATTATAAAGTAATTTTAGGGTTTCTAAATTGTGTATCCTTGCCAAAAATCATTCATTATTTTGCCTCATTCATATCTCTTTTTCCTACGAGTTTGTTCTAGGGCGTTTCGATTCGTTTCGTGTTCGATTTGACCTACGAGCGACCTTTGGACCTAATTGATATTAGTACCAAAAGCAACAATGTTAGTGCCTCAATGTAAGCAAGATTGAACACGATTATAATTGATATTTTCAGAATATCTCTCAATATATTCACTTAATTATTATAATAATTATAATATTATTAAGAAGCTTATTATAAATATAATTTCAAAAGCATTTCAAAGAAATAATTTACTTTTCGAAATACTTAATTTTCGAAACGTGTATTACCGTATCAAACCACATCACAAGAACCTCGTAGGTCCGGGTTTTCATTCACTTTTAATGTCTTCCAACTCACGGCGGGGAAGAGGAGGGTAATTAATTAAATGTCTGAAAATGTAATGATGCGGAAAAACGCAAAGATTTAGGCACGAGATAAGAATACGAAATCGCCTGGGACGAGTATGCGGACGCGAACTCTAGAGGATGAGTTCGATTTAGTGGTTGGGTTTATTTTAATGCTTTTCTGACTGAGATTATGGCGGCGTGAACGGTGATGATGATGTTGATGACGGTGATGATAAAAATTGTTGGAACTGTGATGTTGTTTCTGATGGTTTCTTGTTTTGTTTTTGCTTTTATTTTTGCTGTGTGTCGGCCTCATGCAGATCCTAGATAATTGGTACCCACGAATCGAGGTATGCTTAATGTGTTGCGTCCCTGTAAAACTCGCGCCCCCGGGGTGAATACAAGAGTCTCAGAAAACAACAGAGTTTTGGTTCCACCCCACCTCCCTTCTCTTTGTTCATTTTAACTTCTTAAGGTTTATAAAATGCACAGCTTGATTTATAACATTTAAAATATTTATTCATTAATACGTGTAAGCATCCGATGCTCACCCTTTCCCCACCGTCGTACAATTTCATTTGGTGTTTCTCTTCAAGCCGTTAATACGTCATGTTGCATTACATTGTTTGTGTTTGGATTGGCGTGTCAGTTGATATCTGACTGATTATCCTCATTCGAAAACTCTGCCGCTGTGTTTCCATGTTCCTTCGTCTCTGTGTCTGTGTTTCCATGTTCCTTCGCCTCTTTCGCCCATCGGTAAAGCTGCCTGCCCGTGTAGTCAGTCCGAGCCGTGCACTCGATTTCCGATGACTGAGGTGTAAAAAACAACTGCATGATATGTCCGGAGTTGTTGAGAAATTGTTGCGATTCTTGCATGAATCGAAAAAATTAATTGTTTGCGACTCTTCATTGTTCCTTGTTCCTTCCACCGATCATGGCTTTTCCAGCTGTTGAAATGTAAAAAAAATTTATTTAAATTTTAAATATTTGCTCGTTTCCTTTGATTAAATTGTACGGAATCCTTAAATGCATGCCAACTTTTGTCCACCTGTCTGTTTGGGAACAAGTGTCAGGCAAGTACCTTTGACCACTCTCTTAACTCGTAAATGCGTTACAGAAGAAGAAGGACTCTTAGTCGATGATGAATTTCTGGCCAGACCAAAAGTAAATGTAGTTAAAGTGACAAGTAATAAAACTATTATTGCTACCAAAAAAATTTCTATTATCCTGGAATTGCTGCTGATTATGCTACCGACTTACGAATGACGACTATTTTATTTTATGTTTGCAATTTTGTCTGCCATCAAATATACGCGTACTAGAACACGTAGTGCGGAGGGTGTTCATAATTTCCTTGCATTGGATAATTTATTCGCAACATTCAAACGACTACATATTTACCCTTTCCCGAAGGGAAAAGGTAAAAAAAGGTTGTTTTTTTTATAAATTTATTAAACATAACGGCCCTTCACGAAAATTTATTTTAATCAAATTTTATTAAGGCCAGAAACGGCCAGGTCCTTGAAAATATTGATGCTGTCCGTGAAGGCGAGTTCTTTTGGAAGCAACCACAATTTTTAATCAGAGCGACAATTAGTTATATTACAGAGATATCAGTAAGACGTCTCTTTATTCAATTGCAAAAAATTTTGTATATTTTAATATTTTTTGGTTATCATGAATTGTCACAAAAAGTGTGGGCTCGTCGCGGTTTTCATGAAGTGAGCCGTAGGTCATTTACTTTAATAATTAAGAAGCCATACAAATTGTTGCAGCAACACACAAACACAAACACACACATACACACACGCATATCTCAATCTTCACACATTTCTTAAACAAAAACAAATTGAATTTTTGTTAAAAGGACCCCGATGAATTCTCTTCAGTAACGAAAATTCCATTTATTATTTATTTATTTATTTATCGATTAAATTCCCAATATTTATGATTTGATAGCGTAGTTGGCACTCTTCTTCTTGTTTTACTTGTTTAATGTATTTTACGCTGTTTGCTTGCATCGTTCTTTTGTTTCGTGTTACGCATTTTTTTATTACGTCAAACATTTATTTGTTTGCACATCCTTTGTATTTGAGTTAAAATTTACAACAATGGCGGTAGCTACGGGGACGTGGTGCCAACAGAGCATTTAACTAACGGTGTATATGCATAAACCAACAAAAAAGGCAACGTGGGATAAACAAATTTACAATAGATCTGCACTTGCCAATTTACTGGCACTTGAGTAGCAACGTGTCTTTATGATCCGTTCGGTAACTTCTCTGCAAATATTCGTACACACGCACTCACGCACATACACACTCATACGTAGCCAGCTTCCGATTTATATGTACTCCTATTTTCTGAGCTCAGCGTGATTCCGAGGAATTCTCGAATGTCTGTAACAACAAGTGCCCGTGTGAACGTACAAGCATACGTGCAATCCCAAACAAAAACACACGTCCACGGACAGACATATTTACGAATTCATTATAACTTTTCTGACATTATTTTATACGCAATGATGCGTGCAAACTTGCATGCATGAACAAGCTCCGTGCCACACGCGTGATTCGTTGCAGCATCACTTGTTTGCGCCATTGTCGATAAGAGAAGCGTTCTTGAGGCGATAAATTAACTGTATCTCGAAGCGGGCATCAAGCAAAACATAAACTTGGACAAAATAGAAAGAGAGAGATAGAGCGAGAGTGAGAGGGGGAAACGATAAGAAAAATCAGCGAACGCCGCTTGAGTTAAATTAACCACAAAGCTAAAAAACAGTAACTGTCGTTGCCAATATAATGATTGTTATAACAATGCTCCAGGTTATAACATTCATTATCACGGCAACAATATCGCCGTCATTGCTTTCCTCAACGTTATTATCGGTAATAGCTGTAGAAGGCATTATTCATAGGCAACACATGCGTATGTCTGTTAGCAGACAGAGTAAGCGCCTAATCCTGACCGAACTAAAATTTAAGGCTTTCTCAATAAGGACACAAATAAATTTAGTAGATCCATTTGAAGCGGTTTTGACGCTTCGATATTGCTATTTCCGGGAATTTAGTACAAAATATCTAAAATTCGTCACAACTTAGTTTGAAAGATTACGCGCGTGCAAAAAACTGATCCAATTTAGACTGACTGCATCCAAGCACAATAGCTGTGCTGCTACCGATACTTCGACTTATGCGTTTTTCCAATACAGCGGGAACACGTAATGGGATATAAGTTTACCCTTATTAATCCATTATGATGATAATTGCGATCGAAAATTGAAACGAACTTGTCACCAACTCATAATTGAGTGAGCACATAGAAGTTTTAATGGTTGCTTTTGGCTGTACTATAAAGTATTGCATACACATGAAATAATGATGATAACGACGATGATCATGTTTAAAGCCACGTTTAAAGGGTCGTTAACGCTGGCAATACAAAACTGTTATGTGTCTATTGGAAAGCAGACTAATGAAGTAATATTGCTGTTAAAATTTAGAATTTTGAAAGCAATTTTATTTCTGTTAAAAAATAAATGGAAATAAAATTGAGCGATAAGGCGAAAACTAACATTCGTAATACATCATCAGTAGAATGATTTTAGTAAAACCAATAACTCATTTCTGAGAACCTAATTAGGTGAATAGTAATTATCATGCGTATTTACGTACATGGTTCACACGCATATACTTAAATGGATTACATGCGTAATTGCATCAGCTCTTCGAATCACTCGTAGTAACTGCGGTACAACAACGCAAAACAGTGTTCCCAATGAATTGTGCTCGATAAATGTTTTGCAATAACAATGAACAATTAGCTACTGATTAGAAACGTACCCGCATGTCATTGTCAAATTACCGTAAGGGTGGGAATGAGCTTTTTCATGACACTCATTGCAGAAACAGGTGAGACACTTTTATTCTGAACTGTGGCGGTTCGCCTCGTTCAGAATTAAATTTAGATAATTATACAATTACTGATTAAGCACATGCTCATTTTCAACGACTCGAGTTATGCAATTATCATGTTTGATTAAAAGAGAACCATGGTGACGAAGGATAATTGATTTAATTAATTGAAGAATTAGAATGGAAAAAGGATAATGTATCGGTGCACACGTATGCAAATAATTAGAGTAAATTCTTGATATTCATTATGTTTTCCGACAGGGTGATGAAGGTATGGGATATTTGGAATGACTTTCAAATAAAGATTTCAAATATATTTTTGAATAAGAAAAAAACTTTAAGATACGATTTTAAACTAAGTGAAATAGAGCTTAGAAAGAGCTCTTACAGCTTCTTGTGCGACTCTTCCTTCTTCGGAGATAAGCGAGGACGAAGCAGTCGTACTAAGAGCTCCAGAAATTTAAAAGGATTAATCTAAATGCATCGTCTTTATCTATTTCTGTTTTATTTGGTTTCTATCTTCGCTGCGAATGAATAACCAAAAATTGTTCCGAACTGACTTTGTCATTTATAAAAATTGATTTTAATTCGGAAAGCATTTTTTATATTGAAGGTATAGCCACAAATAAAACATAGAGAATAAATGCCAGAATTTATTCTCTTTACTTTATACACAAACACACTACTAGATTTAATAAGAATAATACATAGATCTCCCTTGAGGCTGGGGAAATGACAGCTTTTATTGAAAGCCAGTTAGATATATCTTCGACTGTTCTAAGGTATATTAATCAAAAAAAATTTTCAAAAGAAATATATACTTAATTTGGCCATCTCAAATTCCTAAAATAACGGCAAAAAAATTTCACTCGTTCTTACCTTTTTTTGATTTCCTTACTTTAATTTATTTTTTACCGTAAACCGTATTGCCATCCGTATTTTTAAACTAACCGTATTGCCATCAATGAAAAAAATTTTCGAGGATCAAACGTGCTTTCGACAAATAGCCACCATGTTAAATTCTCAACATTTTCCATCGACCACAATCTCAAGGCATTTATTCACTAACTCACTGATAAAATGCACAAGCAAACGATTTATTGTCAACATTTTGTCAGCAGAAAAACTAAAGTAAACAAACAAGAAACACAAAATAGATGAAACTCAAAACGGGGCCTCGCTGTATGCTGTAGAATAATGATAAAAATTACTAATGGCGTTATTACACAATGCGAAACGATGGTGCTTTTTCGATTCCCTTTTTTGTTTGCTATCATTTTTTTTCTACTTTGAGAGCTTATAGATAAGCAGCAGATAAAAATTCGTTGGGCACGAATAAACAAACATTGTTAGTGCTTATCAGTGCATTTCAGGCAAAAACTGGATGCCGAAGCCGGGTGCCGGTTGAGTGCCAGTACCGAAACAGCTAGTGAATAAAATTCGAGCAAGGAACCTTTCGCTTGTGTGTGAGTGAAGCGGCGTCGTAGAAAATTATTCAGTAATATCCAGGACGTCCGTATATTTCAATATCAATTTAAATTACAAAAAATAACATAAATAACGTTAATATGAAAAATAGTTCTCAAAAGAGTGCGAGGCGTTTTGGAGAAAGGGCGATTCGAACTCATACCAATTCGGTGTAGCGTTCGACCGCGTCACCCCCATCGCAAAAACTATACTTTTATATACTATTTCTATATACTATATGACCACGAATAAAACTATATTTATAATAAATCGGAAATCGCTTTTCTTAGTCGAGCGCGTACGTCGTTACGATGTTTGCATAACAAAACCACACGCGCTTGCAGTCTCGAGTTCAAATCCAGGCAGGCCAAAAGAAAAAAAGTTGTTCACTGTTTGGTATTTACGCCTTATTCCGTATCTCTCTTCCTTTGGTTTATGGGTAAGAGTTTTAGTACACCTGATTTGTTTAAAACTCTAATCAGCGAAGGATATAATAAATCGTTCATACTTAAATGGCATCGTATTGCCGTAATACTTGGTAATTTCTGGTGCCTACGTTTGTGTTGACCCGCAATCTGAAAAGTATGAATATAATTTCACCCCCTTTTGCGTCTGCTGGGACAATTCTATTTCAGAAAAATTAACAAAAAATAAATGGTGTCTAAAAAGCAACCATCAAATTTTAGATAATATTTAATCGTAACTAAATATTTGTGTATTTATGCTTTCGTGATATTGCGAACAATTTTTTAAATGTATGATAGAAATTGTATAAATTGTATTTTTAGTAACTTTGAAATATTTTCGATTGACTAATTTAATTCTCATTTTCAATTTTATTTTTCAATTGTGAACCAATAATTCTTGACCATTTAAAAAATTCCAATTTAATTTTAGTCAGATGTTTTTTATGAAATTTTCGTAATCATATCGAAAATACGAAATTGTTACTGAAGAACTATTTCGATTATTTAAGTACTATTCGTCTGTTCAAATTCACCAACTAGTCTGTCACCTTGTAGTTCCCAGGATATGCGGTCGAAGGGCGAGCCCTCGGGGCAAAAAGCTTCTAACGAATTCAGCTCTAGAATTTCGCTTTTATTTATTTTAGTATTTATATAAATTTTAATTAACAACTTGTCAGGAAAAGTTTCTCATGAAATCAAGACCAATTGTGCCGGTAAACAATATCAGCGCAAAAACAAACAACAAAATATGGCAGAATGGAGAAATGCAATACAAATTAGAAACAAGTACAAAAACAATACTGAAAAAAATTATTAAGAAGGAAACTAATCTAAAAATATGAAAACACAGAAAGATGAAAGGACCATTAAGTGAATGGGAAGAAAGATAGAGAAATATAGAGAAAGAACGGCGTGGAGCTGAGAGGGACAGCGAAGAACAGCAATAATTTTATACAGTGGAATTCAAGAAAGAATTTCATGGAGGAAAAACTATGCAGGGAAAAATTCGTTGCTGTTCATTGGAAAAAATTGCATCTCTTGCGACGTATTTGCGAAGCTGACGATAATGAATGGCTTACGCAATTGTACGAAATACAAAAGGAAGAAGAAGGAAAAATAAGAAGTTTAAAAACCATTTGATCTAATCCGAACACGAACCTGAAAGTGCGAAAATGTTGCAAAAACAGAAGAAAAATAAATTAAGAGTGCAGAACTTCAGAAAAAATCCTGGTGCAGATTTTTTGATATTACACAAACACAACGTCCTTAAACACCTATAAAACTCGTCCTGTACAGCTACAATCAACTCTCGTAAACACACCAATTCACACGCATATATATACACACACACGCACACACGAACGAACGTCATAGTTTTATTACTTCTGGTAATTGTGAGAAGAACTTCTTCTCTGAAGAAGAAGAAGAAAAAACGAAACAACCGACTGGAAACACTAAAACAACTACTTACTGGGTGACTGTCCTGAATCTGTCTGGTTATATCGCAATTGATATGATGCCGTCAGAAGTGTCATTTCTTAACTTCTGCAATAGATTAACTTGTCAGAAATAAATAAAAAATATGGACGAATTGAAAGAAATAGACGCAGTAAAAGGATATAAAAAATATTATAAATGTGTCTTGAAATTTAACCAACAATCAAACAGAGACCGAACAACTAAAAAGTATTGCAGCTCAGAAATAATAAATCAAAACCCACGACTCCGCTCGTAATACCGAAAGAAAAAGAACAACAACACCACAAACAGTATAATTTCTAAAGTTCGAAAAGGATTTCGCGCTGTTTGAGTAGAAGTCACTACGATATCGTGGCGAGCATTTGAACTGCGTTTATTTTTCGACGCACCGACCGGATAGACCATTCCGAAATTATTCATACCTAACAAAAGATGCTGTTTCTCCTCCATTGTGGTTGCCTTAATTTATCTTTGGTTCTTTTTGAACTGTTTTAATAAATATGTTCGAAAAGAGTTAATAAAAAGTGTATACTTCAAGATCTTTGAAACAGGATATCAAGGAGACGACTTGACAGATTGATAGATAAAAAGACAGTCTAGCAATAAAGTGAGATGGAAAGAGAGAGAGAAAAGATAGCTTGACAGCGAGATGCATCGCAGCGAAGCCGTAGAAGATG
Organism: Physocephala rufipes; assembly: GCA_963966595.1. Classification (NCBI taxonomy): domain Eukaryota; kingdom Metazoa; phylum Arthropoda; class Insecta; order Diptera; family Conopidae; genus Physocephala; species Physocephala rufipes. The sequence continues at coordinate 24,373,380 of OZ016505.1, forward strand.
CCACGGCTACCACGTAAGATGGCAGCGCAAGAGGAGGGGACCAGTGATTGGAAACAAGGAGTAGAAGTCTCCTACTGAAAAGCATCATTAAAATTCAATAAAAAATGGTAATATTCGGGAGCAAAATTTTATGCTTTGCTGAACTTTGTTGCCGTCGCCACTGCAAGGAAGGAGAAAAACATGTCACCCTTTTAGCAGCATCTACCGAATATGAAGAAGAGCGGGAGGATCTTCAATCAAATTTAACATTAATCTTGCATGGATTTATACGAATAAATTAAGAATTTAGAGTCCGACATCACTTACACAGCTTATCAACAAATACTCGGTTTTTTAAAGTTAAATTCGAGAAACATTCTTAAAGGGTGTTTTTTCAGCTTAGATAGAACTTTCGAAAAAGACAAGAGTCAACACAAGCTGTCCTTTTGACTCTCTCTTTATGTTCATATAGTCAAATATTTATGTTCAGTATAGTCAAATCGTCATGGATAGACTCACGCTTGATCAACGCTACCAAATCATCCAAATTTCTTTTAAAAATCAGTCGTCGATTCGAGCAACTTATAGATCAATGATGTTTTGTTTGAAAATATGGACAAGATTAATTTTAAAATGAGTCAATCTGAATGACATTGATACAGGCGAAATGCAGTTCCAACAGGATGGCGCTACCGGGCATACGGCGGTGACAACCATCGGTTGATTGAAATCAAAATTTGGTGATAAGTTGATTTCGAGAATTGGCCTGCAAGGTCGTGCGATTTACTTCCTCTACTGAATAAAATAATTTTACTAAAATTAATGTTTTTGTTAAAAAATAAAGTTTGAAAAAGATATGGAAATTTGGAAGGTGATGAACAGCAAAAAATATTGAAACGCAGAACATATTTAGCTAATGAAAAACGTGGCGAATAAACATGGTCGTAAATCCTTAGCAAGTACTCAAAAACTCCTGCATCGAGCGAATGAAAGTATTCCCATGAAATATTGCGCTAAAGAGAATGTTGAATGGATCGGGCAAAGTATCACTCGTATATACGATTGAACGAACAAAACAAAGGACGATTCAGACGCAGAAATGAGTAGCAAAAGGCAAGCAAACAATTTTAATAAAAATACCAATAAAAAGTCAAAGAGCCAAAGTTTGATGGCGGCAATGGGTATCTGAATGCACATCTATAAAAACGCTTAAGGCAAAAAGAGTCAGAAGTGAGAATGAAATGAAGAAAGCAATACGGATAAATTTCTAAAGTATCGAAGGACTATTGCGATGAATATAAGATGAATTGCTGTGTTGGGTTGTAGAACTTAGTCATTCAGACAATGTTGGTCAAAGTTTTATTGAATTGTTTAATTGATTGGAGTTCGTAGATTTATAGCGCTGAATATTTAGTTTTATTGAATTAAATGAGGTTTAGCTAAATTGGAATATCTTGAATTAACTTCAGATCCATTCCGTTAATCCATAAGATTCGTTAAGCTTATTTGGAATGAGTTCAGCTTTGATTAAGCTGAATTGAGTTGATTGGAATTTCTGTTAAGCTGAGTTGACTAATCATGATTTGTTCAGTTTAATTATATTTATTAATTGAAATTACTATTGGGATGAATTTATCAAGTTGAGATTATTTTATTTAAGCTGAATCCGAATGACTGAATTCCGGACATTTTTGAAGCTGAATTAAATTCAACACAGTTTCCATTTAGGTGAATTCAGTAATGCTAAATTTGAGTTTAATTAATTTGAAGTGAATTTGATTTAGCTGAATTAAGGTGTTTTACTAAGTTGAATTTTATAGAATACGACTTTTGTTAAGCTGAATTTTTTGATTTGTTATTTAATTTAATTGATTATGATTTGTTGAAGTAATGTGATATTTTCATTTGAATGAAATTAATCTGAATTCAATTGACCGGAATACGGTAAATGTAAACTTCGCATAAAGTGGGTGTTAAAGGGGATCTATTTTGTCGGCTAGAAAATTAAATTATATTCTTTAAGGCTGGATCGATTTTTTTATGATTTATTAAACCCCATGAGGCTACAAGAACAATAACAAATGACACAAGAAAAATACATTTGCCGGTGACAACATCGACGTCGACGCCATCGGCAACGCCAGCAACAATACCAAAAGATAATTTCTACGAAATGCGGAGATTGGGTTATTTTATTTTGCCTTCCATGACAAAAATAAAAAAACTAATTGAAATGGACGAAGGTTAAAAGAACGTGAAAATATTTTAGCCATCTTTGCGTTCGATATAATTTGACTCAACTCTGCAATTCATTGAAGAGTTAATCATGCTTTCAGGTTGAATGCTTTGAGAAATTATTGATACACCGAGAGAAAAAAGTTACACATCAAACGTTATTTTGGCAAAACTACCTAAAATTACGTTCATTTGAACAATCACGCAATTAATTTATTTACATTAATTAATTTATTTGCAACAAAGTCTTGTAATTGCTATGTGTTTTTTTATAAAATTTCTCGTTCATTGATTCAGACTAAATTGTTTTTAATTACGAGATTATTAAAATTGTTTAAATCGTCACAAATAATTGTCATTTATCTAATAATTTTAAATTTTTAATATTTATTTTCAGATGTGTAATTAATTATAATACTTGATTGCCAAATTCCTTAAATCAAAACCGGAGAATTCGCAGAAGTGTGGCGTCAACGACCCGTAACAATAAAAATAAAAGAATAAAGAGGTTTTAGTTTTTAATTTAAAATGTTTGAAAAAACATACTTTTTGGTAAAATTTAAATTTTTATAAACTTCAATAAATGCTCTCGAAAATTGTGCCGGCATGAAAGGATTTCCATTCGTAACGAAAACGAACGAACAAAGAAAAAAATATTAACACAGTTGTAATCACGGGAGATAAAGATTTTGTCGGTGATGAAGAAACGAAGAAAAGTGAGACATATGGGAGACATAAGCTATGTCAGAACTATATATGTTTCTCTTTCTACCGGGATTCCATTTGAGAATTCTTTCAAATTTAAAATCAGTTCGCTTCCTTTTCTTCACCGCCTTGTCGAGACCGTTATGACCTTCAATTTAATTTTTTTCTCTCTTTCCCTTCCTTTAACTCTCTTTCGCTTTCTGGTGTAATGTTGAACTATCTGCATTCTATTTTTTCGATTGCAGGATAAATAAAAGAAAATATATCGAGAAGGCTCTTTGCTCACAAAATCTGCAACAGATATTGCTTTTTTTAGGAAGGCAGTTTTAATAATTTTCTTCAATTCACACAGAACTCTTTCCTTCTCCACATTTATGTCCTAAACATGGAGGAAATGGTGAATATTCAACTCGTGTTTTTTCTCGAAAAGCATTAAGGAGCATATGTTTTATCTATTTGTTTCGACTGTGTGTCTCTCTCTGTCTAGGCTAATCACAGTTAGAGGAGAGTTGTATTGCCACGAAGTGATGGTATGGCATTTCGTACGGGTGTACGAGTGTATTATTATCGAAAAAAATTTTTATTCTCCAAAATATTCTGTTTTGTTCCGTGCGTTTTTCAATTTTCACCTTATTTCGTTCTAGTCTATGAAAGGCAAAAATATATGCCTATGTCCCGAAAAAATGTTTTTCATATGAAAAATTTAGATAATCAAACGACGGCCACACCCTTATTTTAAGTGCATATTAAGGCGTTTACGAAGTGAATTACTCTCGGATCGCCTTTCGAGAGCCATCTCAATTGACAGTGATTGACTACCCTGAAACAAAATAGTAAGCTTGAGGTTCCTGGTAGAGGTCCATGCTAAACCGGTTAATATCGTTGCACATATGATTATAAGTGGCTGAAGTTGTTTTGAAGTTGTTTTTTTTTAAGTTGAAGAATTAAACCCAAATTTAATTTAAAGGATGCTTTTCAAAATACTTTTATTTAAATATTACTCAATCCTCAAAGATAAACACTCAAAGAAGATAAATAAAGATTAAAGGTTTGGAGGATAGAAAATAAACGCAGTAAAAGGAGATCAAGAAGGAGAAGAAATTCAAAAAATTGATGACAAAGAGAAAGAAGAAGAATAAGAAAAGGTTGGGTTTGGCAGAGGATCGTAAAGCACTGAAGCGTGTTCGAATCGAGAATTTTGGAGAAAAAAATTTACATTTAAAATCAGTAGATTAATGAATACAGAATTGAAATCAATCGAAGCTCAATCGAGCTCAATCGAGATACAAACTCTTTGTAAAATGAGTGACCATTGTTTGGGTCCTTAACTCTCTTGGCTCCTTTATTTGTCGGTCCTTGAATTTGGAACAAGTGTAGTCAGAAGAATAATGAAATCTTATTCTCGCCTTCTGCCGAATTTATACTCTTTCTTTGGGAGTAAAGGTCGTTTCATATCATGCAGACAAATATTTTGAGCTATTAAATTTTTTCAACTATCATTTCTTTTTTGAACTTTTTTGAACAATTACAAAACCATTATTATTGAACCATTTATTATTATTAAAATAGTTTATCTGAAAATATTCCCACATGATCGTCTAAGCTGTCTCCATGGTCTTAACCATAAATATTTCAAGCTTGCTTCTCGCCTTACGCTTGATCAACTCCCGAGAATGCCTGCATTTCTGAAAGCATGTGACTAATGTAATTCAATCCTTGTGTATAAAACGAAATAAAAAAAGATCACTGACTTTCATACAAGATCGGAAGGGTGGATAAATAATACAATAGTTATTGTTGTTCCTTTTATGATTGTTGCATTTTTATTGCTATTTTCCATTAGGGTATATTCTCCGATCACAGGCTTTGCATCCAGCATGTCACCACTAGTTAGTCAGATCGTCTTTGAATTCGAAAAAATTTTATGGCTTGCGCTCCTTTTTTTCGTGTAAAGTTTTTAATTTGATTTTTTATTATATTCATTTTTACAGCATTTCGCTCGTTCTCGGGTTATTCCCTGGGAGACTCCATTCGTCTTGATTTTCTCACGCAACACCATAGGAACTACCTCGTTGGTGCTTCGATAAAATCTCTAATGAAAATCTGTACCATTGAAAGTTTTAGGTTACTAACGTCATCTGCATCAATTACTTTGTCGCCCCTCCACTGTGTTCCGTATCCATTGTTGACCCTCGATGTGATTTTTACTACTTCCAACACCGCATGTATGCTAGAAAACCGAAGTAGACAAATCCAGACAGACTAAAAACTCTCGTCACTGCATCCTCCTTACGAGGGTTTGGTAGAAGATTGGAGCGGATCGTCTGAGATGCGAGCCATTTTCGAATGTCAATAATTTAATCGGCAATAAAAAGGGTCGCTCTTGAAAAATGATCACTAAAGCACTTAAACGTGTTGATGGTGCCGCAGTAAATGCTTTTGCAGTAAATAGGAATGACTTGATTGGGGGAAAAGTTAGGTAAAGGTCTTCAAGAAATCGTTCTGAAAAGATTTTTAAAATCTGAAATTAAAAAACAACAGACACATTGTAAAGATAAAAGTATTCGCATATATAAAAATATGGAAATATAAAAATATGAAAATACAGAACGATAAAACGTGGGAAGAACAAAGTATGAAAAAATTTAAAATTATATGTTGAATATATTTCAACATATCCCCTCCCATGTCCCTCCCATTCATACCGTGAAACTATCTCTTTTTCTATGTATCCCCACCCAACCACTTATCGATAATCACGATCTCTAACTTACAAGTTTCTTTACACGTTTTGGGACTGTTGGTTGTCAAGTGTCAGTCCTGAGAGTATTGATGATTGGAGACAGAGAGCAAAACGTCGACTCCACGTGAACACTTCCTGCGATACATGCACTATACTCGCACCGAACATTTCCTAATTGACGTTTGACACAGCCTGATTGTGCTTTTGTTACGAACATGAAATTGTTGTCTACGTGGATCATACTGAAGCTTGTAATAAAAAGTTTGTGGTCCTTTTAATGATTTTTTTTGTAAATAAATTTGGAATGAGTTTTGAAGAAATTTTTTTATAAATGTATTCTAAAATGAATTTATATTCATTTTAAAATAAAATAATGTTTAATATTAATACGTGAAGTTCGTTAATTAAGCCCTATATATTCCTCGGTATCCTTTACGCCTTACTCGTATCGTTCGTTATGTCGTTTGGTAAAGTTTAAACCTTCGAAAAAGTTTAAACTACTTGAAGGTACAAACTATCGTTCAGTAGAAATTTCGTAAAGTTCTAAAGAATTTCCTTTAAATACAAACTTTTTTATCAGTTGAGTAAAAGGATTTCTTTAAAAAAACTGTATGTATGTGTTTGTCATTATTGTTGTTGTTGGGAATTCTACCGTTGGTTTTGGAAAAACCGCGATAACTTAAAAATATTAAAATGAATTAGTAAAATCTTAAGTCAAAAGGACAAAAAACTAAGACCTCGAGAGATCTTTGGAATAAGAGATGAAGGACGAAAACTTTGGGCTTTTTAGAACTTTATTAAAAGCTGAGATCTTTTTAAATGAATTTCGTTCATCAAATAAAACAAATATTTGCGTCCTTTTTACACAACTTTTTCATTTGCCAAATTTGGAATGGGAAAAAAGGGAAAGAGAGAGGGATAGTAAGATGAGACAGAGGCAGAGGTTGAGCATTGAAGGCAAATACATTCTTATTTTGGTTTTAATAGATCAATTCTCTTTAGCGTCTCTACAATTAATCAATCTCGAAAACTAGATTTTTTCTAATCGAGAAATTAAAAAAAAATTGGAATTTAAAAAATTATTGGTATAAATTTTATTGGTATTTATTTTAAAATAATTTCAAATATGTTGAAAGAAGTCATGTAGGTATGTTCTTTTTCTTATATTCGATTTTTTATTTGATTTTGTGATAAACAATTTTTAAAAATTTTATTATTAGTTTTAAAGGCGGCCACATAATTGATAAATATGAAAATACTTTGAAAATAATTGCACGATCAAAAATTTCTTTAGTACGTTTTACCTCTGGCTCTCCTTTAATACTTCTTTCGTCCTTTAGTACATCTGTCATCTAAGGACGAGTACCTTTTCCAATCTTTGCTTAAACAAATAATTTTTCGATTTGTAGTATTTCATAAATAGCAAATAAAAGGTACAATGCAATTGTATCTAATTTGATTTCAATAATTTCCTCTTTTTCTACTTCGTTTCATTTCATTATCGGAATAGCTTTCCATTGTTCTCCTGGACAGAACTCTGGCTCCTTTTTCATAAAAAGGATTTCATTCCATCAAGTTTTTATTTTGTCCAATTCAATCGTATCTAGCTCAAAAGTGTAAACCTTAATAACGAATGGATGAAAGAAAGTGAAAAAAGGAAGAAATAAACAATGAACAAAACGTCAAACAAAAATTATCGCAATCAACCATTCGATCTGAAAGGCTTCAGGTAAGGCGTAGGAAAGCATATTAAAAGGAGTTGAAAAAACTGAAAAGAGAAGATACGAACAAAACTGAAGAGAAGAAGAATAAAATCGAACTTGTAGCTTTTGAGATTCCTAAGCAATACGATTAAATGATAGAACAAAATATATTTGTCCGAATTTGCCTCTTTATCCAACGGACGGGATATTATATTATTATGTTTTAATGGACTGACCTAACAGACTGATAGGCAGAATACTTTTGTTTGAAAATAAACCACCGGAGACGTAAGCTCTTTCCGTCCTTTGCCCAGAAAAGAAAAAAAATTTAGTCCAAAAAACTAATTTAATCCATTACAAGCAATCAAACCGAGAACTAGATCTCTTTTTCTAACATTTTCAGAATTCCTGTCTTTTTTTAATTAATTTTATTTGCTAATTAAAAAGAGAGGTTTACGTAAATACGCAAGGCAAGACTTCTTTGCAAAATAATACTAAATTAATATCTTCTGAATGGCACACAAATCCACACAAACATGCACAAATGTTTCTTTTCGTGTTGTTGTCGGGATGGAGAAACTCCAGATTAAAGAAATTTATGATTAATTTCCTTGCATACATAATTCACACTGAAGGGACCGAACCGAACCCACCCAGACGTGTCGCAGCCGCCCGTAAAACTTTTGTTCAAAGGAATAATTTTTACTACCAGAATCGAACGGCACAGACACAGAACCACCTCACTTTGCTTGTATGTGTGTGTGTATTTGCGGGTGTGTGTGCGTGTGTCTGAAGCGTTATTACGGCAAGACAGCCCCAAACCATAATTTCCATCATCTGCTTCTGTGCTTTCCATTCCTTTTCTCTTTGCTTTTTGGTTAAACCGACAGAAAATTAGTCACAAAGTTCTCACAAATGCAAAATTGTTTGTCTGTCCTCTTATTAATTTCTTCTTCGTGTTTACGTACAAATGGTTTGTATGGAATCTATGTGTCTGTTTGTGTTATGTGAAACATTTTGGTTACACCTGCGCAGTTTATGTACGCTGGTTTATTGAGGAAAAACAGAAAGAGCTTTCACTAAAATATGTAAGATGAATGTGTGTTTGTATATGAGTATGCATGACATAATTTAAATGTATTCGTATGCATGCGTTTGTATTCGTACGAGCCTTTGTATTAATGGGTTTGTTTTATGTATGTATGGGTGAGAGTTCTTACACGACATTAAAGGCTTATATGTCGCAAGATAATGTCATTGCGATATTCCTTTATGCAAAACACGAGATATGTTAAATACCTTGCGGGCTTTTGGTTTTTGTTGTTTGTTTTTTATTTGTTGTTTTTTGTTAAAAATATATTATTTATTTTGATAATCTTTGATATATATCCATGACAGTTTATGTGATTATCCTTTGCTAAAGAAAATCAAAACGTCAAAAGCATTTCATTTTGACTTTAATATTTTTGTATAAAAATATTGTATAAAATATTGAAATATATATGAATAAATATTTATGAATAATGTTGAAATAATTTTGAAATAATTAATCGCATTTTTACAATTACTTATAGTTATCAAATTCAATTTAATTCGAAATTAAATCTGCCTTTGAATTCCTTGAACTTGAGTGTCGTTTCATATTTTGACAAATATCCAAATCATTCAATCATTCAATTCAAATTGACAAGTGTCAAATTAGTATTCGAAAGGATGATAATAATAGTGTCCTTGATGATAACCAACACTAAGATTACATTCTAAATCGATTCTAAATCGAGCCTTTATATTTATATTTTTTCATTTAATTTATTAATTTAATTGGAATAAACGAAGCCACGGTAGTGACATCTCACCAACTGAAATTTGACAACTGAAATTAATTGAAAACAGGACATCAATTTTTGCTAACAAAAGCTTTGTCGGCAACAACAAAGACTGACAAATTCCAAACAAAAAAATCATTGATCGTGATGCGATAACCACCTCCATTGATTATAACGTAAGCTCCGGCCTCATTTTTTGAAGAAATAATGTCCAATGATGTCACTAGCATTTAAACCGCAGCAAATGCTGCATTTTTCTGGATGCAATGCAGTCTGTAGAGTCTCTCGTAAATTCGCCTCTTTCAATTTTGGTTATTAATGAATCCGTTGTGCCAAAATGAACCTCATCGCTAAACACAATTCTATTTTGCAATAAAACAACGAGTCTGTTTCCAACTGTGCTATAGCCCAAACGGTGAAAGAACGACGCATATTATGGTCTCGTGGCTTTAATTCCTGTACCAATTGGATTTTATGCGGTCATAGGGTAAGATCATTGCACAAAATTGTCCACGTGGCGGGTGGACAGAGCCCCAATTCCGCCCCTCGATGATGCGTCGATAAATTTGGATCTTCTTCCACACTTTCATTTACACTGGCAATATTCTCATCAGTGCGCACATTCCTTTGGGGTGTTGGAGTTATTCCATCATCTAGAGAGTATTTGATTTTTAAAGTAAATTTATTTTATAAATAATTTTACTTAATAATTTTAAATAATTCAATAAATTTAAATAAATCAAAATAAATAATTTAGTAGCATTGTTTAAGCGTGAGTCTATCCATGACGGTTTGACTATACAGAACATAAATTTTCTGAGGGAGGTTTCTGAGGTAAGCCTTTTTGTTTGAAGGGATAAGAAAATAGAAGATGACGGAGTGGAATGGAACACTTGTATGCGAGTGTGTAAAAATAGTATAAAATAAGGTAACAAAAACGTTTGGTCATAAAATGTACTAAACACAAAGAGGAGAACCTCTGAGAACAATATTTCACACATTGCAGACACCCACACACGGTCACACCCATGTACACACTCACACATTCACACATAAGTAGTCACATTTATGTTGTATTCCATGTGCGTACTGCGAGGGATTATCGGGAATTGAAGTCATAATGCGAAAGAAAAAGTCTAACGAATTTAATAAAGTATTCGTATAGACAAAAATGGCTTGGATAAAATTCGATATTCGACAGTAGGGTCGAACTTAACTGTAGGTCTGTGTCAATGTTCTTTACACGGGTCACACAGACACGGAACTACAGTTAACTCTTGATTTATAAGGTGCGATACGGATTTCAACCGAGTTTTTTAATTTTTATTTATACACGAAATTGCTGAACGAAGTCCATGCAAAAAATTATAGCCTTTTATTGTTATGGCTACTGCTTATTTATTATGCTTATTCTTTCTCTTCATCCGCTAGTTTTTGTTTTGTTAAATTTGTGATTTGATTTAGGATTTTTTAGACCATGAGAATATTCTTACGGTACTTAAGTCAAATTGAACCTAACCCGGGGGTAAATATTTTGGGCTTGCAATCGTGAGCTAAATAACTACCAGTATTTCCTTCCAGAAGTTAATTAATTTTTGGTCTTTATTAATTGATAGTGAACATTTTTAATTCTATGACCTTTTTATTTCAACGAAATCGCCTCGTGTAATGCACGTTTCCCTTTCTCCGTTTTTTTTTCTTTAATTATCTCCACCCGGACTTATCTTATGAAGTTTGTGTTCACGTATTGGTACACCACGCCAATTAAATTGTAAATTCCAATCAAATCCTCCAACAATGATACCGCCCAATGGTACTCCATGGAGGTATCATCGATGACAGCAATGACGCGATAAACAACGGTCGTTGAATTTCGAGCAATGCGGTCGAGAAACGGCTCCAACCAACCCAAGAGGAGTCAGCGCGAGAGTAGGCGGGAGGTAAAAAAGAGAAGAATAAGAGATTAGTGAAAAACTTGCTTACACAAAAGATGAAATAAATTGCAATTTTCAATAAACAGCACTTTCATTCATTCAATTCGTTGAATAAATGAAGCGTGAAAAATGTTCAAATTGGAGTAAAAGAATTGAATGAAGCTGCTGAAGGTAGACAGAATGCTGACAGAGATAATGATGGTGGTAACGATGATGGTGACAGTGTTGGTTACCTGGTAATATCACGAAAGTAGAATGAAAGTGAAATTGATACAGACGCTGTTTTTTAATTTCGATTTATCTGCCGACGTTACAAATCGGAGTTTCAGTTAAAAACTAATTAAACCGCGAAAATCGAATAAAGTGAAAATAAATTAATTATAATTAGAGTCAATCAGTGAAATAGCAAAAGGAAAAAAGTAGACATATTAATTCAGGACTCATACGGAACCAATCATTTGTGAGTCATAAACTATTGAAATGTTTTTAAATTTTAAAATTACAACGAAAACAAATTAGAGAATCTGGCATTTTCATGAAAGGCATTTAGATTCTTTACCACGTAATTAATTCTAATAGTCATAAAATTTCAAATATTGTATTTATTTTTTAAAAAGCCATCCAACCAAATTCCATAGAGCTCCTTTAACTTTGAAGAAAAAGTGAATGAGAAAACAATATTTCCAACGAAAACACTTCAATATTTCCAGCATTGTGTCGCCATAAATAAACACCATAAGATTGACAGAAAATATCGCTACTTTTTCAAACAAATCATCTTTATATGTTTCCTCGTAAAGAAGAAAAAAGAGTTAAACGCCAGCCTTGCGAAGGGAGAAAACTAATAAAAAGAGAAGCAACGTAACATCGTCAGCAGTAAAATAAAGGTTTTAAAAACAGTAATGCATTATAAAAAATATGTTTAAATTTCTTTTGGATGGTACGGGGTTTCCTTAGATTTGAGAATGTATAGAATTTTCATCAGAGATTTTTTAAAATTTTCAATTACTTTGAGATTACTCTTATTTCCAAACCGTGTAGGAGAAAGAAGAACAATAAAAAAGAATTATGATTGGGGATGAAAACGTTGAAATATGTTTAAATGAATCCCTGGAGTAATCTAAAATAGGGCAGAAATAATCAAAACCCCGAGAAAAGGCTCAGAAGGAATGAACATTTTTTCTTAATAGCGAGAGAGAGAGAGAGAGAGTGAGAGAGACAGAGATGTAAATGTCAGAGCCAGAAGCAAAAGGAGAAGGGTGCGGAATTAACAAATACAAAAACGCCCGAAGAAATAAGTCCCTTCGCCAGGGGAGGAAGGAAACACATTTATGAGGAGATAATTTGAACGGATTAAGGAAAGGCAGATGGTTACACCATAAGAAAAGAAAGAGGGAGATAAGAAAAGGAGAAGTTTGAGCGCATTTCCCGAAAGCCAGAATTTTGCTGATTAGGTAGATTTCTTCCATTATAATGTATATTAAAGTAATTTAATCCATACGCAGATACCTAAAAATTAAAAAAACACTTCTTAAAGAAAAAAGAAAAATAAGAAATCATACGTACTGTATCCCTGATTTTGACTTGTTAAGTGTGTTTCATAGACGTTATACTACATAGAAATCTTCTTATATTCCTCTAATTCCCCAAAACTTCAAACCTTTCAAAGACTTTTAGGAGATCGTTAAATATTTTAAAAGCTTTCTTAAAGGACCAACTTTTACATCAATCCTTTCTTTATTTCCTCTGACCTAATTACCCCCTCCGCAACTATTTTAACTCAAGCCTTAATCAATTATCAAAAAGCTTCAGTTGTCCGATAGAAACATATTACAAAGTTTTTAAAACATTTTCTTTTATTGTTTCGGACACTTTTTGTTTTAAACCAAACCTATTTTCAGTTTTACAATAAAACCTTTTGTCGACAAGCCATTTTACTGCTCTACCCCACAATCAGGTCTGTTCCTTCTGTCCTGATGTCGACGGCATCCTGTTCTAATTAACTAATAAAAAGTTTCCAACTAAATATTTGCCAAATTGCTCCTGTCCCAAAGTTCGTCGCCTACGGAGAAAATTCAGAAAATGTTCTGGTAATTATTTGGGAAATTTACTACCAATTTTCTAGATGCTCATTGAACGTTTCAAACAAAAAAATAAAACTCAAAAACAACAAACATAACACGTAATTTAGAACTAAACTGAAAACTGAGTTGATGCAATCCTGTTTTTGTTGTTTTTGGTTATATGCGCACTAAAGTCATGCACTTCAGCATCATTACTAATGATGATAACAACGATAACAACAACAATATCATTCCGAAAATATTATCAGAACCTTAATCTGAACCTGAATCAAAATCATAACCAAAACTCGAACCGGTGAGGGAACACAGTGCGGTTTATTATTGTGAAGAAACGCGATTGTGAAGAAAGCACGCTACCTTGTGAGCAAATCCTTTTTGAAAAGATTTATGCACGTTTCTATTGACCAATCTTTTCTAAAACCTATACCTAAAAAATTTTAAAACCGATTTTTAGCTCACATTTTCTAGTCACCAATCCACCACCATCATAAACGGAACAATGGATTTAGAGCTATTTAGCTAAACAACGCTTGCCAACAACACTTTATGATATTTCAGAGTCCTGCGTGCATTTTAGAGGTGGCAACGTTGTGCACACGCTTCAGCGAATATTTATGAAGTAATAATCAAACGCCATTTAATTGAAAAGTCAATTTTAAGGTTTCCTACGACGCAGGCAGATAGATGTTTTTACTCCTCAAACAAGTGACGGTACGAAGAGTAGTGGCTTTTAATAGTAATAGTGCTGCTGTGGCGGCAGGGGAAGGTGGACAAAACTTTTATATCTCCAACCTCATTCGATCGATAAAATTGACGACAACGGGGAGAGCGAGTAAAGAGGAAGAGCAAACGGATCGTGGTACATTTACAACAAAAGCAGGTTGTTGATTGCTTAATTTCCGCGTAGCTTCCCAATTTACGAGTATTCGATGGGTTCCTCTACCGTAATTTGAAATTATGCCAATAGTTGGCAGCTGATTCACTTACCTTCAGTGCATTCACAATGTGAATGTAAGTACGTTAGAACCGCTGAAGTGGCGTAGCGAGCACCGAGTAGTTGTTTACGAATTACGCCTTTACGCTTTGGTGCTTTTACGATTTTAACCTTCGGGTGTGAAGTAAAATAATCCTCCAGCTGTTTTCTAGTGTGAGCTTGATTTAAAGATGAAAACAATGAAAAATGAATTAACGAGTGGAAATGAATGGAATTAGGAAGAGGATAGCATGTGTTATTAAAATGCAAAACGTGTGCAGACGAAGTGCATCAATCATTAAATTTGCGATGCGATGATAAACGATAAATGTTAAGACTGTGGAAATACCTAAATGTGCACACACGCACTAATGCACAATCGGTGCGGTGCATAAAAAGTACTTACGCATATTAGAGAAATCATCGACGAGGATGATGTGACCAATCAGGTGAGGTGGTGAGCGGTCGAGTATTGAGTGGACTGTGCGCAGTAAGACCGATCAAGCTTCATTATGAAAACAGCTTTTTTATGAAAAGCTAATGAGAATTTTAAAAATTTACGAGACAAATGAGGTCTTTTTAGTTTTGTTCGGTCGTTAGTTGGCAAATGGTTTGAGGCGGTTGAGATCCGGTAAAGACGACACCTCAACTTCAACAACAGCGACAACAACAGGAGGTGACGTTGCAAGCGACAGATACTCACTAGGTATAACGTGGATCCGGCAGGCTGCGATGAACCGATATCAAATCAGAGTCATTCTTTGATTGAAGGCATCCTTCGTCCAGCACTCAGAAACTAAACCTTGAATGCCGGCCGATGAATTAGCGGGTAGAATGTTGGTTGTTCTATCCGCTAACTTAATTAATTTACCCGCATATATGACGTTAATCGGGTGCATATATGACGTTTTTTCCTAGAGATATAGAAGGAAACTACTAAAAGTCGCCAAACTCTATTGACCTAACAACAACAATAATAATAATAATAATGGTAATAATAATAACAAGTACGGGTGCCATCCTCGGCCTGGCCGAAGCTTAAATACCCTATACTCACAGAATATATCCGCATTTCTAGTTGAGACGCGGACCACGCCCACTTTTCGTAAAATAATTTTGTATTTTTGGTTCTGTTCCAGGATAAAATGTTGTCTCTAAATTCGGTCTGCAAATATATTTTCGCCCGATTTCACCCATTTTTAGTACCAGCCTGCTTAAAATAACAGAGAATATTTGTGCCAAATTTCATATCTCCTTTCCTTATCTCCTTATTTCCCTTCGATCTCTCGTAATGCTGATTTCAATAGACAGACCGACAGACGGACGGATGGATCTAAATCGACTCAGGGGACATTCTGAGCCAGAATATATATACTTTTCTATATCTATTGTAGCTCCTTCACTGCGTTACGAACTTAGTATCAACGTTAATATATCATATTTCCCTTTTTTAAAGGGAATAGGATATAATTACAAACAGCGCATAAACGTAAGACGGACTGAACGCAAAACCAACAAAAACAGCAGCCGATAACGAAATTCCCAACAATCACAAGGAGAGTAATAATAACTACAAAATAAAGTACTAACCATACGCGGTTCTAAGGGATCACGTATGGGATAAATTCGCGGCTAAACGATGATCGATGGAAATGAAGCTGCAATAAATTAAAAAGAGAGAAGAAACACGAAAAACAAAATAACATCAGCCTGGACCGGTCGAAACTTATGCAATAATATCTGCCAGTTATAAACTCCATTCAAACCGATAAATTGTGAAATAGTTTCAACTCATGGAAGCTTATAACAACAGCAACCACAGCAACAGAAGCAGGAAAGCAGGAATCGTAGTAACAAAAACTGCAATAAACACAACTCAAATAGGATCCGTAATAAACCGATGAAGAAGTATATAAGCGGGCTAACATAAAACCAATACTATTATGTGCCATCATCGTAACAAGGAAGCAACAAAATTATTTATCTCGCGATTGCATGGGAAAAGGATGCAGCAAGCAAGAGGGAGAAATGGAAAAGGAAGTAGAAATGAAATGAAATTCAAAAGCGAAATTAACATAAAGTGCGATCAAACATGTCTAGAAGGGAAGGAGAGAAGGAACGAACGAAAAAAGAAAAGGGACAAATTCGTTCATTAATTATAGGATATATTAAATGGAGAAAAACAGTTTCCAATTGCATAACTTTTCAAATTTTTTGTGATTAGATCAATAAAAAATATTAGTAAATAAATTAGCAAATAATTAATAAATAAATAAAATTTATAAATGAATAAAATTTCAACTTTTTCTTCACACTAATTTCTATTCTTCTGCCCCAACCACGGAGTGATCCTTAAAAAAATATTGTTCAAATTGATGATAATTAGCAGTCTTTATTATGTAACTACACTGATATAATATTTTAATTACTTATCAGATATCTCAGAAAATCAACAAGAAATTATTGAAGTCAAATTGCTTGAAGGTGTTTCAGTTAAGCGTTTCTAAAGAAACAATGAAAGAATATATGTTTATCATCAAAGAAATTAACTAACAAAAACATAAAACAAGTCAAACAGTTAATTCGATGCAGAACGAAAAGTGATCACTAATTAATTGGGTGGATCCGTTCAGTCATATATTAGTCAGTCAGATATTATTGGTATTTTAGTATCAAGAATGTTATTAATCCAGTCATTGTTGCTGTTATTGTTGTTGCTTCTACCTCCGTCGATGTGAATCTGAAACATCTGGGGTACGGTTCGGTGAAATGGTAAGCCATAAATAACTCACTTGTAGTGGCTCTAAAACCATATAGGCTTCATTCATTCAGTTCGTTTATGTGAAAATCACTGAACCTGACATTGAAAGCAGTGAAGTCTTAGATTTTTTGTTATATTTTTGGTTATATCTGTTTATCAGTGAACTAGTATTTGCAGTATGTATCTGTATCTGTCGGTGACTCTAGCTCTTCTGTCACTGACGGCTACAGGTACATCCTTTATTAGATATGCTGGAATATTTCATGACGAAATTTAACCTGTTTAAGAATATGCTTCGAGAATTTATGGACTGGTAATCATGATAATATTGATGGTGGCCTTTATTTCTGTTAGAAATTTATAATCAAAGTTAAAATGTAAATAATCGATACAGGTCTCACAGCATAAGACGCACACATTCTGAAAAGTATGGTAAGGATCAAGTGGGTGAAATATTTATAATGGATAAACCTATCACGAATAAAGTCAAACCAAGAAATGAATACATAATTTTAACATTAATTTTATCTAGTTTATGAAGAATTCGAGGAATTCGTCCGAAAGCTTTTGATAATGATTAGTATTGCAATGAAATGACTTTCTTTAAAGATAAATCGGAATACGAAATTTTTAATATTTTCATCTGATTCGTCTATATATTTCGTTTGTCGATTAAGTTAGATACGTCATAAAGACTAATGAAAGGGCATTAAAAAGTTTTTTATCGATAATATAAATTAATCGATTTCAGGACATATAGAAGAGGAAAATTAAGGGCAGCTACAGTCCTTTTATTATATCTTTATCATATTAATTTAATGATTTTATTTCAATAAACTTACCGTCATCTATTGTTTGTCCTTCCTGCGTTTGTTTCTGTCTTTCTTTACGTTTGTGTTACATTCCAGCCAATAATTTCCCGGCATGAATTTTATTTCCATTTGCATGTACTACAATATTATTTAGAAGAGATTCAACAGCTTCATTAATATCACCATCATCATTACTATCATCGTCACCTCGCCGAATTACTGAATTCTCTTCAGGGTTTGGTTGAATAATGGGCGCTTGGCCAGCAGTAGCTATTTCAACATAGCCATCACCTTCGTAACGACGTAGTCTGGATGCGTCAATTGCTGATTCGACTCCAGCGGCATCGCCACCACCACCTTCACCCACGCCAATGCCAGCGCCTCCACCAATATTTCTTAAGCTTTTCAAGGACAATGACATTGCATTCTATTTATTGCCAATGTTAGCATCTGCATTGCAATGTGAGTTGTTGCTATAGAAGAGGAAACACGGTAAACCATATTGTCATTAATATAGCTGATGTTTTGAGGACAGACTTTGAACGTCGGCGCCAGATAAAAGCCATTTTCTTCGATTTAGTGTTTGTTTTTTTACGAAAAAACGACTATTATATTGTATACTGAAATTGTGCAGCTTTGTGTTTTTTTTTTGCTTTGCTTTACTTTGTTTTGTTTTGTTTTATCGCAGCAGAGTCAGCGAAATAGCTATCTAGCGTTATTTGGCCGTACGGATACTCGGCATTGGCGAGTGGGTTGAATAACTAGTGGAGTACAACTTCCCTCTTTTCCTCTTTTTCATTTATTTCAGTTTCTATTTGCAATTTTTGCTCCGTTTATTCGTTGGTTTTTTGTTTTGTTAGTATTTTTGTTGCTGCTTAGCTATTTTTAGTTTTTCGTAGTCAAAGCTTTTCCTTTCAAAGACTTAAACACCATTTTTCTCTTATTCCTTTATTTATGTTTAATCATTTTTTGTACGTTTTTCCTGATTTTCATTTGACTTTTTATTTACCTCCTATGCATTTTTGTGATGAATGAATTTGTTTTATCGCAAAAAAGACGACGGCAGTATATGTTTTTTATTTGTTCTTTTTCATTTTTTTGAAAATGTTGTCAATCTTTTTTTGGAAATATTTGTGCTTCAAAAGTCCATATTGGATATTGTTAGAATTGTTGTTGTAAATTCCATTGCTGTTAATGGTTTCGAAGCTGAAATAAGAAATGTTTTTTACCAAATTAATTCACTTTGAGCGAGGATGGAGAAGGCGAGATTTATAGGGCCGGATTTATAAAGCCTATTGGATAAATTAAAGCAATAAATATTCAAGTCTTTATTTTAATCTAATCAGATATTTTTAAAATTTGGTGTAATTTTTGTGTAATTTTTATCACTTATAATTTAGAACAAATTTCGGGATTTAAACTACACGCTGGTTAAATGTTGTTAAATAAATAGTTAAATAAATGATTGTCATGTTTATTAAATATTAGTACGATCTGCAAGAAAGTAGTGGAAAAGGTAGACAGAACCACAAAAGATATTGTACAAAATTAAATCATTTACAACTTTCAATCCTTCATGTTATCAAAATTTTGATAACATTAAAATCTATAACGAACACAACATTTTCCCAGTCTTACTTTTAGTGAACATTTTGTAAACTTTTATTTTGCTATTAAAATATTGTAAATAAAAAACCGAAAACATTAAGGTTTTCTTTTTTATTTACAGAAACCTTCATGGCTTATAATTTTTGTCATTTCATGACAAACATTTCTAATAAATTTATTGCGAATTTTAGCATGAGGTTTATCAATTTTATTCCAACAAAAAAATTACAGAAAAAAAAACAAAACTGGAAAATAGAAAACAAAGTCATAAATCGTTGTTGTATCGTTGTTGTTGTGTTGTATAGAAGCAAACCATGCAAATATTAAAGAGAAAGGCATGAAAAGGAGCGGAATTTACCAACCCCCACTTCCCTCACAGTGCCAGTCGCAGAGTGGTTGGGATAGAATAAGATTAGACTCATTAATTTCATTGTCAACGTGTAGTTACTCGAAACATTCGACCAACTGACGTTTGCAATTTCCTATTCTGACAGACTGATTCGCTCGACTAACGCACAGTAGGTGACTTCATTGCGGCCCAGGAATAAGAAGCACTGGTATGGTACGAACCACACATAAAACGTATTCACAACTCCGGTATAATATAGAACAAAATTGCCTTTTGTCAACTCTTTTTAAATTATTTCTTGTCTTTATTCCAGTTTTCTGCTGCATTAGCAAAAAATGTCAGATGTTTGAAAAGTAAGTGTTAAATTCACAGCTTGTAACACGAGCTGTTTTAATTTAAATGCCATTTTAGAGAATTACAAACTTAGTACAATTAATTAAATTTAATTTAGACAATTAAGTTTTAGCATAATTAAATAATAATTATTACAAATGCCACTCCGGTATAATTAATGGAATTTTAAACAAGAAAACAATGTTTTACCCTCCGAAATAAAGAATTAAAATTATTTTCACTGATCTGTTAAAACTTCAATTAAATCATAATCCTCGAATTGATGACAAGGGTAATAAAGCTTTAATAAAAGTTATTATAACAAAATAAACAAATGTCCCAAATGACGGTTGGTTAGTGTCATAACGTAATTAACATTGGTCGTCATAAATAATTTTATATATGAAACCATTTATATATACAAAAATTATATACAAATACATACTAGCGGATTGTCAGCACCGAAACGACATAAATCAAACTATGATTTTAATGACAATTTTTAATAAAACAACTGAGCTCAATGTACGTTAGTCGCTTTTCAATAATATATATCTAAATCCTCTAATGATGGCGATGATGATAATGAAGAGAACAGTCATAACGATCAAAGTGAAAGGGTGAATTTTCGACAAGTGAATTGTCGAAAATAATTAAATGTAAGAGAAGATAAATGACTAAGCTATTTTTCGGCGATATGAAAGAAAGAATTCTTTACCAAATAACGTATATCGAAGCGATTAGAAGTAACCACATAATTTCACATTTATTTTACTTTACTGTTTTGCTCTTCGTTCATTCTTCTTCTGCTCCA
The DNA here is from genome assembly GCA_963966595.1 of Physocephala rufipes. Classification (NCBI taxonomy): domain Eukaryota; kingdom Metazoa; phylum Arthropoda; class Insecta; order Diptera; family Conopidae; genus Physocephala; species Physocephala rufipes. The sequence continues at coordinate 24,394,239 of OZ016505.1, forward strand.
TTCTTTTCTATCGTTTTTCACTCTCAATTTGTCAGAAATTGATAATACAAACATTTTTTAGTGTACAGAAGTGTGACAAAGTTGTATATACAGTTATAGTATATATATAGTATAGTTATTATCGTAGTTATTGTTCGTTTATGGTATATAGTAGTAGTAAAAAGAAGAATGAAAACCAACAACAATAATAATAACACTAACAACTATTATAAGTTGCTACACGAAATTCGAAACATATTTTTCTATTTGAAGATCTTTTAAACACCCCGATGGGGTGGATCATTTATTCTCATAGATCATTTATTCTCTCTCACTCTATCAAATCATAAAAAGAGAGTAGAATTAATGGCTTTAATGATTGCGTCTGATGATGATAGGATTAGGTCGGCATAAGGAACGAGTAAAATGCACTCGTCATTGAAATGGCCGTGATGCAGGCGGTTAAACGAGTAAATGTGAAAGGGTAACAAATAAATTATCAACAGTTAGTCACCCCCCCAAAATAAAAAGAGAATCGAAACAATCAACCGACTTATCGTTGTGAGAAAATTAACAAGGCTTTATATGCGATACAGTTTTTTTAATCCGTGAATCAATCCAACCTACCAAACACCGACTAGTTAACAATTACTGCCTTTACATTCAATCTGGACAAAAACTTTTTATTCCTACAATCCACATGGTTCACGGCTAGATCAATGCCCAACGCGACCCTCTAAAGGTGAATGGGGTAATGGGCTCAAATGGAAGCACTTGAACTGTTGGACTCTGGTTCATTCAGTTTGTTTATTTCTGTTCATTCTGTCTGAGAGACTGTAAAGAGTTCGGTTTGCTGCCTCAAATAATAATTGCCTCCAGCACAAAACCCGTTCCTTGATTCACTTGAAAGCTACGGATAAAATGGGAAAAACAACGAGCGGCAGTTTGTAACTTTTGCATCTGTTAAAGCTTTATTGCTGGTTGGCTTTGCCTCGTTTGGAGTTATTGGTGTTGCTGTTGGTGGTGCAACAAGCAAATTAATTCATTTCGAAATTTTGTTGTGCCTGACGAAATTTCCAATGAGGAAGGTCAGTCACTTGTTGATTTGTTTTACTTTTATTAAATATACTTTATTCTTAATTTTCGCATTACTTTTATTCTTATTTTACATACTACTAGTACTATTTTATGTACTACTATTATTTTATATACTACACCCGAAGGGAAAGGTGTCCCTTGGAGGGAAATTATGTCCTTCCTTTTCCGTTCGAGACGCATCAAAGTGCGTCTATATTTCAAATTTTTCGCACGAATGTTGTTATGAATTAGAAAATACAGAACAACGAATGAGGGACGGAAATTTGACACGAATATCTTCCACCATGGAGGGATGTCTGATGCGAGAAAAAAAAATTTGGGCCGCTGCCAGGCCTTTCCTAGGGGAACACCAATATTCAATTAATACCAGTAGAAATATTGATACGATGATACGATATTTATATGATGACGTTATAGTGATAATCGCTATTGTAAGTGCTTCATGACATACACTCAACATTACTGATCGTAAGTGGTTCAGGTCTCTGCTATGTTATGGCAGTTATGGCAGCTAGAATTGAAATTATAATCAGGATTGCTACAATAATCTACCACTCTTTACTCTTGGCGTTTGTGTCTTTAGTATTCTATTTGTTAGGAAAATGTATTCTCAATTTCAATATAATTCTTTTCTTACACCGGATTTTTTCATTTAGAAGGTTATTCAGCCTTTACTTTAAATAAACAGAATGAAATAATTTGCCACTTTACACCTAAAAAATGTCAATAACTACTACTTTAAGCGCAGATAAAAACTGAGAGGCGGAAGAAGAAAAAATAAATTGATAAAGAGCGAGAATGAGGACAAAAAAAAAAAGGAATAAAAGGCAAGGAAAATTTTGTTGTTCGTTATGAAGGCATTAAAGATTGAAAGAAATGGAATATAAAAGGAAAATTACGAATTAAAAATCTATTGGATTATTTTAATAGATATTTTATTTTATTTAGAAAAACAGTAACATTCTTTCAAACCAAATGAATAACGCAAAATTATTGTGAAGGACGTTTCTTCGATTCCACAGCATGAAAACGACAAGTGAATAACAATATTTCTTTGGAATTTTTTATGTTTGAAAACTTCTATTATTTTATAGTTTGTTTTTATTAATATTTTTTCCTCTTTATTTTATACCTTTTTATTTTCAGTGTAATAACGTTTCAGGCCTTTAATGTGCGAGAGCGAATTTTCGTTTTGTTTCTCTATTATTATCGAATTATGATTTTATAATATCTTCCTTATCCTTGATTATTGTTGCTTTAAAGTAATTAAGTAAAAAAGAAAACAAATAAGAAATAATCCTTTGAATTATGGACGAACTATTTATTCGGTTTATTGAAGCAGCAGCAGGGTTAATAAACAATTGGTGTTGAAGCCAATTAATAATGATTGCAATATTATTTTGGAATGATATTTAATATTATTGCGATATTTTTTGTTCCTTTTTCTAAAAAATCTACCGATGTCACACAATTTAAAAAAGTCAACATAAGATCTGTCAAATTCGAATTTCGAATCTCAATTTCGAAAATAAGAAATGAATTGTTGGAAATAATTCATTGAAGGAATTCATAATGACCTTTCAGACGATATCATTTCGCTCATATATCGTAGGCTTAATTTTGAAACATAAAAATTGACGAAATTTTTCAAAAGTAAATTCGTTCTTTCATTTTTTCAGGTGTCTAGCAAGAATTTAAGCCAAATAAGTGTGTGATATTATAACATATTTCTCGTTACCACTTTGGTTTTTTAACATGTCATTACTTATGTGGCAAAGACAATTAATTCAATCGGTTCGTTCGCACATTCTGTTTTGAATCAATAGAAAGTGTTAAAGCAAAATGAGTAGCGGAAATAAAGTAAAATATGACAAAATAAAAAATCAGTAAAAGCTCGTTTAACTTTAAGAACAAAAACGAAAACAACAGAAACAACCTCGACAAAATAACCAAATGTTATTGGTTATAAGTCGTTAACAGTCGTACTTTATCGCATAGCTATTCCTTAACGATTCCACGCCCGATAGGCTCTAATTTAATTTTTTTCTTTTTGTATGCTTTTTGTATTTTTGTATGCTTTTGCAATTTAATTCCTTAATCAACTTTTTGCAACATTGAAAACTCTTTTCATTTCCACTGGTGCTCCTTGCTTAACCTGTTTCGCCATCTCCATACTATCTCCATCTCACCTCTCCACTTGTATTTCTCAGAACTTGTATTTCTAATACCACTGAGTATGATATCTGGGCCGCTGTACGACATCCCACATTCCACATTTTCGTTGCGGTTTGTTTAGCTTGAAAAGTTTAATTTTTTATGCGCAGTTAAGTGATAACTACTGCTACATGCTGGTCAATTTTTTTAAAAACGCCCAAAAAGAACGACAGATAACGATATTCCACTGTCATGCCTACCACTATTTCTTTCCTGAGATGCTTGTCTGCAAATTATGTCTTCCACAAATAAAATTGAAAAGCAAGAGGAAAGAAAAAAGGTAAAAGAAAAAATCAGATTTACAGACAACTTAATCTTTTGAATGAGCTTTTAAGTAAGCCAGGAAAGAGCCCGCTTTAAGCGTGGAGTCTTTAATTCATTGGTTATCTCTTGCTGTGAGATATTTCCTTTAATGGATTATAATTGTCAGTCATGTTATATCCTCTTCTTGGAAGACAGGAACTGTTGCATGAAACGCACATACTTTGTTGGTATATACGAAGCTTCTAAAATATATACCCACAGTAAATCCTAAATTTAGTAAAATTAAAATATTGAGAGTAATTTTAATAATTTTAGAAATAATATTTCTTCTATCGTCTTATTTCGTTCTTCAGTCTTTTCTAATTCTTTCATGTACTGATTGAGAGAAGGTTTAGTTATTCTCTGTTAATGCTCTGTTAGTTCTCTGTATTGTATAGTATACTATAGTATACTGTATAGTAATTTTACTTTCAATTTTTTACCTATCCAGTCTTTGTTGATTGAACTAATTTTCTGGCAATTTCCTACCAATTATTCAGTTTACTATTTTTGTAAGCTTTTTCTTTTGATAACGCATTTGTAATTACGATTAATACTGTCGAGATTATAATGTTCAATTAAAAATGAGCCACTTATAATTTTAGAATCTTCAATGATTATAATATAAAGGCAATGGTGAATCGAAGGATAGAAATGTATCTTCTTTCGTTCTTAATTGCTTTATAAATCCATCGAAATTCAACTTCAACTTGAACGACATTAAGAGCCAAGCAGTTAATGAATGATCAGAGAGAAAGCAGCGAATTCGCATAGGCACAAAACCGCAAGAGTATAAAGGGTTTGCGGTTTAGGTGAAGCAACAGGACATCAGAGGATAGATTAAGGGAGATTGGGGGGAATACAAACACGTTGGACCGGTCGGTTTGCGAATCGAGCAGATTACCGTTAGTTTGAGAACAAACCAGAAACCAAAAGCAAGGTCTACAATATCGTTTGCATAGTTTTCTTGGTCTTTCTCCGCCACTTGAAATCGTGCCCGATGTGGCTATAAATGCATGCAGATAGATACATAGATATGCTTTTATACATCTACGTGTATGTGTAAAAACCATCCGTTAATGCCTCGATATTTAATGCTTTCCTTGCTGGCGTATAAGCAGGAAGTGATACTTGAAGATATCTACTTTTCTGGCAAGTAAAGCAAGAAGAATCGGTTGAATAAATGGCGAACAAGATTTTATACAAGAAGAAGAACAAGCAGATGAGGAAGGCCAGCAGGTGAATTGCAAAACGATTAGAGGAAAGGCGAAATATAATAATTTTATTAAAAAACACAAAAGCTTAAAGAAGTTTCACAACGTGTTCGTATGAGAGAAAAAAATGAGATCTTATGAATAAAGATACGAAAATTTTATGAAATCTTTGCGGCCTGGATGGGAGGATGCTGGGTTTTATTGATTTCTTTTGGTGGTTTCTTAAAACTGTAATATTGGTTGTAGGCTTCTGCTCGTGCCGTGGAAAATGAGGAGAGGAGAGAATGAGGCTGAATGCAATTAATGAAAGAATAAGAATGAGAAAGTAAAAGGTCTGAAAACCTGTTAGCCATCTTTATCTGACCACAACTGCTTCGGAATTTTATCATCGATAAGTATAATATTGTTTCAACGGTTTACCGCAATTTTCCTCGAACGAGTTTGTTTACCTACAAGTTTCTTGAATCATCCTTCATCAGTTGAAAGTTGTTTTTTGCGTTCTTCAATTTCGTCCAAGAACCGGCCAGCTCCACCTATCTTCCTCCATCATCTTACACAGATCCTGTCTTTTAGGTCAACTGTTGTCTTACAAAAGAATTGTCGTCCGATAATTCGATATTTGAAACATTTTATTTGATGCTCCAATTGATATAAATTAGTTCGCTCACACTTAAATTATATTTTGCTCACTCACACCTTTTCATTTGAATTTTTTTTCTATATTTATCCAGTACTCTTTTCAGTAAACATAAACAGGATTTATTATCCTGCAATCTTTTGTCTTTCAATTACCTGTGGGTTTATATTATATATTTGTGAGACAAAATTCACGATTTTTTTTGGAAATCGAGGTTTGCAAATAATAGAAGAGGGGGATAAAAAGCTTTAAAACAAACCGGGATCCAATAAAGAAGAAGTATAAAACATTATCTCCTAGCTTTGCATAAATCAGGGTTTTTTTACCCAACCTGTTAAGAAGATACGAATATAAAAGGACATTAATTTGTCATTCAAAGAAACGGGAAAAGTTATATGGAATTATATTATAGTCTAATGTTATTTCCCGAATTTATGGAAATTTCTTTAAAGAAAGGCATTTTTCAAAAACAAGATTAAATCTGCTTATGTATTGATACGAATAATAATCATCTTTAATACGTAAAGTAGTTTAAAAGTATCTAATATTTAACGAAAGACCCTTTTGTCTGACACAGGGACCTTCTAGGGGCTTTTGATCCCAACTAATACTTTCTTGCAGTTAACTCAAAAAACTACCAATATCTCCCACGAATCCGAATGTAATTAGTAAACCCACAAATGCACATTTAACACTTTCTGCACCTACGTAGAATTCTTTTCTGTATCTATTATTTTAATGTCTAATTAGAATTGTTTGTCGAAGACATTGAGGACGGGTGGTGATTTTTTTAGTCATTTCATTTTATTGTTTTGGTCTTCCTTAAATTTTCTTGACTTAACCTTGTTAGGCGGGCTGGTTGAATTCACTTCAAACACTATTTCCTGTCAAAGCAAGAGACGCTTTCTTGCACCACACTCTGTTTTATTTAGTTTCATTTCTAAGCATTGAATGTTGCAACAAAACTTGTTTCCGCCTTCCTAACTTTTTCAGGAAATTTTGTACAAATGAAATATATTGCTATAAATATATATAGCATATACATGCTGTTGACGCCGCTGTTATTTTTCCGAGTATTTCTGCATTTTTTAGCTCCTTCTCTCCCAACCTTCTTTTCCACCAATGCTTCTTAGATAACACTCTACAACATGATCACTCATAATTATCAAAACATTTGTTTTGGAAACATCGTACACGGACAGACCTTAGGAAGAAGAAGCAATAATATTTTGTACCGAACGTGAGGCGCAACGAGGATATATCTCTCTATCCCTCTTTCATTCTTTCGCAGAGCGGTATAAGCAAAACCGAAAAAAAAAATGGTTGCCACATATATTTCGCTTTCCATTTCCAACAATTAAAGAAGATGACAGAGTGTAGTTTGTTCAGACGACCTCTCGTTGCGACAGATTATTTTCTGCAACAAAATAAGAGACAACAGCTCAAAAAAGAACAACAACGATGTTAGAGGTGACAAATAGCACACTTTGTACTAAAAAACTTTAAACAAAAGTGACAAAGAAAAAGGAAATTAACGAGAGTAAACACAAGAGACAAGTAAAGAAAAAATATCAACGATCGAACTGCAAGGAAGCAAGTACTAGTAAATAACACTAACTAAAAGTAAGTAATACTAGTTTATACAAAAGAAAATTTAACCCAAAAAATGGAATCAAATATCGCCAACCGGTAGAGGTTAACACGCTGATTTGTCACAGCACTAACAACAATAACGAAACAAAATGCATTGTTAGGAGTGGCAATGATAGGAGGAGGAAATAGAAAGGAAAAATGAATTGGAGTATAATCTGATAGTTTTTGATGTCTAGCGGAAATAATTTAAAGAATAATATAAATAAGATCGGCAAGAGAACCTTACACCAACCAACGCCAAAAGAAATAGAAAGAATTAAAGAGCCTGTAGGTTGCGTTTTTCTCCTTCTTCTAACCGAGTTACACAACGTTTTCATGCTCCAACTTGACCTCTTTGCAAAACATTGTTAAAAGCATAAAGACTCTTAAAGCGTTTTAAGCCTTCCTCTTTAGGTAAAACGGTTACTAACTCATTCACAAAATACACAAAACAAATAAAATTTCAAACAATATATCACACACACACATCCATAGAAATGGATGACGATAACGCATAGACGGGAAAAAATAATCCTTCTCAAAATGGCAATATTAGACTGAGCTCTGTGTTTGTCACAAAGCCAAAGAGAGATGATGATGTTGACACAAATGCATGGGAGAAAGCAAAAGCGGATAAGGAAAAGAAGACTTAAAAGATAGGGAGGTAAAGCAATTGTTACCAATCGAAGGATTTTTCTAAAACCTTTAAGTGTATTCCTGCCTTTATTCATTCGGCCAAAGCGTGTCACAAACGATAGAGTAAAAAGGTGACGGACTGCAGTGAAATTACACGATAATGAAATATGAGACATTGTGAAAAGCTAGTGTCAAAATGATTTTAACTCACACCACGTTACCCCACTTCCTTTCATTCTGTAATATAGTAACCAAACAATTTAGGAAATTGAATATTGCGCACGCTTTATAACGAGGTATTGATAAAAGGTTATTACATTTTCTCACTTTTTTCGGTCTTAAAAATAAATTTGGTGAATTTCATTTGTTTAAATTTATTTTAAAAATTTTAATAAGAAATATTCACATTTTTTATTCGGGCGAGAATGTTCTACAGAGTTTCTGAAAAGTTTCTTTAGTAAAAGATAAAAGACTTCAATAGCCCTGTAGTGGCCACTTTTAAACAAGAATGAGTATCCGTAAAATTGGCTGTCTAATTAGCAAGCGTCCTGTGACCTCTCAGGTGTTGAAAAAGCCTTCCTTTTTGATAAAAAACACACTTTTATCAGAATCCATCTTAAAAAGTGCAAATGTCCATGTTTTTTTATTCGGCAGAAGAATTTAATCTCCAGAGGCAATGAATTCTGAATTGAATGTATTACACCTAAGAATTTAGGTAGTAATTCCTTAGAAATTTTCTCGATTCTAATTGAAATATAGTAATTAATGGCCCGCGGCATCTTTGAGAACAGTCAAGCAATGTGCGCTTTTCTTTTATATTTATTTTTCTAGTCTAGTCTATCTTTCCTAGTATCATCTTTTTCTTCTACTTTGTCTTCCTCGTCTTTCTCGTTTGTTTTTTGTTTGTGTGTATTTGTATGTGGATATGTACGTAAACGCATAAATAAGTTGGTGATGACGCAGTATGACATATAACGCAGGACGCATATATTTATGTCCTTAAGGAGGATTTGTCCGTCAGATAAATACACTCACCCTCTCGTGCTACTCTTGTTACAATATCGATGTAATTTTTGTTGTATGTGTCATAATATTAATGTCACGTTGACCTTCTATTGTTTGTAATCATATAATTATAAGACGAATGTACTCTTCTCTGACTGGATTGGTTGTTAGAAGGAACTGATTAACACAACTCGTCCAACCTTTAAATGATCTTTCTAAATATACCTTATTCATTCTTATTTTTATTATTCCTTTTGTTCTGCATTGTACGGTCTCTATGTACACAAGTTGCTATTGTTGGTTGTTGTTGTTACTTATGTTATTTCTACTACCAACAGTTAGTGGCGCGGTTAAAATTAGAATTAGTTTTGGTATAACCCGTGATTCTTGCCAGCCATATGTTGTTGGCAACCATCATAATAAACATACTGTCATGGCATTTGTATCATTTCATTGATTTTTTAAAATTTAAGGCATATAAAGAGTCCGGCTTACGGATTAGGATATATTTAGGAGAAAACTCAAAGCAGCTTCTAGGATGTAACGCTCATTAGGGCATTTGGTGAGAATATTACGATGATTTAATCTCACGATTATGCACGAATCTTCAATCCTAATTAAAAAAAATTGATATTTAGGACCGAAGCACTTTAGCATGAGCAGGAGTCGAGCGTAAAGTATGTTAATAACAAAATTAATATGACACAAATGCACAGCTTTCATTAATCGTTCTAGCGATTGCGGTATTTTCGATCAATTGAGAGTTTGTTGCTAATTTAAACGAAATTAGAGCATTAGAGTCAGCTTATTATATTATTATTAATTTTTTCTATGAATTATTAATTTTTTATTAATAATTGACTGCAAAAACAAGTTTCTATTCCCATAACAGAAATAATTTTCTCTTCATATAGAAATCATGCATAAATTTCTCTAAAATTTTTGCAACATTTTTATTATCTTTTTGAACCCAATATCCGGACTGCAATAAAAATCTTTGTCATAAGAATTTTCAAATTTTTTCTTCTTCGTAATGGGCTTTATTAAACTTTCGTATATTTGAAACAGACAGCGCTTTCAGTTTCAACGCGTTCAGTTAATAATTTTTAATTCCCTTCCGTTCTTTCATCCTTTCGTCACATTCATGGTATTAATGTTGTAGCAATAAAGAAACAATAATTTGTTGTCTAGATAACAATATAAAAAAAGTTTGTCAGTAGTGTAAAATGATTTGTTTTTCTTCAACATTGAAAACAACCAGAATGAATTTTATTCGAAATGTTTTATTAGTTTGATTAATTTTTTGTTGAATTTATTATCGTTATAGATTTCGTTTTTGCGTTTTTGCCTCAAACATGTAAAACTTCTCATAGTTGGGGATGAAACAGAATGTAAGTGCATCATGAATCATCCATCGCTCGCGAATTGAAAAGAAGGAACCAAAACCAGAATCACTTGTTGGCATCTTTCTTGGCTTTTTATTGGGCGATTTATCCGATTCTTATTGATTAACCGTCTCTTAATCCGTCCGTATTTCTCTCCGGTGAACCTCTCAAGTTTTTTTTTAAAGTGTCTTAAGTTGCTTTTGTCAGCCGTTGTAAAAGCTTGTGTAGAATTATTCAGCGATGGTAGTCCCATATTTTTTTCATCTCAGGCTGTTTGTAAGTTTATCATTATTACCACCGCCATCACACGATATTGATGTGATGGCGGTGGTAATAATGATAAACTTACAAAGAGCCTGAGATGAAAAAAATATTATGGGACCTACCATATTGCTGTCGTCATAGTAAACAACTTTAGTACTTATCATAGTATCCGTCGTTATTATCATTATCATCATTGCTTTCATTATTCCTATGTAATCCTTTCTTGGATCTCGCTTTGTGTTGCCGTCCATGAATAATTCAGTTTAAATTAAGCTTATTCGGCAGTTTTCTCTTCTTTACTTTTGTTCAATTGTCATCGGCAATGAATTCCTCTTTCGAGGTGGGAACGGAATTTGTAGAGAATTTTTTACAAAAATTATGATCTACACATTAAAGGATGTTGTTTGCGTGCAAAATATTTTCTTTGTTTTTTTAAAAACCAAGTTTTTGTTATAATTAGAAAACATTTTTTACTTCATGAAAAAATTAATAGTAATAATTTCAATATAATTTTTATAGAGAACGGAAATCTATAGTCAAATACTTTAAAAAAAAATGTTTGTCTGGATTACCAAAGCGCCAATTGCCAGACTAAAAATATTTGGTGTTAAAATTTTTCATGATTTTTTTTATTACTCTTAATCATGGGTAGAAAATATGTACCAGAAAATTTTTGTTTCATCTCAAAATTTAATTAATATGCACTCTGCGTCGAATTGAGTTAAGCCATAGGTAAGAAATTATTCGTGATGATGACGAATCATCCTTACTCTGTTATTCCTTACTCTATGGTTAAGCGCTTTTAGGAAAAATATTTCAAAAATAACTACCTTCTCCTTCTTCTTCAACATGTATACTTCTACAAAATTTAAGTTTCTCAAATTTTTGATGATTTTTGCTAAACAATGTTGATTTCATGATAGAATTTTTATGTATTCAAATTTTACCAACTGCAAATCTCATTAGATTTTAATCGTAAATGTGCTTAATTCATTTTTAAAATAAACACGACAATTTAAATCTCTATCGCTTCACATCAATCTCGTGCCAATCTCTCCCTATTCGTCCGTTATTCATACAATTTCTGTTCAAATTGATCGATAATAATTATCCTAAGAAAACAATAATCCGATATCCACATGATGATAATATCCACAATGAAATTCTTGAGAGAACGAAAGGAATTTATTAAAAAAAAACTTCCACTAATTTGAGATTTTAATGGGGCTGACGTAACCCTTTCGATGATGAAGCCGAATAGTGTAATCAGTTTACATAAGTCGGTTATATATTCTTTCTTTTTTTACCTCTTTTTCTTCTTACTTTTCTTGTTGTTGATCATCTTCATTTTCATCGTGTAATTTTATGCCTTTTATTGGCATTGCATTAGTTACCAGACAGAGCTAGTTAATGTTCTCAGATCGTATCATTACAAATGATACACACACATGCGCACACACGCACACTCTCGGTCTCTCTCTCTCCCAACACGCAGTCGCAAACCCCTTACACACATACATAAGTACACAGTGCCAAAGGCGAATAATCGCATAAATCATCTTTCGAGAGATGAAAGCCATAAATTGAAACCATTCGTTCTACTAAACTATTACTGATAGTCTATTCATTATTTCTCATTGATTTCAACTTCCTCTTCCCAATCTTCTGTTTTTATTCTTCCATTATTTTCTCATCGTTTGTGGTGTTCTTCTTCCTTACATCCAATTTATTAACATGGGATCATTTTATGGGAAATGCTTTTACTCTTATTCTATTGCTTCAGTACTTAAATGTTTTGTATAAAATTACTCTGAAATCAAAGTCGAAAAAGAAAAAAACATTGCAATTAAGTTGTTGTTGCCGTTGTTGTTGTCACTATACAACCGGGTGGATCAAACCATTGGTCATTAAATAACATATAGCTTGTTGAGAATAAGGAAGAAGGAGAAGAAAGCGGCACCAAGAGGCGCGGGATAGAATTTAAATAATATTGTTCATTACTGGTCCTTATATTTATGTGTCTCATTCTCCCCCTCCCCCTCCGGAGTTTCACTTTCACAAACCATGTTCTACTAAAACGAGCTAGTTAAATTAGAATAAATTAATTACTTGCACTGACAGTCCTCTCAGCCTAGCCAAGCCACCTAGGCCCGCAGGCCACGCTTTGAAGAACTGCGTTCTGCAGCAAAGCCTTACATAATATTTAAAATACATTCTTATTTTTTATCCAATAATTGGTCTCGCAGTCTGATTCATGAGTACAGTTTAACGGACAAATTTCGCATAAAAAGGAATTGTGCAAAAAATCGTTTTGTTCTATCCCGCCTTGGGTCATTGTGGCCCAACGATGGGGAAGAGCAAAGTAGGATACGCCAACGAGTGATCGCGATGTGTGTCGTTGGGCTTGGTGTGGGCTAGACGCGTTATGTCCTGAGGGATTCCTATGATTAAGTAAGTAAGTGTTGCACGCCCAATTAGCCTTTTACGGCGATTAAACGAGAAGTGCAATTGAACAAGAACAACATTATCTGAGCCATTAATAAAGAGCAAAAGTTAAAGGATTTGAGAGATAAAGAAGAGCCAAGGTAAATTTGTCTGATGAAATGAATAAAAATGAGCACGCGAAATTGACTTATAAAATATTCTAAAAATATAAGGTTTCACTTTTTCTCGCCCGTAATTTTCTAAATGTAAATTTTTGTTCTATAAAAACTGCTCTTAATATAAATCAATTTAATTAAGTTAATATGAAGTCAGACACGCATAATAAAATGTTGTAGATTCTGACTGGTTATAAACTTATTTTTAAAACTTCAGTCTGAAGATTTAATATTGCTCTGTATGCGACAACATTACGGCGAATAATTTCACTACTTTAGCGGATACCAAAACTACTCTAGGTATTATCTATGATAACGGAGATCGAGAACTAGCGAATAAAAGAGCCTGCTCTCAATGTATTTGGGATTACTTGGAATTGATACAGTTATTTTTGGGATGCTTGAAAGTAAATTGAAAACGAAAGATAATGGAAAAGGGATATTTATGGATAGCCATATTCAACAAGCCAAAGCTATCTTTTATGAGTGTATGACTGCATGACTTTTAATACACTCACTCTGTCATATTTTTTATGTGAAGACAAAATGTCAAATTTATCCCAGAAGCGTTTTAGGTAGTTTCAAATGGAAAGTATTTTAATAAATGTAGAATTTATTGAAATATTTTCCATTTGAAACTACCTAAAACGCTTCTGGGTTAAATTTGACATTTTGTCTTCAATTTTAGTCAGTTACAGATCACATTCACATCTTTGCGACCATCATAATTTACTTTCCATGATCGTTTAGCATAAATATTTTCTAGTGGGCTAAAAAGTTTAAAAATGAATATATATGATTATATGATGATTATAAATGATTTAAAGATGATTATTTCAATAACAGGTAGTCGCTTGAAAATAGTTAGGATTAATAAACCGATAGTGAGGAATGCAAATAACTTAAAATGACCTTTCTTTTATCAGCGGAGCTTCATCCAAAAAGACATGAATCTTCAAAGGAAATTTCATTAATTCCATCAATAGAGGTATTACTTCTGCTTTTGTTGTTTACACAAATTATTTGCTGTTTGCAAAAATAATTTTTATTTTCCGGAACAACGATGCATCTAAGAACTCTGTAGGTAGAAACTACCTTTTTTTAGTAATGATCAAAAGATAAACTCTACAAAGTCTCTTAACTTTATTCGATTTTATGTAAATGTCGGTTCGAGATCTTTCTTGTTTACGAACTTTTCCACTAGTGCAAAGTATTCTTGTTACTTCTGCAAAATCGATTTTATAGCGCTTGTAATTTTGACTAATGATTGCACATTCAAAAATTTATTTTACATCTCAAAAAATTTCATAAAACATTACTTCTCTGGTTTAGTACTAGTTTTGTTTCTTTTTTATAAACATAAAAAATATTAATAAATTAAAAAATCGTATAAAATTATTACAAATTCATAAAACATAAATTATGTATTTAAAAACAACTATAATTTAACGATCATATGAAGGTAAATTAAATGGAAATACGTAAAAATTTTCAGGCATGGTTGCAAAGCAATACAAACAAAATTCTATTCAATTTCTAATTTAATTATCATTGAAAACAATTTTCATTATCATTAAAAATTAATTATACAAATTTAATAAATTTTATAAAAAATTTAAGAACTATTACAGATTATATAATTTAATGTAATGAGTCGTTGGAGGTGATAAAGCAAACCAAAGGTTTAAGCAAAATTAAATGAAAATATTATTTTTATGATTATTATTAGAAGTTAATGTTGAATAAAATTTGAATCGCGTGACCAGAAGAATGAATTTAGGAGCAATTATTTCAGGATTGCTCTATTTTTTTAATTACATAATACACCTTAATCACACATTAACTGGTAGGTATTTTTTTAATCAAAGAGTTTACAAAAGTACAATAAATTCTATTAAAATTGTTCTCATTAAACTAAATCGAGTCATGGCACAAGGCGATATTTGCTTTTATTTTAATTCGCGCAACGTATTGAAAATAGATTAGCGCTGGCATTACTGACTCGCATTATTGTGGATCTGTGCCAGGTGTGCCCGCGTGCTTGTGCGTTAAGACTGATTGTAATAATGCGACTTTCTTATATCGGTTTATTTTGAGCGAAAGTGCATTCTAAATTTAGTATTAAAAGAAAGTATTATAGCAAATATCGTAGCCGGTCGCAGAAGCGTTTTAGCGCAAAAACGTTACAGCATTATTTGTGTCAGGAAATACAAGGGAGAGCCAAGAATTTAAAAGTGCAGAGAAAAATTCGAAAAGGACGGGAAATGGCAAGCGTAATCAACACTTTGAAAATCTGTGATGCTGGCAACAGCTGGAGCAGCAAGTGAACGAAAATATTGTCATGACGCACAGCAAATTAGCGAAAGCAAGCAGCAGTTGCTGTAAATAATGCGGCGACAAAGCGAAACAAAAAATTTTTAATAATAAACTAGTTTTTTCTAGCATGATTTTTTACTTGGAATAATGGAGTAACCACAAACAACAACAACAACAAAGTGGAGTAACAACAAAGAGCTAACATTTTAGATGGTGCTAAATTTCACTAAGCGTAGATGGTTGTGATTATTTGCGGTACAAGATAAAATTAAATCAAAGTGTATTTTTAAATGGCAGACATGCTTTTCGGGACAGAATTTTTAATAAATTTACATTGATTATAAATTTTTTACATTTCTTGTATTAGTTTTTTCTAAATAATCTCTAGAAAGTAATTTTAATTAAAAATATTTAATTAGAACAGACTACCCTAAATTTTTTTTGTTAAATGGTCTAAAGGACTAGAGGCTAATTTCATATTTTAAGGTGGAGTTGTAAAATACGGGCTGGGGTAGGCGTAACAATAGCTGTAAAACAACACAAAAAAAGAATTCCTCACCTTTTAAAAAGGACCATAAAATATAGCAAACAATAATATGAGCAACAACAACATATGGTGGTATTATTAAATAAAGCCCTTTTTGAAAGTTGCAGGATCGCTTTGCGATTCTGTATAATCATATGCAGAAGCATCACTCTCATCATCATAAGTACATATTTTCTTTATAGTCGCATTTGTTTTGGTTATATTCTGCGATGTACATGACATATATTGTGTTCAATGTAACCACCATCACTCGTGACAACAAGAAAATCAACCCATTAGACAGACATGCATGGAAGCCTTCTCCACCTATTCACTACTTCTTTTCCGCACTAGCTATCCCTACAATAACTATTTCCTCTATCGCCGTTTTCTCTGACTTTGGTGGTAATAAGAGCTGAGTAGAAGACGGAACGGAATATCGAAGGCGTTAAGCCTTCTTTACAAGGAGGTACGTGTTGTCCTCGTTCATCAAAAGCGACATTGTCACATGGCATAAACCGCCAATCCGTTCTATTAACCACTCGTGTTTGACGGTCCGTCCTTCTTCTTCATCATCTTCATATTTGCCCTTCTTATTACCCCTGGCGTCACCATATTATATATAATTTTACATTTGGAAGTGTTTTTTAACGTGTTTTCAAAAAACAATTATGAACCGCAACTTTTGTCTGAGCAGAGCTCATGTACCCTACATGTCGCAACATAACTTATGGCCTAAATCCAATAACCAGTGAGTGAAATAACTAGTTAACATCTTTTACATTTTAAATTGCGATTTTAGCTTCAAGATCTATTTACAATCTGTGAAGCTGATATCAAACACCCTTAAACGCCCAAAGGCAATGGCGCGACTAAAAGCAGTCTATTTATTTTATTTATTTATATTTAATTTTATGGCAATTCGTTCTCTCTATTTGTTTTCCTCTAATCGTAACTTGTCCTTGTGGGTGGGCCGCAGCCTCTTCTAGAAATATGGTTTGAACGAAAACGCTTTATTCGGGAGCTTCAAAATTCCGCTAAGATGAGATAAATTGATCTATAAGCACGAGCTCATTTATATTTACTACAAGGTTAACTTATATTTATATTTCTCGATCTTCAATCCCAAAAACCCCACCATCGCAAATAACATTCACCCGAAATTTCATATCGATTTCTTTTTTTGTTTGGCTGCGAAAGATATGTCCACAGACATGGAATCGGCTGGGCGTGACTAAATCGACACAGGACAATATTTTGAGCGAGAATAGACATACTTTTCTCTACCTAATACGATTCCTTTAATGCGTTACAAGAAGCAAAATATTTCATTACTTTGAAAGGTTTAAATCGAGTGATCACGGTTTTTCCTCAAAAACCTGAAATCGTGATTAACTAATGATCATTTTTGATTAAATTATGATTAAATTATTATGAATTATTTTTACAATATCAATTAACGAACCTTATGCTAGTAAAATTGGAATATTAAAGAACTGATAATTAAAAAAAATTTTGAAGCTCGATAAAAAATTTTTTTCTTTGTAATCTTCAAAGCATCAAATATTTGTTCATCTTAGATTGAGAGCCTTAATTGTTGTTGTTGTTTTTAGTGGCGGTAGTGCCTTTCTTAACTTAATAATTCATGTTGGTGTTAATGTTGTTGTTGTTTTGATAAGTTTTATTACTGTGTTTTTTTTGTGAAAGATGGTCACTCATAGTGAGATCATCGATCGATTACCATTTATATCATAATCACTAATACTACTGCGGTTATTGCTCTTGTTGTTGTTCTCATTATTGCTGCTATTTTACAATTCACAATAATTCACCGACCCACCACACCGTTGATGGTTGTGTTGATGCTGGTGCTGCCGGTGTTGCAATGAGGCGATCATTCAATAATTTCTCTCACATCCCCCAAACCCTTTTCTGCCTTTTTTACGAGTATTTTTGCGGTTTCTTCTTATTGCTTTTTTATGATATAATAATTTTGTTTCCTTTTTTTGTTTTGATATCCTAGTGCTTTATTGTTTCAATTTGCGGTTTTCGCAACTGTTTGCGAACTGATTGTTTTTTATAATATTCCATAATTTATGATTTCAGCCGCATCATAATACTATTTTATAGTGTTTTCCGATTATCAAGAAATCTTCCTCCCTTTAAACTAACCCTTCGAAGTATATTTATCTTGGTGGTTTTGCTTACCGACGAGTAATTCTATCGCACAAACATGCTAAACCAACTAATCAACAAGTTCATAATGACAATCAGTTCGTCTATATGGAAATCGTGTTTTATTAATAATAAAAAAAAATTAAAATATTTGCAACTGGAACAAAAACTCAATCAGACAGTCATAGAATCGATAACCACATTATGTGATGACATTGCAATGTAAGGAAAGAATCGTGTCATAGTACAAAGCAATATCGGCTCATGAAAATATTCGTGACTCATGAATATTCATTAAGATTTTATTAATAGCTTATAAACTTGTCAAAATTTTTTCGTACAAAAAATTGAGAAAAATCAATAAAGATTTTGAACATGGTTTCCAAAAAAGAAAATGAAATTTTTTTATTTATATTTTCTGTAGACGCATGAATTGCATTTATCACGTCGCTACTTGAACTTTTTTGATGGCAAGGTAACGATTTTTCAAAGTTGGAATGTAATTGATATGTCATCAATAAAACCAACAACAACTACGGGCATCGCAGAACAACATCGGACAACGTAAAAGACACCATCCTGCTCATCTTCTTTTTCCACTTTACAATTTCTTCAATGCCTATCCTAATTGTTATACTAGTTTTCTGAGCTTATGAATAAGGTTTTTCGAAATTTCTAAATATGTTGTTGTAGTTAAAATGTTTGTTATTGTTACTATAGATGCTGCTGGAGCTTAACATTAATTCCGAAGGCTAAAATGAATTTCTTGTGATTGTTTTCTCCTCGCTCTTCATTGAAGCGCCAAAGAATAAACGTTTCATTCTGTTGAAATTACTAAAGGTCGAAATACGAGACAAGTTTGATGTATTTCGAATTCTGTAATTCCGTAAAGTGTTCATTATAATACATGCTCATTATTTTTATTTTACGCTTGTTTTAAATTTGTATAAGTCTAAATCCTTCACAAAGCTTTACCCAACCCTATCCCTAGAGAGTTCTACCAACGCTTTACCCATACTTTGCGTTATTAATGTGATACGTTATAATATCTTTATAAGTTTACTTTAACTCTCAATGCTCTTGGAAAGACTAAGGCCATTTTTGAAGAGTCTTTGATCGAGAGAGAAATTTTTAAGGCATACTTCAAAATGAAAAATCATTAATTTAACGATCGTTTTCGACCTTCTTAAAATTCCAACCATATCCGTAAATTTACTGATTTTTCCGTCATTCTGATTTCTCTAAGCTCATGCATCTTTTTCTTTTCTCAGATTCTGACTTCGATCTTATTCTTGACAATCTTCCTGACTGTTTTTCATACTACTTTCAATTCTTCAGTCTCATTTCATTAAGCAATCATGGGCGACGGACGGCCTTGTTTTTCATCAAGTAACTCTCAGTTACTTGATCTCAACCCGAGGTTTCTTTCTTTTATAAATTATTATTATTGATCTTCTTGGATATCGAAGAGGCTCGTTATGATGATGATAATAATGATGATGATTGCAATCTTTGATCTGGTTTGTTTTCAACCTTTTTCTGATCTTATGATTAAAATTGTTCGTGACCTCAATTTTATCAGAATTACATTGCGCTTTACTTTGATCTTATGATTCTTATTTTCCATTTCTTTAATCTTAAAGAGATAGAAACGTGATCGACCTTAAAATCGATTTTATTGGCCGTTGGTTAAAAAATTTAAGCAATATAAGGCAAATAATATTGAAGAAATTATAATTATTGATTATTAATGAATATTTAAAAAGTACTGTTTTTTGTATCCATGACGTGCCAAATATTAAATATTAAAATCGTTAACAAATTCTTTTGTAGTCCGGAGATGCTTCCTTTTTATTTATCCGTTTAACTTCTTTTTCTTTCCGCAAATTGAGAAGAGCAAGAATTTTAATTTACCTTTTGGCAAAATCGATATAAGTAAATATTTGCTGAATGTCGTTCAATCTGTTTATCAATACTTCAATCAATGAAACAGAAACCAATCTAACTGGAAATAATGGTCATCGAAAGCAAACAGATTCGAAAATTAAAACCGCACTATTCAATCTATTCAATTCTATTCAATTCTATTCAATTGAACATTCTATTCAATTGAACATTAATTCTCGATGAAAAAAAAAAACAATTCATTCATTCCAACATTTCGTTGGGAAGCAATCAACAACTTATCGGCAAAACCGATAAACAAGCAAAGATTGAGAAGACCGGAGTACGGATCGATCTCACAAACAATATATTCAATAATTGACCAAACGAACTAATCTAACAATTTTGCAATCCCAGCAATTGATTAAGCGAGAAAGAGAGTTGGTGAGCTAAATTTTTTTTTCATATCATTTCTAAAAGAGCTTTTGGGGAAGAACGATCAAATCAATTCTCGAGTCTGTATCATCTTCCTTTGAATTCATTTTTACCGACTGACTCATGGACTCATCGACTAATTTAAAAAGTTCTTGCCGTCCGTTATTTTAAAAAGTAAACCGATGTTATATCTCTCCACCTCTATTTACAATCGACCTAAATTACATTTATATCTCACTGAAATCAGTCAAGCACGAATAATGTTAAAAAACATGAAGTACCGAAATGAAAGAAGACGAAACACGAAATCACATCCTGGATGCCACGTCGCAAGAACCCGTAGCCTAAGGTGAATAAATGCAATTCCGATGAGAGTCAACCAAAAATTTTTACTGCATACACTGAGGAAGATTCCAAATTATTAAAAAAGCTTTAAAAGGAAAACAAAATGAAAAAGTTTCTCTTAAAGAAAATCCAGAAAGATAACTGTATATCATAAATTAAAAATGGGATTCAAAGGGGAAGACAAGGAGGAGAAAGATCTTTAAAAACACATTTCAACAGTCGCTGGTTGAAACAACAGTCCTGGATGGTCTTGTTGGTCGAGTATTCACACATAAATTAGGTGAAAGCGGTTACTGCAGAGAAGGGCGATTTCGGGACAAAAACAAGAGGAATAGACTACTCCGCGAATGACGCTAACGTGAAGTTGAAGATGAGCTGGCGTGATGGTTGTGAATGTTACATGAGATTGTGCCCATGATGACACGTAGTGCCAAAAGTGCCGGCTGCTACTACCGCATTCCATGCAGAGTTTACAGGCCGTCGTAATAAATGAACCAACGAACGAACGAACGAAAGGAACCTGTTTTGGGAATTGTTTGTTTGGGAGAATGAGACGAATTCAATGAACTCGGTTTTGGACCGAAAACTCAAACGTATTAAAGAAGCAAAAATAAAAAATTTGAGATGCAACAAGAAAAGTTAGCGGAACAGAAGTAAGGAAGAGGTGAACGATAGAGGAGAAGTAGAAGCGAACAGTTGGTGAAAAGGCTGAAGGAAGGGTAACGAAAAAGATATGGATGCAAGTAGGGGGACGGGAATCAAGTTTAAACGAGCACACAAGAGTTTACCAAAAATGAAATAAAAAGGACGCAAAACGTATTTGAAAAGTGGAATAAAAATTTTCACAAAAGGACTAGTCCAGTCTCAAACGGAGACACAAAAGAGGCAGAGGGGGGAAACAGCAAAGTTGCCTCTTCGGCAAAAGAAAAACTTTTCGCGGTTGTTATAGTTGCGATATTGTTGTCATTGGATCGGGTAAAGTTCCAGCAGTAACGCGACACCGAAAGTATCGACTAGACAAAAAGACTACAAGTCTTTTTGTGCAAAAAGACTACAACTCAGGTACACACAAGACGATACAAGGAAGAGGCCACGACACCAACAACAAAAACAACAGCAACATAATAGTTCAAAAAAAAAGCAATTGCAACAATAACCAACAACCAATGAAACGAATCTAGTTGAACCAAAGACGCATTGAATCTACAAAACGAGTTTACTTAGAAAATATCGACTGAATTTTTCAAACAATGTTTTTGCAAAAGCGGAAATAACAACGAACAATAACCACAATCGTACGAAATTGATGAAATTGCAATAAAAACAACACCTTTATCGTAAGCAATGAGAACGCAATGCGGATGCAAATTATGCTGCTGCGAACAAACGAGAATTTCTTTCAAAGAAGAAGAGTAATGCTGACAACGAGGTTGTAACTAGAAATAACAGAAAAAGAAATACAAATAAAACGCAAGCAGCAAGTCACGGACAGCAGCAACATCCCGGGGTAAGCGGCAAACAGAAACAGGAGACTGTCATGCTAATCATGCTATTTCAATCGTAAAGAAGAAGCACAAGGAAACAACTGGCATGTTGCTCACGCAGTAACAACAACAGCAGTAGTAACAGCAGCAACAACGACAACCGCACAAAACGACAAGAATGACAAAAATTACCAAAGAGATTGTTGCCGTTGTTATTCAAACATATCTCGCTTAATTGTTGTTGTTGCTGCGGTTCGTGATGTACGAATGAACTCCAAGGAAACGTTACGACACGTAGTTTTGTAAAAGTTTGCTTTAAAAATTATTTCAAAACAAATTTATACTAATGAAAAATAAAATACTTATTAGAACAGAATTCTAGGTCTTCGCCATAGCTTCTTAAGCGAAATTCTCAGAAATTTGCAAGATTTGGGCGATTATCAGTAACGTAAGCAATAACGTCTCCTTCAACCACAATGACTATTATCATGATCTTCGTTACTGTTTCTGCTCTTGAGGTTATTTGTATTGGATGATGATAATGATGTTGGTTAACTTTATGCTGGTTCCCATTTAGAGCATTAACTTTATATGGTTGTTGTTCCATTATTGTAACTGTTATGGCTGAATCAAATATTATATCATTTTACAGTGCTTTCATTTTCGAACCTCATTAGTTTAGTCTCCTTCTATCTCGGATTTAACTTGAAAATACTCATAAAATTAACACCACCAACAACAATAATATTACAGCAACATTTACTACCAAACTATTCCTTTTAATGTCTTCAATATCATCCGCTCCCAAGCGTTTATATATGCTAATTAATTAATATTGAATTTCATCAGTTTATTCGTCTGTCCATTTATGTTTCACATCCTTACAAATTTGTGTACCCCACTTCGGATGTTGTTTCGGTTTATATCGCATTAAATGAAACTGTGGAACACGCTTGAAGGAGAACAGAAAGAGATATCGTTGTAAATAGTGACTATGATCAGAAAATAATAAGGGTGTTTTACTTTACTCGATTCAAGCATTTGTTCACAATCAAATTATTTGTTCGATTCAAGTGGTTCACGATACTAGCGGAAGAGTTGAATAGGATGTAGGACGAATTGGTTCCTGTGTGTGTTAGGCTAACTTAGAAATTGGTATTTACTAAAGTGGTTTAGACACTTGCTGAAGCGATTTAAGTAATTTAGGTTGAAGCCATTTTACAAAAAATTGGGCAATGCTCATTGGCGTGTAAGAATGTAGTGTCGCATATATAGAAATAGAGGGTATATGATATTCGGTCAGGCCAACGTAATTGGTTGCTCAACAATCAACCAACAGGTTTTTGTTTGTATAGCAATCATAGTGGTTTTTATTTTGTCTACTGATTTTCAGAGCTTTTTTCCATTTCATTTCCACAAACGGTTTATCTTCTTTATTTATTTATTTATTGATAATCAAAAATTTATGAATGCTCGTTTATGCAAAATTAATGAATTTAATCGAATTAAAACCTCAAATTGGACAAGAAGATCTTATTAACCACCGCAACCCACACCCTGCTTCCTACCTATTGTTTAACCAAATTAAAATGTTAAAATAATGAATTCAATAATGAAGGTCATGCAAATTAGTGTCAAGCGGAAAAATATTGATGACATGTTCGTTTATTCGCTTATTTATTACAGTTCTACGATCTTCTGTTGCAAAGATGTACAAAATTACGACTAAATTGAGACTCCTTTTCTCCCCCGAACATTTTGCTCATCGACTAGAGGTCAACTTGAGTTCTTGGTGGTTATTTACGATACTTCGGATAATCGTTTAGCAAGAGTCAACAAATAAGAAAGAAATCGTATGCTCAAAAGTTAGGAAGATTCTCTGACGAAATATTTATAAAAATAATTGCTGCAGGATTGAAACATTTTTAAACGACATTGAGTTATTGCAGGATGGACATATATTCATTTATGCTAAAATAATGGAATTTGAAAAATTGAATAGTGTTAAATTATTTTATTAAATTGCGACTTTCTGAGTGAGATTGAGTAAGAGTGAGTAAAAAAATTTAGCAAAGATTTTTGCAAATTATTACATGGACAGAAGTTAGCTGAATTTATAATTTAATAATAATTATGTTGGTTTATGTTTATTGATTACATTAAAAATGATTACGCCTGAAAATTATTACTTACAATAAATTCTGTTTTCGACACTTCGATGAAGCATAAATTTTACTAAAGATTAAATTTAATAATTTCTTTTTTCTCAATCCTTTTTATTTATTCTCATTTTTATATTTAACTTTTTTAGCAGTTTTTTCTTTCTTATTTCATATAATTATTCAAATAATATTGAAATTTTGGGAAAAGGGCAAATATCATTCAAAATTCGTTCGAAATAATTTTCCTGCTCAAGATTTACAATTGGTTAAGCTGTTATTGTTGTATTGGTTACGGTTCGCACAACTACAAGTTATAACCGCTGTAGCATATTATGTTCACTAGCATTCATTGCACGCATGCTTTGAATTTAGCAAAGGAACTCTTCAAAGCGAGTTAATTCGTTTTGATATCAAAGACGCAGAAAAGGAAAATTTACATAAATCTCAACCAAAGGGAAGATTAGAAAAACGATAACGATATAAAACTATAATATAAATTTAAAAATATTTTAATAATTGCACGGATTTGTATGCACGTACACTTACACATTCATACATGCATACAAGCATGATTACTTACTACATGTACTGCCTTTATGAAAAGTAATGATACCACGCGTATTCGAGTCACATTTTCAAGTGAGTTAAATGCGCTACGAGTTATTGCATTAAAAGCGTTGCACACTCGCTGCAAGCGCATATAGATTTTGCAAGAAATACCAAAGGAACAAATATGATTTTATACTATATGGCAATTTGAAAAAACAAAGAAGACTCTCAGCGAAATCATTTAGAACCCATCAAGGCATGTATTATTCTCACACAATATCTGACAAAATTATAAAAAAACACATGCAAAAACTCTGTATAAACATTAACATAAATAATTAAACATAAGCAATAACTGTGAAGAATTTTATATAAAGACAAAAATATTTAAATACAACTAAATGTTTCTTTTAGCAACTGAATTTATCCACTAATAAAGAATTTTACTTACTGGTATAGAAAATTGCTTACTGGTATAGAAAAAGGAATATCACTAATACTATTTATATTTTAAATCTAGCTAATACTATTTATATTTAAATTAGTAACGGCTAATTAAAAATTGTAATGACAAATCTATTTGAATACAAATTAATGAACTTTTTAAAATTTCGAAATTTTACAATATTTTGAGAACTCAACTTCTAAACTTAATTTGAATTGCTTGATTATACTTTTAAAATAGAAGGGTTTATCATGAGTTGGCTTTGCATCTTCTTTACTTACTTTCAGTTGTTTGAGGATGACTTTGTGCGAAATTACATTTGCTGATAATTCTACGAGCTCTGCAAGTTCTCCCAAATGATGCAAATAATTAATTTAACAAAACGTGAGAAAATTTTTACTTAAATTTTCTTTTTTGTTTTCGCATTCACCGAAAAGCTGAAATGTAATTCTCTCCTTTTCTCACTTTATGTATTTATAGTATATTTTGTTATAAAATTATAATTTATATTTCCTTTCCATTTCAAGTATTCTTCTTAATTATGTTGACTAATCTTAACACACAGGCCTCTTTTAATAAGAGTTTTGGAAGGAGGAAAACCGCAAAAACTATTTGTTTATTAATATTTATTTTTTTAAATCTTTATTTAGTGTATTCGAAATTTTACGTAGTTGTCTTGCTGTTTTTGTTGTTATATGCTGTTTTTATATCGTATTTTTTAACAGATAGAAGAGTTCGCATTGCATCGCACTCGTTGAACGAAGAATTTTTGTTACTTAAACAATACTGAAGATAGAAGTGGTTTAAATTACAAAAAATTAATAAGAAAAAAGAAAAATAAAAAAATGAAAAATAGAAACTACAAAATAATAAGATGTACATTGCGAAATGTTAATTAATAGAAAAAGTTATAGCAAGGGAGAGAGAGAAAAGGAGAGATAAAATAATCTGGCTTTATTGTAAAGTAAAAATATACATTTTTCGTCCAGCATATGAAACCTTAAAGAATGCATTAATCAAATTTAATACGAGATTAAAAATTAAATTTAATAATTTTATTACAACTGTTATTATTATTAAATGATTATTATTATTATTGTTATATTCGTTTTCGGGTTTAAAAAATCACTAAGTTGTTGGTACGTTTTCCTTCTATTTTTCCTTGTCTTTGAAGAAAGGTGGATGTAAAAATTAATATAATATTGCGTTTTTATTAACGTTCATTCACGGATATTATTCATACCACGAACTATAAGTTTGAAGAGGAAATTATCCTTATTGTTGTTTCTTTTTTTAAAAAATAACAAATATCCGGTTTTATTTTGATTTGAATTAATTATTCATCTACTTTATTCTCGTCGCATCGTGTCATGCTTCAGTGCGGTAACTTAGACCGTAAGGTATCCAGAAAGGAATGATAACAATTTATTTAAATTTCTTATAATTTCATTAAATTACTACTACTACTACTACACTTCAAACAAACTAAATGGGAAAACCATTAGAACAACCAAAAATGCACGGGCAAACCCCTGCCACCCCATATGAACCACCATATACCACCATATATCACCATAGTGAGCATACCGACAAAACAACAACAATCAACAGATCAACAAGGTCGTGAGCAAATGGTGCAAACAGCACGTGAGTTGAAGAATTAAAAAATACAATAAACAAGTAGCAGGAAACTTCAAGCGTGGATTCATTCGTTTCATTCATTCGGTTCAAGTAAACTCAGTTGTTGTTAAACAGGAACTAAACAGTGATTATTTTTTGGAGAGGCGAGGAAGTGAATAAATAAATAAATCCGTAACAGAGAAAAATATCGCTTGAAAGGGTGACGACGCGCACGCACAACTCTCCCCAAACTATACGAATACCAACTCTCCAGCCGCAAAATAAATTAGTAATTACAACAACAACAACAGTAGTAGCAGCAACAGTACTCGTGACATTCCTCGTAAACATATACTAAAGTAGGTTAAGACGGAATGACGTAGTACGGTAATATTATCCTATTTGTTCGACTTTAATAGCATTGAAATTAATGTCCAAAACAACAAAAACAATTTAGTAAAACCACAATTAAGTCACGACCCGCTATGAGTGAAAAGGAGAGAGAGTGAGAGAGAAATTGGCACAGGCTGTTCAACTTGAGGGTGAGAGAGCTATTGGATTTTGAATGTGCTGACACTACGATGCATTCACAATTACTTTAGTCATTCCCACCATTCGGCTCTCACTTGCTATCAATTGTATGCTTACGCAAAACAACCAACATCGAAAACCATTGTCATTTATCCAGGTGTTAAAAAAACAAATTGACACCACCTGACATTCATCTGCGTTCTCCATTATGCGTATCCAAGTCTCATAAGCCCGTTTCTCTTTTACATTTGGGGTTTATTTTTTTGCGTTTGATGAACTTGCCATTTACCGCTAACGGTCAGTCGGCGCTTATACAATGTTTTCGTTTTTTGTTGTTGTTTATATTTGAAGGAGCAACCTCTAATCGATTAAACAAACAGTTTTATTTATTTGCAATAAATAAAATAAAAGTTGAAATGATTTTATTTTTAGAATTTTTTTAGAAAATCCAATCTTTGGTCTTCATTAGGCTTACTTTCTCGTTTAGGGTTTCGACTCACGTTTTAATTGAGTCTTGTCCTTTGTTAACACACGAGTTTGACTCCGTTTATTCCAACCAGCGTGGATAGCGGCGAAACGAAGACTGTTTTTAAGGCAAGAACATGTCTTTGGTTAAAAAATATCGAAGAGACCGTGAGTTGTGGAGCAACATGTTAGGTGTGTTGCGTTCGAACAGAAACGATTCTGAATCAATTTGTTGGATTGAAATCGCCTTGATGACCGAATGCTAAATCACTGTAACTGTACATAATTGTTACAGAGGTTGCTTCACTAACAGATTGAATACCACTGGAGCAGTAAATAACATAAAAATTAAATAGTTAAATAAAACTGATTTTGAAAAAATT
Source organism: Physocephala rufipes (assembly GCA_963966595.1). Classification (NCBI taxonomy): domain Eukaryota; kingdom Metazoa; phylum Arthropoda; class Insecta; order Diptera; family Conopidae; genus Physocephala; species Physocephala rufipes. Next base: position 24,422,526 of record OZ016505.1, read on the forward strand.
TTCCTCAAATGTTTGATGATCCTTTTTACAAAACGTACCATTCCGTGTATGATAACTCAAACCATTTAATGCAAACATGCATTCTTAATGCCATTATTTTTTCAAGCATGGAAATATCTACGCTCAACAACATCGACCGTTTCTTTTTCGGCAAAAGCTTATGAACTTCTGCATATCATCCCTCAATCACTGCAAACCTTGTTTACAAGCGCTCGCTAAGACAAACTAAACAATTCACGTATGCTAAAGCCGCCTGACTTCGCTGCCATAAGTTGTCTCCCCCTTTCTTTCTCAGTACGCACGCATGTGTGCAACTACTATTTTAAAGTGACTATGAAACGAATTTCTATCCTACACTTAAAAATATCCCAAATGTGATCGAATAAATTATAGGTGAAAGGAACAAGAGGAGAACCTCCCTCTCTTTATCCCTTTCTTTCCCTTTTCTACCATTATCACTGAGAAAAAATTTCCTTCCATTCGCCTGCAGTTCTTTACACGGTCATACCGGATTTTGTAGCCTTCTTATTTTTTGCGTTCTTCTTCATCTCATTCTCCTCCTTCTACCTTTATTAATCACAAGAGTTTCTGAATTGAATTGAATTGAATTGTCTTCGAGTGTTTGATAGCTGTGCCCAATACTTGCGAGTCAAAAAGATTTAGAGTTATCCGGATTATCGTGTTAGATATGGTCGCTTTTTATTTTATTCACCGTTCGGTTTTCCTTTTTCTGTGGAAATTAACAAATAATGGAATAAATCCTGGAAGATTTTGTTATTTGACTATTTGAGATTAACAAGAAATGTTGGGAGTAGAGGAAGAAGAACAAAATAAAAAAGACGTTAAACGATGGCAATAGTTAGGAAATGTGCACGTGATACGAAGCGTGATAGGATTACGGTATAAAACATAATGCAAAATATAAAAATTCTTTCAAAATCCGTAAACGTAAGACGGATAGTCCTCGAATTATAAAAATTATTCTAACAAAAATTTAAAAAATTAAAGGGTTCCCAAATTCGTTCACTAAAATTGTATAGAATATATAATTGTATATAATATATTCCTTAAAATCTAACTCTAAATTAAAATGTCATTAGTATCTTTTTCTAAATTAAAATTGTGTAAAAGTTATAAAATATTTTTTAAAACTCAATCCAAATCCAAATCAACCTTAGTTTCTTTTATAAAAGAATTTTCTAAAAATTATATCAATTCTTCTAAAGCTAAAAAGCTTTTTTCAAATTAATTTAAATTTCTCAATATATTCAAAACTTTTTGCATAAAACAAAAACAATTCCGAAGGTGAGAAAAGATATCAAATATTTGTGAAGAAATTGGTTTAATAAGAATTAACATCACATCGCCCAGAGCATACGTAGAACAACAACAGAAATAAACATTTGCTATAATATTTAATTGAATCAAAATAAACAAGAGATGGAATATTTCAAGTGTTTTTATAAGACACAAATATTTGCCTTCAAATGTTTCTTAAATCTAAAAATAGCTTTGCAGTAGACTAAAATCTAAAAATAGCTTTGCAGTATAAATTCATATACCTGCAAAATAATCATAAATAAATTGCCAGAAGCAATCAAACACAAATAACTAAATTGGTTAATTTATAGGATTTTTCGATTTTCATTATCGAAATGATTTTCCATCACGTTTTCAGTTTCAGTCTCATGCAATGCTCGAATAAAATATTAAAACATGCAATCTTTATAAATGTATTTATCCTTGCTCTCTTCTCCTCTCTCTCTCTTTCTCACTCTATATGTATATTCCTCTATCTTTCTCTATCGCTTCCTCTCTATTCTTTTATCTTTTTAAAGTAAAAGCACTGGAGTTTGAAAGCCTTCTGAATGAATTATTTAAACAAATTTTAGCAAATTAAATCGTTTAGGTTTCTATTTACCTGTTTTCATAATAATTTATCAGGAGATCCTCCAAGCAACCATCCTTCAATCCTTCGATGAGGTGCACGAAATACTTTGCGAAATTCCATACAAGAAATTGTACCATCTTTTAAGAAAAAACGTATGAATTCAAATAAGGATTATTCGTATTAATTCTTATCCATTATCCACATTCATTCCTTGATCAATTTCTTCATCCATAGTTGGCAACATTGGTTGGAATTTCCCGAAATTTCAAAACGAGAACGTATAGACAAATAATTATGAATTATGGCCACGTTAGGCGTTATACACATATAATATATACACAGACAACCATTAGACATACGTAAATATCTGTGCATACACTTTATAGCGTTAATAGCTGAGCTTATCAGTGGCCTGCAGGAATCAAAACCACATAATCATAAAAGCCGTTTGCTCAGACTCAGATGGGTATGAATTGAAAAGTGCATGTTTTTGAGAAACATGTCATTTCATTAAGAGCTACGAGGAGCTAGCTCTTCTCTGCGAGGAGGAAAGATAATCCTGTGATTATAAACTCCTTGGCCCTTCTCATTTCCCCTTTGACATTCGTCATTCTTGCATTGCGCATTGAGCAATGCTTCTTCTTTGTCCTTCCGACGTAGTCAGTTATATCGTTTATTGAACGGAGGTCGAACAAAGGTTGGCTTTCTTAGTGAACCACCCGTCTAACGGTATGTTCTTCAATTCACAATTCAACACATCGCACTTTAGATACCTGAAAAGCCAACAGCTAATCGATTTTGGAGATTGGAAACTAATGATACAACACTGCTCTTCCGTGTTTCCATGCAATCAAATCCTTTCCTGCAACCATCCCACAATCCTTCCATTTTTCGATCCATCCTTGCTACGAACGTTCATCAATTAAATCAAATGCTTGATTACATTCTGCTCATTTGTTTGAAATTGAATCAATTTAATGTTTTATCGTGATGCATTTAGTTTGAAGCGTTGAGAACATATTGATATTTATGGAAACAAAATGTGGTTTAAAAATTGTTTAAAGATTATCATATACTGATTGTTTTAATCTGTTTCGATAAATTGGAACTCGTATCGAAATTAATTTAGTTAATAAAAAGAGATAAAAAGGGAAGAAAATAGTTAAAAACAACTAAGAACTCAAACAAAAAGCTAGTTTATTTTATGAAAACCGGAAAATCGCAAAATGAAAAAACGAGGTTAATTTTGTTATCTTAAAGAGTCTCCCGAAATATTGGAAGGCTATGTGATTCATATATGCATAAATAATTCTATGGTTTTAAAGAATCGATAAACTCTATCAGACCATCGCCGATTTTCATAATTCTTTCTCCAAAATATATCATAAAATTAAGATGACACGCGTTTACACAAATCTTCTTAATTATTTATGCATTTTATATATCCATAAAATTTGGCGACACAGATTTATTTGGATGATTACTGATATTCTAAATATTCTTTAAAATTTGCAGATATTTGTTTTGTAAAACTAACGGTATTTTCGGAATTCATTTACATCCAACCAAAAAGGAATTTAAATAAAAAAAGGAAAACAAAACATTTGAGAGAATATTAAAAAATGTTCAAACTTTATAAAAATCGTAAAGAACTTCGTCTCTGGAAGAATTTTTATCCTATATAGTTTATAAGCGCTTAAGCAAAATTAAGACCGTAGTTTTGGCTAAAATCAAAACAAATTGTCATCAGAATTTAAATATGCAAATGTATAAAATTTTTCAATTTTTAAAAAATTTACTTATAAATTTTCATTCCGAAATTTTGAAAAAGTATCAGATATTACGAAAAATTCTTTGAGAATCTTCTTTTTTAAATTGTTATTAATTTTTATCTTCTGTTTTCTTATTTTCCAAATCTGTGTTTCTTTTTCTTATTTTTCCCCAGAAAGTACATTTAATCTAGACGTCTTTTATATTGCAATTATTTAAAAATAAAACTTAAAATAAATACCTCCAACCGATACCCCACCACCGTTGTTCCAAAAAGTAATCATAATTAATTTTTTGGAAGGGTTAATAAAGTAATCAACGTCCGGGAAACAGGTTTTTACGAAATAACCAACTAACGTGACCGCAATACCATGCATGTGTACCATGCGTCCCAGGGCGCCTAACAAGAAGAAGAATACGAAATTGGTAAGCTGTCCTTAGTCAGGGTTGAATCGTAGCGTTCGATGGTAGGGTAGACTTTATTGCATTTCTCTAGCACCTGCTGCATTTAATTTTAACCGAAATGTGGAGAAAGAGGAAGAGATAGGGGGAGAGAGAGAGAGAAGGGTTGGCCCTAGTGCAAGGAAGAATTCCATGAGGAATTTATGAGCCGCATAAACGTAAGACAGCACCAAATATCGACAGTAAATCGAGAACGGGTTTACGGAACCCGCTAGTCGTTTGTGATCCACTGTTAATTGGATTTCTTCTGCTGCTCGCAATATTAATTTCTTGGCAGGATTTTCGGAGCAAATGCTCTTCGAAACGTTGCTTGTCTTACATGCGCATGTTGCCAAGCATAAAATTCATAAAGCAACGTTTATTTATTTGGGATGCTCATGGAATAACGTTTGACCGCGTGCCCAAAGACATGCTTCTCCATAAAGGAGAGTTAATTATTCATTTTGGCAACACATTGTCGCATTGTCCGTCTACGAAGGCCATTAAATAACTATGTAACAAATTTCGCTAAAAATTAATTAACTGTGATTAATGAATGATGTAAAAAATGGAAATAATTCCAATTATTAATATTAATATTAAATAAAACAAACAAGTTTCAGGACTTAATCACCGCGATTTTGGTCTTATCGATATCGGCCAATCTGTTCTTCAATTAAACGTCTGGTCAACCTACTCTTGTTCCGAACATTTGTGCGCATGTTCACTCAGTGTTACAAAAATGGCTCGATGCGATTTTGAAGGACGAAAAACTCGGTTGAGGGTGGTGAAATTTTGTATGAATAAACATTAATGAAATAAATGGAAGGCATTGTAAAAAAAGTAATTAAAATTGTTATATTTGCAGTAAATTAAATAAGTTAATTAATTTTGAAAGTTTTATTATTATTTCTCTTATAGTAGTTATTGTTGTTGTTGTTGTTATTGTTGGTAAGTGTGATATGGCTTTAGGTGAAATAATTTCTCAATGGTTTTCCTCCACGATTAATGATTGTCTTCGTTATTTATAATTACTTCGGTCTTTATTATTTATTACGAAAATATATTTAATAAGACTAAATATTTTTATTACATATTAAATCTTTATTTATTTTTGGTTATAAATTGCTTTCCAACTAAGAGGATGTCTCTCTCTCTCTTCCTCGGTTAAAATAAAAGGTCTTTAATTTTATACTTTCAAATACGTTACACTTGTTGTTGTTGTATCAGTTCTCGTAAACTGTAGATAAGCTTTTTTTAAAAGGCTGTTGATTTTGTCCATCCCTCCTTTTTCTCTCCTGATTTTGTTTTTGTGGCGTTGCGGCAATTTCGAAATATACCTTTTTGTTGTGTCTCGTTTGTTTTGTTTCGTCGAGTCGAAAATAATTCTTTGTTTGGTCAATAGACTGTCAATAGCTTGATGTCAATGTTTCCTTTATTGGTACAATAACTACAACAGTAAGGACAACAACAACAATATAAAGTATTCATATTGGGTTCAGACAGGGTTGGTTGGTAGACATTGTTTTTCAGTGTCTCAGAACGTGAGTTATCAGTTTCCACCTTAACCCTCTCCTAGAGGCACGCCCACATCCGATTTCCATAAAGCAACTACCAATTTTAGAATGACACTAAGGGAAGAAGCAATTGCCATGCCTGCAGACCAAATCAAATCAAGGTTTTTCTATCTCTGTTTTTTGCTAGATCTCTCTATTTCTCTCTTTTTCTGTGTGCCTGCCTGTGTGTCTCTCTTTCTGCCACACTGACAATTTAAATTTAGGTCTTAGTTAAATTTTCTTCTTTGCTCACGATGCTCTAAGCAAATATCTGCAAAGTTCGTCTCTGTGGGGGCTCAGGTGATGTCAGTTAACTTGATTGATTTTTACTAACCCTTCTCACTGCCCTCACTTGCTGAACGAGGTGATTTCAATTTTCTGTTGAATAAGTTATGTCAAACGCTTAAACTGTCAACCGAAGGTAGACGTCAAGCAGCTCGGTCAATGATTTTCAAGATATTTACTCGTACTCGTTATTTAAACCATTCGTAGTGAAATGAGGAGAGCAGATTGAGAGTGCCTAGTGAATTTTTGTAGGCGTGGGGAATTGTTTAAACTAGATTAATTGAAGGTATATATTCTTAGTCAAGATATCAATTTAATTAACAGTTCGACCAATTAAATTCATTCGCTTTGGGATTGAAAGACTTACAAAGATTTGTAGTATAAATGACAGCTGTCATTTCCAAATGGCATTATTCCAATGCCACCTTGTGAATGGACGAGTAGTTTTATTAATTTCTGCCAGAATTTTTGTCAGAAACCTAGATGAAGAGGAAAATTGTTCTGTAATAAACTTTATAAATTTCGAATACATTTAATGCTTTGGCAAAGATACATAAAAAATTGCATTTTCAGGTGTTTAAAATGTAGTGGGGAAAATATTTGGATGGCTCATCCTTAGGACATCTTTGATTATAAAATTTATATTCCTAAGTGTGGTCATCTGTCAAATATCAATCATTTGTCCGAAAAAACCCATAAAAACGAGAAATACACTTTCTCGTGTTTCAAAACCTTCCCCTCGGTAGCTCGAGCATTCTAAAATAAATTGAAAATTTGTGTGTAAAAGGAACAAATATTTTTAAAGTATTGAAATGGAACTCTTTATTAATAGACGTCGAACAATAATCAGGAAACTTTATCGTTTACCAAAAAAAAAGAAAAAAATTTAAATTAGATTCTTTTTGCCATCACCAAGCCATCATAATGAAAGATAATCCAATAAAAGGAATATATACTACAGGATATTTTCTTGTTTTGTATAAAATAAGATGAGATGAAGAGAGTAATCATTTTGTTGTTGTTGCTGTCGTAATAGAGCAATAACATCCAAGCAATCAATTCTGCCCTTGCAGATACGTTCAACTCCAATAAAATTGCGAACTGTGTATTTACGTTTGAGGAATGGCAGTAGTTGTTACAAGTCATTCTCATTATTCTTGATATTTGTTGAATTTTCCGACAGGGTTGAATGTTGATAAAATTTGGAACGATTTTCCGCCATCCCTAGTCAAATTTGGTTTGCAGACAAACCGGTTTCGGCGATGTGCCATCTTCAGAGAACGAAAACAGACACTGAAGATGGCACATCGCCGAAACCGGTTTGTCTACAAACCAAATTTGACTAGGGATGGCGGAAAATCGTTCCAAATTTTATCAACATTCTCATTATCTTTACCATCATCAACAACTTCCTTCATCATAGGAAGGATTCCATTGCGGTTGCAAAATTATTCCAACAACGAAATATATGCTGGTTCAGTGAATTGGAGAGTAAATGGAAAGCAGAATAATAACGATGATATCGGTAATTGTTATATGTATTATGATGACAATACATTTAGGCTCGTTGGTAACGACCAATTTAAATGAACAGACAACCAGCCCGCATAGACATCGTTGTTGAATGCTCGGGGGTTTGATATCCTCTAGCTGTTTTGGTGAAATTTGTTGCAGCCATTCGAGCAAAAACAACAACTATTGCTTGTAGCACTGATGCTACAAAAACAACTGCAATAAACTCTAACAGGGTATTAGGACTGTCTATTCAAAGCTTTTTCAGGCGTGCCATTTTCTGCACCGCCGTAAACGTTATATTGTCCAGCCACTTTGGCAACATCTGCTGATGTTGGCACTAAATGAACTCAAACACTTTCTATCCCGGCATGAGTGGGTGGGTGAATGCCTGTACATTTTTCACACTTTATCGGAACTAAAATTTATGATGTGAATAACTGCCACTTTAGCATCTTCGACGGAAGGAGAGTATAAAAATATATTATCAAAGATGGTGAGTTGGAGTCTGTATGTCCTGTAAGCGATTTTGGTTAACCACGTGAGATGAATTTATCCCACAAAATCGGGTAATTTGAATGTAACAAGGTATTGAGGGCGGTGGAAAGGGACGAAGGATGGAAGAGAAATTGGTGCTGTCACGGATTTAGTAGATGTTAATATTTTAGAAGCTGAAGACACTTTTTTTATTGAATCAATAACTACTTTTACAAGCTTCCCTTCGATCTCCTTGCAATTTGCAATTTCTTGTTTAATTTTACAATTAATAAATTGAGTGACAAGCCTTTAAATAATATTTTGTGGACGACCGCCCGTCCTGCCTGTTTTGTGGTTCATCTGACTGCTTGCGGAAATCAGGAAGTTTTTATTTTACAAGCAGTTTAGGATCGAAAATGGGTAAAATATGATAATAGACACGCACTCTTTTTAAAGTAAATATAAATTAATTCGTGCCTATAGCTCATTTTCTCAGAGTTTAGAGCAATTTTGAAGTTGGAATTACGTTTCCGAACAAAGTGTTTCTGTTAAAATAGAAGATTTTCTAACTTTCTAGGCGTTTCATTGCGTAAAACAAATAAAATCGGATCAGCCTCACGCCAATTTTTTTGACTAATCAATACGGATTTGTCTGTGCTAAGGAAAGATTTTACATTCAAGTTTACAATATAAGGCGATATTCTTCTCTTTGAGATATTTGCAAATGTTAGCAAAATGATACCACCTACCATCCCAGCCATTGTTTGCCACTCAGTCGATGACAAAATCTCCAATGGTGTCGCGACAAGTTGTAGCACAAGTCGTGTTTATTCATTTCATGTTTTAAAAGCAGTTAAAATTATTTGTTGCTGCATTTTTTAGCTGCGTCGCGATGCGATGCGTCGTAGAGAGGAGCATCTCCTTTTATGTGCTCCCGGTGAAACCAAAGGAGCTTGCATGGTTTGATGCCACGATACATTTTTTAAACTTCGAAAACAAGTAATCAATTAACGCAATTTAACATTAAATGGTCTGAATGTTAAGAATCGAAGAACTCATGGTCGTTCCCCGCAATCAGACATTCGAAACGCTTCCCACGTGACAACGATTCCTGCGCTTCATGCCAAGGCCTTCAGATCATGTTAAAATCTTTAACCCATACCGAACCCACTGACTTCATTCAAACACTTCACCCCGTTTCAGTTTCTTCACCTCGTGGCAATTTCTCCACCTAATGTCAATTCCTTCATCTCTGTCAAACCCTTTTCTTAGTACCAATCTTTTCACGTTAGATCAATGCGTTCAACTGAAAAAGAGAATCAATCGAAATTGTTATTAGTGATGTTACCGATGTTGTTGCACAGTCTTTAACTGACATTCCTTGAATTTCTACGTCGTTAACTGCTTAATTAATTTTACTCCTTTTGGTGGCAATAAAAACGCATTACACGACTCGTCATATTCTCTCAGGGACCAACGTGCTCTTAAATTGATCCTGGGCCGTGTTCTGACTCTGGCTTTGGAAATATGCCGCATTAATTTCAGCTCTAACAATGCAGAACAGACGCGAAGTGACATACATTTCATGCATACATGTAATTGCTCTTGATCTTGAGAATACGATGTGAATGTTAAGACGCGGTGATGACGATTCGGTTGCAAAGATGTACTCGTTCGGTTGCAACCCACTCGTTGGAATAGGAATCAGATAACTATTTTTTAACTCTACATGGAGTAGATTCATCCTCCTGAATGATTAAGAAGATGGAGATGGTGGAGACGGATGATAATTTGCAGAATGGTGGTAGAAGTACTTAAGAAGCGGGACGAGAACAAAATATAGAATACAACAACTGTCAAGAAAAAGGCGGAGCATAATTATGATAAGCTGGAGGTGAATAATGATAAGGTGGAGGTGATAAGGTGGAGGTGAAGGTGAGGGTGCACGAGTTAGAAGAGGTCAAGGAAAACGGTAAGAGCGATAGATGATAAAAAGGGAATTGTCTTATACGAGAGACTAATGAAAATAGGCAGCAATAAAGGCAATAAAAAAGGCGTGACGACAAAGGCGATGATGATGATGTAGAGTATAATGATTATGTTAAGACTGTTGACGATTAAGCTGAGGTGATGATAAAATTAAGAACTTACTAAGCATGTGATTATTCAATAATGATAATACGAATTCTGCCAGGAATCAAAACAAAGTTGATTTTGTGTATTGAATTGCTTTAACACCGTCAGATTATCTTTGATTTTGATTATAATCGTTTGGGTCGAAGGACCATTTTTATTAGTATTAGATTAAACTTTTTTGTGCTGCAGCAACATCCGGCTGCGATGCTCTCATTTTAGTTACAATCGCTTGGGCATACAAGGCGTCATATCTTGCACGAATCACTTTGTTTTGTGAGAGAATGATAGAACTCATACAAACATTTTCAGAGACAGATTGTTTTCAAATTTTTGTTAACCGAGATCAAAACCAATGGCAACTCTAGATATATTAGCCCGAAATAACCATAAATTGAATAATCTTCAAACGAAATTAATGGATCGATTGCGTATCCGGAACCTTGGCTAAATTTATAACGGGAACGAATAGCAAATTCCGTGGTTAAACTCTCGTGATGATGAGGATGATGATAATTGTGCTGATTCTAGCCACTATTGCTGCGATCTCTTATGCTATCCGCTTTCGTGGTAAAGCTTATTCTTATTTGCATAATGTTTGATTTATTCCAAAACTGTGCCTTCCTTTTAAGCCTCGCACCTCTTGTACGCCTCTTCTTATGACATCTCTCTACCTCCCTACCACTCTCAATCACCAATTGATTTTCTTGCTCGACTGTTGTTCGTGGTAAGTAATTGCAACTTGGTTTATCCGCCACCGACCCTTCGCACATAATTTCAACGGTTTTGAATTTTCTCCGATTGTATGGTCGCACTTCAAGAGATGTACTCAACAACATATACGTAAGTCGTCTACAAGGTTGCTAATACATATCTCCTTACAGAATTTTTTCCTTCCTTCCCTTCCATCTCTTCTTCTTACCGCTCTTTCTCAAACGTTTAGCAATCTTTCCTTCTTCCCGCCCTATACTCGCCCTCTCTTGACGTCAAGTGCATTCAACTTCGTCAACCTTAACCCAGTGGATTGCACTCTATCGTCTGAAGACAGAATATTTTAGAAGTGTATTTTTGTATATAATTTACTTTCGCCCTCTTCTCGTGGTTATATAAATAATTCAAAAGGTACAGCAACAATTTATACATGGGCTGTAAAAAAATAGAATATATATATAATACTTTGTTTCTTTCTTCTGTTCATTTGTCTTTTATTCTCCATCGTCATTTTTATTATCGATCGACTTGGACAAAAAATATTTTATAGAAAAAGAAAATGAGTTAGACATCACTAATGAGAGCGTTCGATATTAAAAAGGTTTTTGTTTTTTTTAACAAAAAATCAATACTATTATTAAACTATTCCCTTCAGCGCCCTAATGTCCTGTCATGTAATTACTTCTCCCCAGAAGCATGTAATGCAGCACACCCTATATAAGGGAAAAGTTTTTATTTTGTGCAGAATTTTTACTTGATTCGAACGGTGTGTGACCGCGTTATACCACATCACAGGAATCGCACAGGACTACAGATTGATTCGTTTGATGATTCGCGAAAGGCTACGAGCTTAATGTCCGCCAACTCATTGTGGGTCGTTAATTAAAAGTCTAAAAATGTATTTCTGTGGAATGCACACAGAGATTTAGGTACTAGATAAGGATGCCAATTTGATTCGGCGGAGTCTGCATCTGATGGCTCGGGTTACAGACGCTGAACGTAATTTAGTGGATGCGTTTATTTTGATGCTGTTGCGGTTGTGATAACAGTGATGATGAAGATTATGGGAACGATGCAGATGCTATTGCTAGTCCTTTGTTTTGTTTTTTGCTGATATTTTTGTTGTGCGTCGAGTAGTTTTATAGATACCATCAGGTACATTTGCAGGTATTGGATAATAGATATCAACGAATTGAGATACGCCCATTACGGCGTAGTAGGTTACGAGAATGTGTAATAAACAAGTGGATGACTTGTCTAGAGCTGTTTAAAATTTGTTATGACGTTGCTTGAGTCCAAAGAATAAACTATTTGGAACGTGGTTCTGTGCGTCGTCACCGAACGTGGCAGAAGTTGGAGAATGCATAAAGTTTCAAATTGCAGAAAATTCGATTTTAATTGTTTGTTCGTTTCTTGCGATTACATTTTATGGAATACTTGAAGTGCCTTTGATTTGTAAGTAGGGTGTACAAGTGCACGCGTTTGTTCACCAGCATCTGTAGAATCATTATGTTACCAAAGACGGTAATCACTTTGCTGGTCAAAGAATTCCCGGCCATGCCAAAAATAAATGCAATTAATTAATCGTATGTGACCAGACCAAAACACATTTATGCACTCGTGGTAACCAACGAAAATTTGCTAAAATAAAATTTTGGAGTCATAAAATAAAACAATCGTTACTCATATCCAGGCAGAGTCTACAATAGAAAAAAAAACAATTAAAAAAGACAATTTAAAAAAAAATGTAAAAAGACAATTTTATTGGTTGTCTTTTTACATTTTTTTAAATTGTCTTTTTTAATTGTTTTTTTTTCTATTGTAGACTCTGCCTGCATATGAGTAACGACTGTTTTATTTTATGACTGCAAAATTTTATTTTAGCAATTTTCGTTGGTTACCACGAGTGCATAAATGTGTTTTCCAGTAGTTTAGAGTGATGACGGTTATGTTGCTTGTATGTATTTGTGTGTAGGTATGTATGAGTGGTTGTGTGTGTCTTGTGTGTGTTTCTGTGGGTGCGCATTTGTGTGTGTTTGTATGTGAATGGGTACAGTGATTTATTTTTAATTTCCACTCATTTAGGCCTTTACAAGCACCGCATCCTCTTCTTTTTTCAGTTAAGGCTCTATGGTTCCATTTGTTGCTCGACGATCTTCATGGCATGAATAATAATTAGTCCCTTACGCTCTTTATTTATTCAATTTAGATCTCACCAAGTGCTGAACTAACAAACATTAGCACTTAATATGAATTATCTCTTATTCTGCAAAGAATTCATTCCTTTTCTTCTTAGAAAAAACTTTTTTTGAAATAGACAATAAATTAAAGTTTTTCCTTAATAATCCAAAAGATTTTTAGAATCCGGAGGAATATTATGGTTCGATATTTTTTAAATAAAACACGAAAATCAAAAGAGAAAAATAAGTTCAATGATTTTCTATGTGAGATCAAAAAACTTTAAAGTTTAAAACAATGAGATGTAATTTTTATTGCATTTAAGTTCAGACAGAAGTTGGCTACAAATCATTACAAAATAGTATTCAGGTCTAACAAAGATGTTTGTGTTTGGTGTGAAATTTTTTTGGCATAACATTTGAGAAATGAGCTCCTTTGACCTTAATTTTTCCCGAATTGTTTCTGAAAATGTTAGAATGACATTATTGACCCCCTGCCAATTGCGATGTTGTTGTAACATGACACGCAAACAAGGAAGTTATTATTTGCGCATAGACAATCTTTATTCTATTCTATAGTACTTGGTCGAAATGTAGGATTGATTCATTCACGAAATTCTTAAATCCTTTAGACGTTGACTTGCTTATAAATCCTTCGACTTTGATATAAAATTTACAATAGTGACAATTGCTGGATTTATCACGTGGCAAAATTAATGCCTTAGAAATAGTGGTATAAATATATATCATAAAGAAAATAACAAGCAGGAATGGTAAAATTTTGAGAAATTTCTGCTGTAAAGTTGCCGGCACTTGAGCAGCAACGCGCCTTTATGACTGAGTTGGTGAAATTCAGGCAAATATACGTCCACACGCAAACGCAGACAGCTTCTGAATTAAATTTACATCTTCTGAGCTCAGCGTGATGTCAAGCAATTTTCAGATGCTTGTAACCAAAAGGATGAACAAACAACGTACGTACGAGGAGCACACATACTCATACACACAAAAACACTTACATATACAAACACACACACCTACTACACAAAATGAGCCAAAACACACATACACGCGCACGTACAAGCGAATTCATTACGCCCCCATTGTCATTGTTTCACATGCAGCGAGCCACGCGAAGTTGCATGCATGAAAGCAGTTTAGTGTCACGCGAGAGATTTGCTGCCGAATCATTTCTTTGCAACGGCGTCGATAAAAGAAGCGTTCTTGAGACGATAAATTAAGCTCATCTAGATATGAACAGAAGAGAGAGAGAGAGGGAGAAAAGAAAAAGAAAATCGGCAAGCATTTGAGTCAAAAATAACCACTAGTGTCGAATAACAGTAAAGGGACGTACAACAAATCGTCGTCAGCTGTTTAAGCAAAGAATTGTTATTAAAATCATCGTTACCGAAATAACATCAGCATCAATCACCGTCGTTATCATTATAGTTACCATCATCGTGCCTTTATATCCACCCATTTATCGGAGAAAGTTCATCCTAAACTTTTTTCTCCTAAATAAACAACTAAACGGTTTTTTAATAAGCAAAAACCATGAATTTTAAAAGATCTAACTGAAGATATTTCGACTTTGATTATTGTCGTTTTTTAAGGCAAATTCTAAGAAAAAGTAAAATTTGTCAAAACTTGATTTGAAAGATTCATGGTGCGGGAGAGATTGAAATAAGTTGCTTTGCATAAGCTCGAATGGCTGCCATATTTTCGATGCTCTGGTCGATGGACGCTCTCACTAACGCAAACATATATAAGAGGGTAAACAGTAAAAGTTCATCCTAATTTATGCATTTTAACACGCCATCTTATCTATGTGGGAGTTCATTGCAACACGATTCACTCACAACAAAAACAGTTGTTTAAATTATATGCAAAGTGTTGTAAAAAATCTCTGACATTGCCAGGTCAGAACAGGCATCAAGTGGGCGTTAACATTTGAAACACAAAATTGTTATGTGCTTACTGGAAATTGGAGTAACGGAGTGATTTCTCTTAAGTTAATTAATGATTTTTCCCTTATGGAAAAAACAAATGTTGGCATTGCATTATCAGTAGAATTCCATCAGTAGAATCTCTTGATGATTTCCTGCATTCTTGAGACCATAATCGAATGAATGTTTTTGATTACCATATGAATAACCTACCTCGAAAAAAATTTGTATTAATTAATCCAAAATTATATGTAATTAATGAAAGAGTCTGCCTATTACTTTTTCCCTATAACTATTTCTTGTAGTTTTAATTATCGCCCCTTTCTTGGTTTGAAGAGAATTTCTGACAAATTCCAATAATTGCTATTTCTGAATAGACTCACACATACCCGCAAATTTATTACACACGTATTCGTATTCAGACTCGGATTTAGATTCATAAAAAAATAATATCGCCACAAAATAAGCACGCCTCATCGTAGTATGTGCGCTATGATAAAACAATTTAGGGCAATCAATTAAAAACAGTCGGTAGATATTTTGTAATAACAAAGCATGATCAGTTACAGATTAAAAATATTTTCGTAAATTTAGTTAACTGTGCTCTTATTAATTAAGTATATATGCTCAGCTAATTGAGATATTTAATTATGAAGTTTGATTGATTGATTGCCATTTTGATTAGGGGTCATTAATCTAATCAATTGAAGTATTAGGAAATAAGGACGTGATGTATCGATAGACACACACGAGCACTTAAGACAGGACGATTATATTAAATGAAATAAAATGTCACCAACAATGATTAAAACAAATTCCTAAATCTCAACACTCGACGTCGTTCACTCGTCGTCACCCAACAGAGGCTCTGGGAATCTAAGTTATTCTGGAATTAGTCAAGCTCTCGAGTTCGAATTTATTATTCAATACTTGTTTTGAGCTGACGATGGCATTCATAGAAACAAACTACAATAAGAGGGATGATTCCAATAGCAGGGCTCGTTTTGTTCATTCGGTAGTAAAGATATCGTTGTGTTGAAGGACGTTGTGTTGAAGGACGCTTCAATAATTTTTAAAAATGTTTTGAAAAATATTAATTGATGATTAAAAGAGAATCTATACTACATTTACTCATCTCTAAAATGAGTATGGCCGTTTTGGTAACCTTCAACATTGATTTTTAATCGTTTGTGTGATTTTTATGTTGATTTGTTCATTCTTTGTTATTTTTCTTAAAATTGAATTTTCTTAAATTTCTCAATAATGCGAATGAATCTTCCTCAACACGTCACCAAAAGCTATGCAAATGACAAATACTTCAGAGAACGAAGAGGGGAGAAATGCTCTGTCGACAAATCGCCACCATTTGAAATGCTCGACACTTAACATCGAATACAATTTCAAGGAACTCTTTCGTTCATTCACTGACGAACATTCAAGGTGTGAGGACGTGAGTAAACGAAGGCATACAGATAACAAAACGTCAACAAAACAAACAACTAGCAACAGGAAATAAATGGTAAATACGCGAAACAATGAAATTAATGAATGCAATAAGAATGATAAATCAAAATGAATAAGATAAATTTTGTCGTTTATTTCAAGCGTATACCAAAAATATGGAGATGATATTGTTTATGATGATTTTGCATTAACAAAGACATGATGACGATGACACGACCTTGTATGATGGATATTGCTAGTAATGGTTTTGCATTTTTTAATTAGAGTCATTAACGTGATATCGTGCTCTCTGCTTAAGGATTGATTGTCAAGCCCCATCTTTTTTAGAGAAAACACTTCGCCCTTGTATTTGATATGGGACTGCTTTCAGTAATTGGTTTTATCGGGAAATTGTGACGTCGCATATTTGGAGATTTCTTAAAAACACATAGCGGTAAGCGAACCCAAAGCCGTGATAGAAGCTAAAAGGGTTGGACCGTCGTTGGGTGTACGAATCTTGGGACTTTCTAGTTACCAACATTCGGGAATTTTTTATTTGAAATCTTATATTTTCCTACGATTTTGAATTTTTCAATTTTCATTTACATTTTTAATTCAATAATTTTAAATTCCGTTTAAGATACATCAATTATAATTTAGCCAACCGTTTTTGATAAGATTTTCGTTTTCCATCATTATATTAGTTATTTATTTATCTGACTTCCCATCCTTTTCCAGACTCATCATTTTTCCGGTGAAATCACTCCTCTTTCATTTATTCGTCATCCAAATCAAACGGTTAAGATCGCGATAACGTGGGTCGTCCTTTGGGGCGAAAATCATCAAGAATCCAAAAACTCCAGCATTTTGGTTTCTATTTATTTATAATTTGCATTTAATATTTATTTAAAATTTTATTTATATATTTTAATATTTATTTCTATTTGTGTGTTCAATTTATTTTTTTTGTTCTAATTTTACTTGTTCGGAAAAACAAGAAGGGGAAGAAGAAAAACTTAGACAAAAATTTGATAAATTTGGAGAATGTCAATGAAGGCAAATGGATGGATGACAGATAAATTAAGAATTAAACAAAACATATCACAATAAAAGATAATGGAAAGACAAATAATCAATGGGAGAGAGAAAGAAATAGGGAACAATTATGCGAGAGACGAATATAAGATGGAATAGATTTGCAGAGGAGAAGAAAATGTAAAGAAAAATTCCTTTCTGGTAAAAGAAAACTTTTGGAATGGACTAGTTGTGCGCATTCAGCTTGAATATAATGATGGCGATTATAAATGGTCTACAAAATTGCGCGATATATGAAGAGAATATTCATACAGGACACAGGGGGAGGATACAAAATTAAAAGAATTAAAAGGATACAAATGTTATAGAAAAAATTAAAATTGCAGACCAGCAGGAAAATATCGCAGATCGTTTGATGTTGCACGCATGCAACATCCTTGAAGACTTGCTTCAAAAGGATTGTATTTAAACAATTGCTCCCTGTATACATACTACATACATAAACACACACATACACACTTGTCATAACTATATCCCTCCTGGTACCTTCAGGGAAAATGAGAAGACGAAACTATTGACAAATTTTGAGCAACCTACTATGCAACTCTCTTGGATCCCAATAAAAAATAAAAAAATTTCATCAAAATTTTTATGAAGATGTCAAAAGTATCAATTCTTATGTTGCGTCATTGAAGGCTCGCCAATGGATTAACTTGTTACAAATAAATGAACGAATATGACGAACATAAGCAGGAAAAGAAGCAGAAAAAAGTAATCAATGTGACGAAAAAATTGCTAACAACCTACCAACAAAAATATAACAACTAAAACAGATCGCTCTTCGGCAATAATAAATCAAGACATAAGATAAAAAAAAGAATATGAAGTGGAAGGACACAACAATAGTTTGTGCCAGATTTATAACAAATATCAATTCATAATGTCTGAAAAGGATTTATTCATACAATCGAAAACTTTAAAAAAATGAGCAGAAGTCACTACTGTATTGAAGTGTATTTTTTGACGAACCGACCGATGGATCATTTTGAAATACTACATTACTAATCAAAAATGCTAGTTTCTTTTCAATCTGGTCGCCCTTCATTTTTCGTTGTGCTTTCTTCTCGAAATGAATCTTCCAAATATGGTCAAAAGGCGTTTAAGGGTAGTGTGGCAGAGAAATAAACAGATTGACTATTTGACAGACCAATAGACAAACAGACTGACAACAAAGAGACGGAAGGCACAGATAGAGAGAATACAGCGAAACAGTAGAAGTGACGAAGCATCGAGCGACGATCAAAGCACAAGAAATGAAAACAAGGGCGTGGAAACAACGAGGAAGCGGCCTTCATTGAAAAGCTTCATAAGAATTCAATGATTTTAATGTTGACAGAAATGATGATTTTGAGGAGAAAATTATTTGCTTTGTTGAACTTTGTTGTCCGCCGCTGCCGAACGGAATAAGGAGCTGTCATTTTTTTAAGAGAAAGAAGGCTCTTTCACCAAATTTAACCGTAACACATGCACACATCCATTAACATCCATCAAATCTTTGATAAACGAAGTCGCTTACCGAGTTTGTTAATTTAAATCCTTGATTTTTTTATTACTGTATGAAAAATTCAATTTGTATCCATTAATAAATTCAATTAATTTTATATATTTATTACGAAATTTTATTTATCTTTAATATTCATATTTTTTATTTATATTATATTTGTTATTTGTACTTTTGGCTTGTTGTATACTTTTTATTAATTTTGTATATTTTACAGAAATCCTGCAACAGACAATTTCTGGAAAGTCTATAATCTTTTTTCTTGCTCACAATCTTTTATTCCAATTCATCGAGCTTTAATTATCAGATTTCAATTAGTAATTAAACACATGATAATTGTGGCCATCGTTATTTTTTTATTTAAATTAAATTAAAAGTAAAATGACAAAACGAGAATAAAAGGATTTCCATCGGTTTAGAAATTCAATTTAATGTTATCTATCATCATCATCACAATTATATCATAATTATTATCATTATTTTTGTTTGGAGGATAAATCATAAATTAAGGAATTAAGATTCAGAGAACCTTCAATGTGTTATAACAGTAAATGACTCCTAGTTAAATTTGGTAGGACAGATTCAATAGCACGCCTAATCGATTATGATGCTTATAAAAGTTATAATTATCACAAAATTACATCAAAAATATTAATTAAATAAAAATATTAATTATTATTAATATTAAAAATATTATAAAAAATATTATATTATTATTATTATTATTAGTTGTCATCATTTCATTTAAATCACATATTTCAAAACTTCGATTTTCTGGCTGGAAAATAATTCAATTCAAAATGCTTTTAAATCGTTACCCTTGCTTGACAAAGAATAATTACGTTACGCTTGCTTGACAAAGAATAATTACAATATTATACATAAATGTCATGGAGATATATTAGAGATTATCAAGAATATTAAAAAATTTATAGTGGAAACAACGATACAACAAATCCAGAGAGCCTCAAGGAATTTATGTCTGTATATTTATCACAATTCATTCAAAGTAATCGGAATGAAGTTATGCTCTTACAATTTTAAATACATACATTCATAAAATATGAGGACTTCCATGTACATCCGCTTTGATAACGTAATCACATAAAGACCCACATACACATACATTCGCGTGCATTTACAGTTTGCAACGTATACGCATACATTTATAAATTGATATACACCATTTGCCATACACACACATGAACACATGCTTGTGTATTAAAATAACAGCAAGTAGAAAATATTTCTTTAATATTGCGGTTATTTCCTGCTGTAAAACCAACAACACACATACATACCAAAGCCTACCCATTTCAAACAGTTTCGTATTACACCAAATCACATATTTCCATGCATGGAATTTTACGCACACCCAAGCAAGAAATTAATAACGGGATAGACGAACAATATTGTATTTGTAAAAACTTTACGACTCATATTTTGAAAAAGAAAAACGAAAAATACAGTGTTAGGGAGGGAACTGTGCGTTAGGGTGGTAGGATGATGTGTGTCGTGGTAACATTCCGCAGTAACATACGTAATGTATGTAACGTAATGTACGCGTAACATACACATAGGGTGGTCGGCGTGGATCCATTAATGCGGTTCCAGTAATAAATGTTATGCCTTTGAGCAAAACTTTTGAGGTAGAATGCGACACGTTGGGCTGGTCGGTCCGTCGGTTTATTTGTGGACGAATTGTGTCGCCAGGAAAATTAATAATAAAATACTTTAATCCATAAATTCTCTATCTCGAAAACGGTACTCAGAGAAAAGCTCGAATGTCGAGTGTGTGTGTGTGTATGTGTAAATGTAGGTATGTGTGTCAGACTGCAAATATTAATTTAATATTCATTTGTGCAGAAGTGTTGCTGTTGTTGTTAGGTATTGAGGTAGACCTCATTTTTTCATTAACAAATAAAATGACATAAAGAAATATTAGAAATGAAGGATGACAGGTTTTTTTGTCTTCGAACAAATAACTTAAAAGTTTGAGAGCGTTTATTTGAAAATCGCCAGATAAACATTTGTTGAAAATATAATTTTTAAAGAAAGATCCGTAAATTTATCCATACTTGATTCTTTCTTTCATAAACTGAATAAATTTTGCTAAGGAATATTACATAAAATTTTATCATTCACACCCCAAAAACTCAGCATAAGCAGTATAAACACCTTGAAGCAATTTTTTACTGAAATAATTCGCATTCACGTCAATTGAATTGACCTCATAAACTTATTGAAATCTTTCATTCATACAGTCGTATAACCTTCATTTTCCTGGGAGCGGATTCCAATATGAGGATCAAAAATATTAAAAAGAATTATAAGCTTTGTGAAATTTCCAATTAAGTCAAGCAGAAGAACCATATTTCCCTTCCCCCACCGAAAAATTCTACATCTGCCAGCATCAATAAAGCAAATCCATAACGAAACGGTTGAATAGTTTACAAACCGCCGGTCTGGTATTTCTATCAATTCAGTGGCCGATATGCCAAACATTCAGTACATTGACAGACCGCAATCTCGACCATTCTGATATATTAATAAGTCCTTTGAAGGAATTGTTGAAGTTGTTGAATTTTTAGAATTCCGTCTTCTCTTCTTCAGTTTAGCTTGCAATCTTTTTTAGTATCCTTTCTAAGTCTTTCCTTCGAGCCTTTTTGATCGTGTTTATGGTAACTTACTATGGTAATTGTTGTGTGTCATTTCGTTCATTGTTTACTCAACTCTTTTTCCTCTCATTCCTTCACTCATTCATCAGTCATTCAAGAGTCTTTATTTCCAAAGCAAATTGAAATGAATTGTCTGAAATGAAAACTTAATATAATGAAACCCTTTACAAAATGAGGACTGCTGGCCGAACAGTTCAGTCCACTACGGTCTAGAACAACCAGAAAAGGTTGCAGAAGAAGAAGAAGAGTTTATCGGAACGGCATGAGTTGCGGTGGTATGATTATGCTATAATTTCGAAAATATTTGAGTTTAGGAAAGATTGATAAAGAGCCCTTGGACCCTTGGACGTAAGAAAATAATTAATAAGAGAGAAGACTGAGTACGGGACTCACAGGAAGAGGGAGTTTCAAGTGCATTAGAACATATTTATAAGTATTTCTTTTGAATTAATACTGACAAATATATTGCGCAATGTGACTTGACAGTGAAAGGAAAAAAATAATGAATAGGGTTTAAAAAGCTGGTACGATTTTTTAGACTGTGTTTTTAATAATTTCAATTTAAATAATATTATTAAATTTTCAGCTTAAAATTTTAATTTTTTTAAAAAAAAATTAAATTTGTTTTTAAAGAATCCAACAAACGTCTTTAATAGCAATAGAATCGCCATTTAAAGAAAAAGACCATTTAAAGTTTTGTTTTCCTTTACGTCTTCAATTCCCTGTCCTTTTTATTCCTCGTCAGCGAATTTTCTTCTTTATCTCTCTCTTTTCTTCTAATTAGTTTTTTTGTCTCAACATTTTATTATTTCGTATTCATTTTTCTTTTAAGTTTTTGCGATATCTTTCAGGATTTTCTTCATATTCTTTGTTTTTATTTTTTGTCTTCTTCTTAATTCTTACATCCTTCTTAATTTATTTTTATTTTTCTTCCTTTATTATTTTTACTAAACCATTTTTTACGAAACTGTTTGCTTTGCAAAAATATATTTTTATTTCCGTTTCCTGATGATCCGTCATTACCTGGAACGGTTCCATCTTTACACCTCTGAAATAGATAAGGTGTCGTTGTTCTAAAAGCGTCTGAAAAATAAATGATAACAACAACAATACCAAACACACGAATTTCATTTAAATGAAACAACTGATAAAAAATCTAAAAAGAAAACCTTTAGAACGAAACCCGAAATTGGACGTTATGGATTACGTTACTTTATCGATTGGTAGTCACGACTGCTATGGGATTTATTTTATACGATTGTGTCTACCTTTGAATATTTAAGACTTTTTTAAAAGTTTTTAAATTACTGTTTTTTATTTAACGAGCAAAGTGAAAATAATTTCTCCCTCTTTTATAAGAATATGAATAAATACGATGCAAACGATACGCACGATACCATACAAATAGATAACGTACTACAGAAAATTTGGGAAGTTTAAATCGAAAAAATATACAAAACCATAAAAATAAAACGAACAATCTTCGAGGCAAAGACAAGCGAAGACACGCAAAGACATTTGCTGAAAGCGACAATCGCTATTGAAGAATATACGCGGTGAGAAAGCAATTGTGAGGAGATCGATAGCAATAATAATAAATAATAATGATCTTGTGCGCGAATCAGCTACAGCTCACAGGCATTTTTAAGGACTAAAGCTTTCGAAGGAGATTAATTACTTTCGCAAGCACCTGAGCCGGTTTAGCCAGAACTTAAAGAGCCTTAGCAAGAACATGAACCAGTTTATCATAAATCGTGATTTACCCAACCAGGAGAACAGAGAGACAAGCAGACACACAGACGGTGAATGTACGCTCCTCCCTTGAAATTTAGGACCCGACTACAAAAACGATTAAGATGAAAAAGCTCTAAAAAAGAATTGTTACCTTTGCAAAAACATACAATTTTCCTTTCACGTTTTGTGAAGAAAGAACTATCCATGCATATTTTCCATTATTTATTCTGCAATCAAAGGAAGGAAGTCATATAATTCCGGAATAAACAAGAGAAAGAGAAAGATAAAAAAAGGAATATTGGAGAAATTAATTGAAAGAATTATAATTTGATGAAAACACAAAGTAGTTACGTCTCTGCTGTGTTACGCCTCTTGTTTATCTTATTTTTCGTTTCCTCCAATATTCATTAGCTCGTTTCGCTTCCTTACAAAGGAAATTTGTACTTTTGTACTTTTCGTGGTGGCAAAATTCTCGAGTGTTTTTGAAAGAAGCAGATATTTCAATTTTCCAAATATTTTACTTGTTCTAATTTTCTGAATAAAAACAAAATTAAACCAATGCTTCTTCTAGTTATTGCTTTTGTTGATTGCAACGCGGTGCTCCTCCGGATATTTAATAATTTATGAAATTTTGTAAAAGTAAAAAATTTTTGGGACAAAGCACATTTGTGTTTACTTAACAATCCGTTTTACTCCCAATCAGTGTTTACTCAACAAAGTTTTGTAACTAATTGCAAACTAAAAGCAGAAAATAAATATAAATATAAATTTTATTTTGTAAATTGCAAATATAATAATTTTCATTCATTCATGCATTTATTATTACAATTTTTATTTACAATTATAATTGTAAATAAAAATTGTAATAATAAATGCATGAATGAATGAAAAATGTTGGATAATTGTGAGTTCAAAACAACGAGATAATTTAGATGAATAGAATTTGGTTAACTGCTTCTGTCTTAGGTCCTTTGATTTCAGGCAAATAAAATGCATTTCAGCGGTTTTTACTAAAAACTGGAGTAACTTAGTAATTATATGTTGAAGCCAATAAAAGTAAATTCGGTCTAGTGGAGCCCTACAAGTCGATTAAATGAAGACCAAGGTCCTGCCGCAACAGATATAACTAAATCGTCCCCCCAAAAAATCTAAGACGACCGAGTTAATTAGACATAATTTTGCTCAATAAAATTGATTTCAAGCGCATTAAATTCCAATTAAATTAAATTTGAATCAAGCGTTCCATTAAACAATTCAATAAAGCTAAGTCTAAATTTGTCTGTCTGTATTTTGTAAATCCATTAAAGCAATTCAAAATACCTGGAATGAAAACACTCTCCAACACCTTTAAGGTTGGACCATATGGTTTTCAGCATTCCATTTTTGCTCTTGGTGAAAGAGTGGCCTATTTCGGCTTAAGGATCATCCATTATTTTGGTTGCCCAATATTTGGTACTACTTCATTCCTACGTCCGAATCGCTCTCTGTTTTGTTCGTTCAAACCATGATACGAATGATATTTCGCCCGATGCAATCAATATTCTCTTTAGTGTGATATTTCAGTGGAATATTTTCGTTCACTCGCCGCAGGATTTTTGAATGCTTGTTTGGGAATTATGAATGTGCTTATTTGCATCGTCTATTTTAGTCAAACACTTTTAGTATTTCAATATTTGTTTTATCCCCATTGAGAATGAAAATGTAGTGTACCCGTGTATGTACGTGAACGTGTGGTCCTACCATATATGTGCGTGCGTGTGTACGAGAGAAACTGCAGTGCTAAATATTTTCACATTCTAGAAAACCTTTCCACCAACAATAGAAACATATTTTAGCCATCGGACTCGGCCCAGTCACTTCTTTTTAACGAACTCGAAACAAAATTATGGAAATATCAAATAATATTGAGGGGGGAAAAGTTGAGAGAATCTCTTTTCTATTTAAAATGTCGTGCGTTTTTTATTTGATTTTATGTTTAAAAGTATTTTAGTGCATTTTTGGACTATTTTAAATTTCTCAATGAATATTTAAAGCAAACATTTTGGCGTTTTAATCTTTTTTGTGATCTTTTCGATAACTTGAAAGTAGTTTTAGTATTATTCGATAATCTGCTTTAATACGTTTTGATAATCTACAGAACGAATTTAGCTTTAAACAAACGTTATTTTCCAGTTTTTAAACACTAACATTTTATGAAATATACTATGCCAATTACCCTTCCACTAATAAGGTCGCTGGCACACACATAGCAAACATTTCTTTTTATATGGGCGGAAATTAATATTTGAGTGCTTTTTAGTCAACAGTTTATAACGATGTACGTTAAATGTAATAATTAATTTGTATGCTTTAACTCTCATTATGATTAGTATTATAATTATTATCATACCGTAACGACGTAACAACAACAACGTTATTTGCCCTTGCCTTTGTTCGTGTGAGAAAAGTTCTCAATAAACTTTTCCAGTGAATGCCGTTTCTTTCTCTTTCGTTTATTATGAATCGCCGCATTTCATGGTTGACCGCAGCAACTTACTCACTCTCTCGGTTTTCTCACGTTGGCAACTCATGAAAAAAGGCATAAAGGAAGAACGCTCTGGCACCTATTAAAGCAGTACGTCTATTAAAGTTGGCTAAAATTCATTACATACTAAAGTTTCATCATGACGCTAGGTTCGATAAGTTGTCGGTAATAAGTTGTGGTAGAGGTTGTTAAACCGACTTAGATTTTTCACGATTTCAGAAAAATTACGATTATGATTATATTTAAGATTGATAATGACTGTAAGCATTTTTGATGTTTTGAAAAAATAATTCAAATAATTCATTTATCTAAAAATTTCTTTATTCTTTGGATAAATATTAATATCTTCACATGATGCAATGATTATATTACGCATTTTGATTAAGCATATTGTTGATGAAGAATGGAATCGGAAGTGCCCGAGTAATGTTTTTAATTATCCTCTAATATATTTCCTAAATATTCCATAATTCTTTCCTTTAGGGACGAGAAAAACTTCTTAAGTAATGTAGAACAGCTTTTTCCTTGCAAAATTAATTTTATCTTTACCAAGAAAACGACTTTGCTTGCACACATTTTTTTAATAGTTAGGCTTCCTACCTTATTGTTTTCTATTTTTTAACTTCATCCTTTCAGCATGGTAACCACTTGCTCCAATGATTGTTAATGCGATTGCAGAGTATTATTTCTAAGATTTTACTGATTTTCCTCTAAAACACGTTTGTTTGTTCCTTAGATTGCTCGCAATACTTTGAATGTTTGTGTTTGTGTTTACTTTGCCATCAGTTGACAATGTTTCTCGATTACTTCGTCTCCGCCTTCGTTTTTCCAGTTTTTCAGAAAAACTGCAAATGATGCAAAAAATGGAGAGGAATTGAACGGGCGACAGCTTTTTCCTTTTTCCGAATTTTCAGTCTGGCCTTTGTTTGATCTCGTTGGCGCTTTTACCGCTGCTGAAGATGTTGCCGCAAATATATTTTTATCTTCGTTGCTGGCAATCCCATTCTATTACGTTTTGGCAATAAATGAAGATTTCGTTTTATAGTCTTTTCAAACGAAATAAATTCATATTTTTATTAGCTCTTCAGATATTTTAACCAGATTTTTTAGAGATTAATATTTCCTTCTTTTAATGGAAGAGCGTCTTGCTTTCAACTTTGTTCTTTATTTATAAAATGTCATTCAAGGACATACATCGTACTTGGTGCGTCACAACACTGGGAATCTTTTAAAAATTTAGACCTTACGCCAGAGAAAACAGACGAGTATTTGTACAATTTCTTCAAATAGTTATTTTATTAGTTTACCTTTTCAATGATCTAAGTAAGTTTTCTAAACATTCTAAATTATTTTAGGAGAACAATTGTCCTCTACAGTGTAAACGTCTGATAACGATGGACAGGTTAAGGATTCAAATTAAGGACTGTGCATTGATTGACTGATGAAACCGCTGAGAGTTCCGCTGAGAGTCTAAGCGGTGACCATTAGTCGAATTCCTGTTTGACATTCTTGCGCCATGAACGGGTTTGGTAATGACCGAAAATCTTAAACATGATCGCTTAAGCGTTTATATATTCAATAAGCGCTTCGATAATGGAATCGACTATCCTAGAATTGTATTTAAATAAATATCAGAAATCGTACACTTTTTCCTCATACTTTCCGAATATGACAGAATACAAGCGGTTCTCTTGAACCCTTTACCGGTTCCGTGGAAAATACTTCTTGGTTTCGATGCCTGAAACTAAAGAAACCAATGGATAGACACAATTAAGAATAATATAATGTTAGTAAAAACAATATGGCCAATCATGGTTTGCGACTTACCTAAATTGCCAGAAGATATCCGCGTATTCCCGTCCAGTGACGGAACTTTGCAAAACGGGCACACGGAATGTAATCGTTTTTCAACGATTGTAATTTAAAGAGTCCAGAATCAGCTTAGTATCCAGACTGTCATTCTCGGTACATCATTGTACATCGTTTTTTCATTTAAAAATCCGCGATATTTAGGCTCGAAATTCGTGTCATGCCTCCTTTAATGAGTTACAGAGGGCGTATAAAGTGAAAAGGTATATTATTTTTCCTTCGAGTGTAAGACGTTTAAAAGAACCATCTCGTGTCTCCACCCATGATAATTTTATACACTCTGAATCTTAAACGGAAATATAAAAAAGTTGAAGAAAAAATCTTCCCAGGAAGTTATTAATTTAACGAAAACATAATCAAGCAAAAGCCATTTTAAAACATTTTCAACTCTCAAGAAACACAAATAAAGAAGAAGTGAAAGAAATTACTTAAACATTCCGAACGCAATGATCTCATAAATAAATGTCATAAAATGTGCAGAAGGACAAATTCGAAAAGACCGAACGGCGATTTTATTCAAATAAATGATCGGCGGAATTTTGTCCCAAAACGGACTTTAAAAGCAGCTTCCCGATATCAAACAATATTTCGGGCAAAACCTTAAAAGTGAATCAACGACACGAAGTCAACGGGAAAGTGTCCTAAGAAAGTAATAAATTATAAAGATAAGTTCCAATTTCTAACTTGGAATTCACTTTACTTTAGTATTAGGGGTTTTTCTGAGATTTTTCAATTTACAAAACGTTCATCATAAATTCTTTAAAATTTTCAATTACTTGGAAAGCACTCCCATTTACTAACAGTGCTGAATAAGAAAAAGAGAAATAAAAACTGATGTTGCGACTGGCGATCAAATTATTCCCTTGAGTCATCTAAAATAAGGCAGAAGTGAAAAAAGCGGACAGCCTCGAAAAGGAATGAAAGGCATGAAATGAAAAATATTTGAATTTTGCGTAATAGGAAAAGGACCATGTAGGAGCAAAGGAAGAAAGAGAAGCCGAAAAATAATTTACAAATCCTTAAATGGCTAAAGAAAGCAATTCCCGGGTGTTGCAACAAATAAACACATTTTGGAAAGGATAATTTGAATGGATAAATGAAATGAATTTCGAGAAAAGAAAGCAGAATTGCGAAAGTAGGTTGAAGCGGCAAAACACTGCCAAGATTCCGGTAATGTAGAATCTTAATTTCTGCCTTTTTAGTGCCATTTGGAGTGGAAAGGATCTTGAAAGGTTTTGTTAAAATTGTCTTTATTAGAACCAAACGTCACATCAGGATATTCTATTATATTTGTACACTCCTCTACGCCCATAAAACCGATAATGTCAATGCAAACTTATAAATATTTTACATCGGTGTCATCACCCCAAATAATTATTAATTGTTTAATTGTTTAAAAAAATTTTAGAAAATTTTGGAGATTTCCATGAAATTCCGCTGACTCTGACAATTCCTTCCTACTCAACTAATTCGACTTAGCTCTTAACTACTCACAAACAAGCTTTAATTGCTTTCTAACTACGGGACATGTTGAAAAGTTTTTGAAACTGCAACAGCTGCTGCTTCTCTTTCTATTGTCCATTCCTGTGTTTTTCCCACCCTATAGTTCAAATCACCACTACTTCATGCATTCTACACACTCCACCCTGTCTGCTATTTCTCTGGCATTTTACCGTCAAACTAACAGGTCCGTCCATTCTGCCAACATTGTCGTTTGTTCTGACTAAGTATTGAAAAGTTTTCAACTAAAAATTTGCCAAATTGCTGCCGGCCCAAAACTCGCCTACTGATGAAAATTCGGATAATGTTCTGCTAATAATTTGTGAAATCTACTATTAGTTCCCCAACTATACGTTTCAAATACGAAGAAAACAAGAAATAAAACACGTAATTCTTAACTAGACTAAAAACTGAGTTGTTTCAATTTTTGTATTGTTTCTTTTTTTGTTCGCCCACAAAAGTAATGTGCATCGACAACATCAACAACAATAACAATATGTTTAACAACATACAACAATAATAAAAGCAAGAACAACATTAACAACAACAATAACCTTCGAGAGGTAAAATCAAAAGCGGAATCCAAAACAGAATCAAAACCCAAACCAAAACCCAAACCCACAAAAACAACAATGTACGGAAACAAAGAATTGGACCGCAAATTGTGCATATCGTTATCAATTGTATATATTTGCGTGTATGAGGATATAAAAGCATGCGTGTAGCGTCGTTTTGTATAAAACGCGGTCACCCTGTTCTACCGGATATGTTTTCAAAAACCGCCAAAACAACGTATCAAAAATACTTTAAAAAATGCACAAACAAAATAAAATCAAAACATTTCACGGTGAAAATTTGCGATCAAAATTAAAATCAGTCTAAAAAATTTGGAGGACTTTATGCGTGCTTTTTTTGTAAAAGATCGATATTTGAGTATTTGGTAAATGTTACAAATGCACACGACGAACTTGGAAGCATGCTTCCATCACGCTTTCCTATTTTCCTTTTCCTCTAAGTTTTCGATTGAATGATTGACAAAATTGGTGTTGGAAACTCTATAGAAAGAGCAACACACTGCTCCTAGAATTGTATAAGATTTATCCCTTCTTTGCTAAAGTACATCACTGTCTTTTTGCATTACTGTCTTTGCTAAAATACATTACATTTTCTTCATATGGCAAACAAACAATCATCCATGATATGGTTAACCAAACAACCATCGTCATCAAAGAAACAACAGGTTAAATCTCTTAAACGTAACGCTTCCAACATTTCTTCAGGGTACTAAGAATCCAGGATGAATTTTCGAGATGGCAACGTTGTGCACGCGCTTCAGTGAGTATTTATGAAGTCATAAACGTCACTAAATTGAAGACTTGCCTCGACGGAGATAGGCAGAGGTTCTCGACCCTCAAACGAGCAAATGAATGAAAACTACTTGCTTTAAATCCTCACAGTGCGGGCTCTTGATGGCTTGGAAAATGGAAGGAAGTAGAATCGATCAATAAAATGAGATGGTCTCAAGGGTGTGAAAATGGGCGGAAAAACGTGGAATAAGGTACGATTTACTGCAGAACTTGTTTGTGGATTCCTTATGGTTCAATTGTCGATTAGTTTCCTGATTTACGAGTATTCGATATTTTTTCATCGCAATCTGAATATATGCCAATGGTTAGCAACTCGCACACACACATTCAGTGCATTCACAAGGTTGAACTGAATACGTTAGAACTGCTAAAGTGGCGTAGCATGCACCAAGTAGCGCGAATTAACGCTTCGGTGTTTTAATGAATTTAAACTTTGGGGATGAGGCAAAATAATCGTCCAGTTAAAAGCGATTTTATTTTTAAAACACAATCAAAAACGAATAAAAGCAAATTAATAAAAGAAGGGGAAGTATCGTGTTATAAAACTCCAAAGCGCGCACAGACGAAGCGTATCAATTAAAAAATTTTCGATTGACTGGTTGGTTGACAAGCATACTTACAAGCACGTACAGTTGTTGCAATAAGCAATAGTTACGCACATCAAAGAATCATTGATGAAAATAATGTGACTGATTTGGTGAGGCGGTGAACGATCGAGTTATGAGCAGACGATTCATCGCATCGGTGATGGGAAGGTATTCGTAATAGTGGTCTGGTTGTTTGCACGTCCTCTCCAAGAGAAAATCACAGAGAAGAAACAAAGAAAAAATCATTTCTTGATTTACTAATCAACTGATATACTAAGCAACTAATACTCATCCGGCAGGTTGCGATGAACCGATATCAGATCAGAAGCGTACTAATTGAATATATTCGTCGTCCAGCCCTCAGACACTAAGCCTTGAGTGTCGGTCGACAAATTATCGGGTAGAAAAACCGGCTTATCCATTTCGCTAAGGGCGTTATTAACAAGATCGGGTGCATGTGTGACGTTTTTGCCGAGAGATAGGGAGAAACTTATTTCCTATAAAAAGTGGTTCGATTTGAAATCGACTTTGAACCAGATGGAGATCAAGTTTAACAAACTAATTTAAATCCTGAAAATCGCATAAAAATAAAAACGAATTTAACTTTTTATGAAATCGAATGCAACAGAAACTGATTCAAGCCTGAATGTCCGGGAAACCGAATGGTTTTGACTCCATTAGCGATGATAAATTATGAGAATTTTATTTGTAATTGACAATTTATTGTACGCAATACGATAAAAACGCGTTGTTCGCAAGACCGGACCGGACCGGGATCAAACACTTATAAGTCGCCAAAAACCGATTTCGACAATTTTGGGAAAAAATTATTAGAATTTTGAGCAGAAACCAGAAAACGGATTTTAATTCATCGAGACACTAGTTATTTTTTAGTCGTAATCTCTTTCATTCAATTTCATTCTCAACACTACCGCTCTTTTTAAAATTAAAATATACTAAAAATATACCAAATTAGTCTATCAAATATGTTGACGTTGACAAAGACAACATTGAAGATGAAAATTTTCATGGACTTCATCATCTTCGCAATGAAACTGGCATTATGCGATCCAGCAATAAATTGTAAAATGAAAAGATGGAGAAAAAACAAGACCAAATAAACCCCAAGTCTGATCAAATATTATGCAATAATGCCTGCAAACTATAAAACCATTACCACAGATAAATTGTCAAATTGCAGAAAATTACGAAAGACAGAAAAAACGTAAGTAGGCACAATAACAACAACAACAACTGCAGCAACAATGCAACAACAACATTAACAGCAACAGAAGCATGAACAACAAAACAACAATTACAATAATCACAACTCAAATAGGATTCACAACAAACTGATGAAAAAGTAGAACTAAATGGTCGAACGTAAAGCAAAAAAAAAGAAAAAAAAGAAAAACAGACGACAAGTAGTTGATTTTCACGATGAAGAAGCAACAATAATTTACCACGCGAGTCTAAGGAAAAAAGATATAAAACCACAAAGAGCTGACCGAAGGGGAAAAGGCACAAAAGGAAGGAAGGAAGGAAGGAAAAAGGTGGCTAGGTTGCGTCCATTAATTACACGCTGATTTACTGAAGGAAAACTGCCTATAATTGCACGAATTTTAAAAATTTCCCTCATACATTTTCTTCACAGATAAGAAATCTAACATCGGCCAAATATAACCACAGCTACAACAACAACAACTATTTCTCTTCTGGCTCCTAAATGTATATTCGGACAGTCACGTCCATAATTGAATTGAGGAAAGAAACCAGAGGAAGGGTGTTTTGAAGCAAATTCAATTTATGCGTTTTTGAGAATGTTAAAGTTTTAAATAATATTAATGATAAGAGTTCTATTAATTAGGCAATCATGGGCAGATCGTTTTTTAAAGAGAGAAAACACAGGATTTATGATTTGAATGGCGTATATTCATTATCCATTTTAGTACCACACTAAATATGAACTTCGATTTAGCTTTTACTAAACTTAATTATAGTCGATGTAGTATCATATTGTCTGCCTTGTATCAACCTAAAATTTAGAAATCGGCCACAAGTTGGCGCTAAAGCAATACTGTGTACAAGAAAATAAAAGTTTAAAATTCAAAAATGAGTTTAAACCAGAAATGTTTAAGAGAAACGTTTTATTCAAAGAAATTTAACCAAAACCTTTGACCTAAAATTTTCCGAAGAAACGGTAAATTTTTAATTTCAATTAAATTTGTCATTAAAAATTGTAGCATAATTTTAAATTTAGCTTAATTTAAGTTTTAAAATAATTAAGCCTCAATTTATTACTGCTAGCTTTGTAAACAAGATAATTTCTTTCATTCTTCAATTTTTTTAAAAAGTGTCCTCTGGCAAAACCATCTGCCAACATCGCAACGAGTTAGCATTTATTATTATAATTATTGCCAGACGTCTCAGAAAATCAACGAGAAAGACGTCTGCCAGACGTCTCAGAAACAAACGAGAAATTAAAAATTGAAGTCAAACGACTTGAGAATATTTAAGCGGTTCTCACGAAACAATGAAAAATATGACGTTTATCATCACACAAACCAACTAAAATCAAAACTAACCAAACCAAAACAAAAACAAATCAAGCGGTCTATTCATTAGATGACCAGATGACCATCACTGATTTATGGAGCGATTGCGTCCAATTCATTGACGCAGAGATTGCAAAGACGCGAGAAACCAGTATCCATCATTGTGTGATCGATTTGTGGTCAATGAGAAGTAAATGTTATTGTTGTTGTTCTTTATGGTGCTGTGATAATTTGGAATTTAATGCTTAATAAATGAGGCTCTTCGAACAGCTCTTAGGTTGTCTTAATCTTTTCAGTACGCTACCAAAGAACATTCTTCGTCTAGTTCTTCAACTTTTTCATAGCCGTATCGTAGTTTTGTAATCTTCATCGATTTTCAGAGATTCTCGTTAACTCGATATTTACAAATTACGAGTAACTACCTAGAAACATCCGCGTGGTAGCGACAGCCTGTACAATATCAGTCAGTCGTTTCGTCCGATGATTTTAATTAGAGTAACTCAAATCTCTGCAGACAGTTTTTGCAAACGGTTTAGTTTTCTTTTCATTATCATGACTGTTGTTATTAAAATTGTTGTATTTGTTCGTGGGGTGGGCAGTAATGGTGCTGGTGGTGGTGTTTTGTTTTCCCAAAAATGTTGATCCATACCATCTACAGTACGGTTTGGTGAAATGGTAGCCCACAAATGGCTGACTTGTTGCGGCTCCAAAGCCATATCGGAAAAGCTTTCATCCGGTTCGTTTTTGTGAAAGTCATTGTTTATCTTTTCCATTTCCAGGAATTATTTCGACACACTTATTGTCATCTGGCGCTTTCACTTTCTGCTTGCGTTACCGCTTTTTCCTTTTGCTTTTGTTGACTTTTTTATTCTAGCGAAAATTTTTCAGCCATGTATTTATTTTTCATTTGCATGCACTATTATTCAATATAATGACAACTCCAACAGTTTCATTAACGTCACCATGATCATTACCATTGTCAACAAAGGTCATTATCGGCAGAATTCGGTTGAATAATGGTCACTTGTTCACTAGCAGTTATTTCAACATCGCCATCACCTTCACCACGACGTAGTCTAGATGCGTCAAACCATAAATTCGATTTCATCATTAGCGTGATTTATAGCCACGTCAATACATACACTCGAGCTTTTCAGAAACAATGACATTGCATTCCATTTATTGCCACCACCACTTCCAATGGTGTTGTTACTGTTGACGCCACCGCGATGAGAATTGTCACTTAGATGAAGAAACCAACGGTAAACCAGATGATCATCAATGTGGCGACGATTTTAATTATGGACGTTTAACGTCAGCGTCAAATAAAGGCAAGAAATTGATTTTCTTCATTAACAATATTATTTTCTATTCCATACCAAAATTGTCTGTTGTTTGATCTTACATTGGCTTTATCAAAGGCAAAATCAGCGAAATTTATTTGATTCTTCTCGTTATTTGACTGAGAGAGCTCTCGCTATTGACGAGCCTGATGAACCGCAAATTCAGAGCGCGAATGCAATTGTTAGTATTAGTTAGTAACTGAAACGATTAACTGAAACTAGTTGGCGAACTGGTTGCTTTTTTTTGCTTCAGCTGGTTTAGTTTGGGCGTATAGTCGAGGCTATGAACGAGTTCCTTTAGCGATTTCGTTGCCGTTTGGCTGACTTGTTTCTAATAATAACGGTTATAATAACGGTTATAATAACAACAATAACGGTGAGTTGTTGTTGGATTTGCTTTCTATTATTTTAGTTGAGCGTGCGCGTGGTGAGGCTTCTTATACGATTTTAAATGCTGGAAGTCCATAAAATTCACGAATGTTTTCGCTATTTCTGCATCACTGCCTTTCAAATATTGTCATTATTGTTTTCATTTGTAGATGTTATTTATGAAACGTTTCCTCTGGAAGCAAGCATCGATGATCATCGTTGATATTCAAAAGTCTATAAAGATTGACTCTTCTCTTCATTGTTTGACTTTCTTGAGCCATGGCTTTTTATCTTACCAAAAACAATAACTCCCTTTTAATCCTAAGCGATTTTTCTTTTGCACCTCTTACAGCTTTTCCATTTCCTCAGTTTCTTATTTTGTTTTGAACTATATTAACGGAATATCTGCCAGTTTTTAATGACTCCGTCCATTTGAAAAGACGCAATCACAGAAACGTTCGGAGGGGCCTCTGTAAGATCATTTTTTAACCCAATTTCTTTCTCTAATGATTAAGTCGATTGTTATTATTGTTGTTGTTTTTGCTGTATATTTTGGCGACGCCCGTTATCATTTTCCTTTCTGCTTTGTATTTCACCTTTTTCCTTTTATGTCTCGTTTGTTTTCCATTTATTTTTTCCATTATTCATGTTTATTGGTGTTGTTTGTGCTGACGTTGATGTTGTTCAGTAATGTTCTGTTTTTTGTAGCTAAATCTCACTCAATCTGCTTTTTCCTCTTGCTCTTTCTCTATCTCAATTTTTAAGTATTCTTTAGGTATAACAAAAAAATTTGTGATTTTTTA
This sequence comes from Physocephala rufipes, assembly GCA_963966595.1. Classification (NCBI taxonomy): domain Eukaryota; kingdom Metazoa; phylum Arthropoda; class Insecta; order Diptera; family Conopidae; genus Physocephala; species Physocephala rufipes. The sequence goes on from OZ016505.1 coordinate 24,458,793, forward strand.
AAATTTTACTTCAACTTTTTTACTCCACCTAACCCATTTTTTGCGATGAGTTCTTTCCGATACTATAAAAAGAGATGGCAATACATTTATTCACTTATATACAATTTTTTTCGTCTGAAGAAATTTTTTTCCAAACTTTTGCGCTCCAAAAGTTTTTTTGAAGTTTGTTGTTGTTGTAAATTCGGTTGTTATTGATGTCTGAAATGCTGGAATGAAAAATGCGTTTTACCAAATTATTTAGCTTTTTGATCAATATGAAGAAAAAGAAGAATGTTTGTTTAAAGAAATGAAGAGTACCTTAAAAAAGATACCAAATCCGTTAGATTGGAGCCATAACTATAGAAAACTGGCTGTCTAAAAAGGATACTCTGAAATTATTTACATTTTGCTGTTATTTTACATTTTTGCTATTATCTACATTTTGCATTTAGCGAATTTTACGAACTTTGAAAAAAAAAATAAATAATTTTTAAGTGAAATTAATAATTAGTGTAATTAATTAAATGTTATTAGGGCGAATAAATTTTAGCTTTATTTACCCATAGTTATCATAAATCTCCTCCAGTATAATTTAACAGATCGTAACAGTTTATTACTAATATTTTTACTTTATTTTTTTCGAAAACAAGCTCCATCATCACCTCCCCCGCAGCGACATTAATTCCAAATTGAAATTAATTTCCTTGATTTATCCAATAAAATTGTAATTCTTGAATTTATGTTAACGGGTTTATCATAATTAAAGTTTAGTAAAAATCGCCTTAATACATTCAAAACGAAAATTCCGCACTTGAAAATGACACTTGATTGTTGTCATGACACAAAATGGCATGGTTAAAACTTGCTGTTATAACTACCACATGTACATTATCTGCTTAATTGTTATCACAACTATACACACATAAATCAAGCTGAATTTGTAATGAGCTTTTTTAAATAAAATCAAGTAAGTTGACATTGCTTCAGCGCCTTTTTTTCAGTTACATTAGTGTTTATAAAATACATATAAAAACTAAGCTAATGTATAATGATGATGATGTTGAAGATGGTGACGGTGTAGAGTATTATATATAAGTATTATTTTTCAGAGTATTATTCATAGAGTAATTCATTGAGATAATTAAATGTACTTATGGTTGTCGTCGAAAAATTTTAATTATTTTCGGAACAGCTGCCTTCAAACTCACCACATGGTTGATTTTGTGAAAGTCAAGGAAAATAGTTGTCTGGAAAACGATTGTAAACGTTAAAAAATAGAATGGAAAAACCTTTTAATCGAAAATTGTAAGTTCAAGGTAAAATATTATGTGTTTATCATGCTTTCGTGAAAATCGATAAAACACACGCGATAAAAACTACCTCTTCGTTTACATTTTTCAATCTACGGCGCCGACTGAAGACACGACAGTCGAATGATGTTAAATTCTTATGACGATTCAAATAGGAAAATCCATAAAAATGACCTTGGCTCTGTGAAGCGTAATTTTCCCAAACAATAATTTCCTTGCATCAGATAAATCGCTGCAAAAATGCGGTTAAAGAATTTAACAAAAGCAACAACAACAACGACATTGTTAGTGACAACTGAAACCTGCTGCTGTGACTAACAAACAATGAATTAAACAACCGCCACCACGATTCAAAATGGATGTCACAGAGGCACATAATTGACTAATACTAACCCATACAAAAACAAGAGGCTTATCCCCGAAGATACGGTCAAATATCGTTAAACGATATTTGAACAGGGTTTAACAAGTTGGCGAGTAATAGTATCAACAAAATTTTGTCGATAAAGTGTAGAAAATGGAAAGAGATGAAGATGTGTAATTTAATCTAATTTCCTTTATTGCCGAGGGGAAATAATTTAGAAAATAATATGCATAAAATCGGCAAAATATCGGCAAAATCATGCCAACCAACGCCAAATACGACAGAAATTCGAACACACAAAGGCACATATTCGATGATACCACCATCTTTCCCATCAACTTCCCAACAAACATCGATACACTTTTACATAAACCAATCTGACCAATCTGGCATAATTTGTAAAAAATCATGAAAACACCTAAAGCGTTGTAGTTCTTTCGTTTAATGTAGAAACTGTTACTAACCCATACACAAAACGTACAAAACCCATAAAATCCTTCACAAAAACACACACATTCATCTACACAAATATTCAAATATTCAAATATTTCAAAAATATACAAATATTCAAATATTCTACACAAATATACACATTCATCTACGCATATTTGGAAATACATTTTCCTTTTCAAAATAATAAAATTAGACTGAACATAATGTTTGTCTCTACGAAGGCAAAAACATGATAATGATGGTGATGACAATGATGCAGTATTTTTTTGGAGCTATAAAATGAATATAAGAGTAGTGAAGGAAAAGAATACTCCAAAATATACGCAGAGAGAGAGAGAAAGTCACTGAGAAAAGTCACTGTCTTAACCCCTAACAATATATTACAGCTTCACGACGCCACGACCTAAAATCCTGGCATATAAAGGAGTTTCAATAAACAAGCAAATTATTGGTCTAATCATTTTCCCTTTTCTTCCTAATTTATTCCCACTAAAAATTCCTAATTTATTCCCATTATTCATTCGCTCCCGACAGGACTTCTAGGGGCTTCCAATTCGAAGGAAATAATTGGTTGTGCTCTCAGTTTCTCTCTCGGTGCTTAATTTCCAGAGGCAATGAAACTTTGAGTGAATAAACATTAAGGATTTATAGGATTTATATACTTATGCCAGTAAATATTCTTATTTCTAATTGAAATGTAATAAATGATGGCCAAAAGCAGTTTACAGAACAGACAAACAATATGCACGTTTTTCTTTCATTATTTATGAACATTTCCTCTACTACTAATTACCTTTCTTCACTTCTTTTTCTTCCTTATCTACATTATTCACCTTCTTCTTCTTCTTCTTCTCTCTTAAAGAAAGGGAAATATCACATATTTGAGTGTATGTGTTTGTTTATATGTGTCTGTATAAAATTTGTATTCATGTCTAAAAGTAGATCTAGTTGTCAGAAAAATATATTTTCTGGTTTTCATTATGTGCTTGTTATTTCACCTTTGTTTTTTCTGTTTTTGTGTCATTGCGTTGACGTTGATTTTGTTACTGTCTGTAATCGTCTAATTAAAGGTTTAATTTATCGCTTTACAGGTAAGTAGTGAAGGGGTGGGGAGGGTGTTGTTAAAAGCAACCGAAAAAAACAGTTTAGCCAACGTTTAAATTTTCGTCGTTTCAGTACACTTGTTCTTCTTCTCAGCGGCGACCTGCGACCAACGTGTTACATTGCTATTGTTGGCAGTTACTGCCACTTATATTACCGCTACTGCCCGTTGTCAGTTACGCATAGCAAATTCCAATTAGAGTTCATATCAGGAGTCGTTGTAATCCATTAAGTCTCGTTGCGAACCATAATCATGATTGGGGTAAAATAGCTTCACATTAGTACCGTTACAATGATCCGATTACGTTTGAGTCTTAATAAAATGAAAAAGTCCAAAGCCGTTTTTGTAATTTAACAGTAATTAATTCAACAGTAAGACGACAACCTAACGCTATTATTTAATGATTCATAAATAAAAAAGAGATTACGGAATATAAAAAGAGAGAATACGGAAAAATCGCAGGCTTTATAAATCGAGTTGTTGTGAGATTTTTTGCTAATTTAAATTCATAGCGTTAGAATTTGTCTGATTTTATAATTAATTGATTCAAAAATATCTTTTAATAATTGAATGCATTCTATTCAGCCTACTAAATTTCTAGGTTTACATCTTTTCAGTCGAGATAATTTTTAAATACGTCATAGCATTTTTACAAAAGAAAGCATATTCTTTAATATAAAATATAATAACGAAGCTTCATTCGCATCTTTTTAATACATCTCTTTTAACGATTCTAACGAAATAACGATTATATTTAGTTAATCAATATCTCTCTAAAAAATGTCTTTAAAAATGATAATTTTTCATACAAAATTATAAAATATGGCTTGACATTCAAAACACTAAAATGATAAAATCGTTTGCCATTAAAATCATCAAAACTCACCTTCCACGTGATGGATATTACTAAACTTTTTACGTTTAAAACTTACAGCGTTTAAAGTGTTTCGTGTCTTCGAATACAATTTATTCATTTCCTTTCGTCCTTCCATCCTTTCAACGTACTAACGGCATTAATTTTGTAGCTGTCAAAAGTAATAATTTGTTGCTGTTTAAATAACAAAAACCTACTTAGTCAGAGGGCTTCTCTGCGGTGCAGAAGAGAAACCCTCTTTAAAAATGAAAAAACAAGTGCGAGTTTTATTCCCAATTTATAATGTTTTGAAGCGGCAAGCACTTTTTCATTTCATTTTTATTGAATTAATTAACGTCACTCATCTTGTGGCTGTTGTTTTTCTTTCAAGCGTGTCAAAATTCTCCAGGTTGGAGACAAAATAAAATGTGCATAGTAATTCTTATCCCAGCACTTGCTCGATTCGAATTGCTTCATCAATCATTCATAACTCGTGAATTGAATGAAAGAAAGAAACCACGTCGAAAACCTCGGCCTTGAAGACGAAGGTCTAAAGGTTTACCCATTCAGCCTTTTTAGGATGAAATGTACCTTAAGTCGCTTTTGTTAGTCGTTGTCAAGAATTGTGTCGAATTATTCAGTGATTTCAGTTCTATCACTTCTCTCATCTCTGAATTTATCATTGTTATTATCATTTCATTATCATTATGACCATAATTTTTATTGCCATCAGTAGTCATGAGCAAAGTTTTTTGTATTTATCGCAATAATAGTAATCATCATCGCATCATCATCTTTATTGTTGTTATTCCATTACTCCCCTCGAGAGTGTCTGGCTTTGTGTTGCCGTTTATGAATAATTGAATATAAATGAAGTCTACGAGTGTTCAATATTTCTGTCTTCTTCATTTTTATTAAAATGTAATTGACAATGAATTGCTTTTACGAAAAACAGAATCAAAGGAATTCATTGCAAATGAAATGGTTTCCACTTTGAGGGGCTTTATTTGCGTGGAAAATGTTTTCCCTGCTCAAGAAGCTCTTTCAAACGTATTTATTTTTAATATCAATAAATTCCTTTCACTTTTTGGAAAAATTCAATGTAATAAATTGATAAGATTTGAAATAAATAATGAGAGTATTTATAAATTAAAAAACTTTAGTAAAAGTCAACGTCAAAGCTTTAGGAAAAAATCAATGTAAAAGTAAGGATTAAATACTTCAAATCAAAAAAGGAATTTCCAAACTAAGACGGTTTGGTTTTGTGAAAAAAAGTATTCACCTGATGACATCTTCCTGATCTCTTAATCTTCCTGATTTTCCTTGACCGATTTCATGCCTTTTACCTGCACTAAATTAGAAAGCAGACTGCACTAATTAACGTCTTCTTAATGTATCACTATCAACATTACGCACACACACACATACACACACAGAATTACGACACAAACTTAGGTGATCACTTACATCGCCTTTCGACATATTAAAAACATAAATGGACCATTCTACTAAACTAATACTGCTACTTTATCTCCGCTAACTTAGCTAACTCGTCATCCTCTTCTTCCTTGCCATCACTTGTTCTAATTCCTTTTCTTTCGTTTTATCATTCTGATTACTTTCTATGTCGGCCTTTATTCTATCATTGTTCCACTATCATCCATTGTTCTTAAATGTTTTGTATAAAAATGCTATGCAATCGTTAAAGCCGAGGAAGCAGAAAACGAATAAGCACAAGCCCATTAAGCCTTATTTTTGTCATTACTTAGTGCATGTTATTACTCGTGCATGTTTGGTGTTTGGGTTATGGTCGAATCACTAAAAGCAATAATTCGAAGGGAAACAAAAGAAGACGCTACTTATAGGAAAATCTATGAAGCCCAAGAAGAGGAAGAAGAGGAAGAGGGAGGAGTAGCTTAATGTAGGAGTGGATTACATAATACTTTCTTTTACAACCCCTTGTATTTGCGTGGCTCTTGGGCTCACCTTTGAGATAATTATCCTTTTACAAAACGCATGCTGAACTTAAATCTTTACTAAAATGTATGCTCTTTTAAAATATGTTACCTAAAATTATTAACTACTTAGACATTTGCTTGATTACATGTTTGATTGTTTAGCATTATTCAATAAACAATTTAAGCAGCCAACAATTTAAGTCTGCGCACTACTATTCACAAAATATGCGCTACAGTCGTGTTATATAACATTGTTATTGATATTGATTTAATGTTATTTATTGTTAGTATTATTATTGATATTTCATATGAATTCTTAATCAATAATTAAGTGTGCTTTTACATGACATGTCACAGTTTTAAGAAAGAAATTCTTTCAAACTTTAATTTACCAAAAATTGTCTCTACTAAAATTTCAAGGATCATTAGTAAAGAGATTCATTTATAAACAAATTTTCGAGCATCAAGACCTGAAAGCATAAAGGCATCGACTTAGGAAATTTTCTAATAATTGGTAGAAATTTTGAGAATAATTTGAAAATTAGTGACCCAAATTAAATGTAATTAATAGGAGGTAAAATCTATGCCTGTCCAACACGTAAATTCTTCTTTGATCAACGCTAAATAATCCATTTTCAGTTTCAATTTCAGTTTAAAATATAATAGTCGTGTAGAGTAGACACTACCATATATGCGAGGAAAAATACTCTTAAATCTCTTCTTTCCATTTCGCACCATCCATCGACTTCACCCTGACCGCCATCACCCCTCTTTAGATGCTCCTCTCCAAATCATAATTTATTCCACCGATTGATTTTGTCAGTTTGAGTTTAAAACCATTTAAGGATATTTGTGGAACGTGACATTGCTAATGAGGGACCTTTAGAATACAGTAAACAACAATGAGAGATAGTTAAACAGCCAGATAATGTTTGCGGTGTGTGTCGTGTTATAACGAAAGTGTTCTCTATGATTAAGTATGCTGCAAGCCCAATTAACCTTGTATGCCAATTAAACGAAGAGTGCAATAGAATAACAACAACAACAATAACAACTCAACGACAATTCGACAACAAACACTACGGGATTTGGAAAATTCCTAGAAACAAGAAAATAGAAGAGAAAAAAATCAATATCGAAGAAACTTATTTTTAGAGTGACATAGAATAAACTGAACAGTTCAAATTATTGAAGGTTTTTAACATTGATTCTTCTTTTACCTTTACTTCATTTTCGCTTTCCATCAGAGGCGCGCAATTTTTGTGACGATTTAAACCATTCTATTTAAACCATTCTGTTGAAAGACATTGGAATTTCTGTAATCCCTTTTGAAATTTAGTTTGAAGACAAACCGGTTTTGGGCGATATTCCTTCCTTAGCGTCCAATTTCGTTCTCAGGCGTCACGTATGCAATGTAAATATACATATTCTTGCTCTATATCATCTCCTGTGTTGAATTAGCTGCGTCCGTCCATCTGTCCATATGCCTCTCTGTATGCTTGTCTATCCATTTGTTCGGTTACAGGATAATATTTGGTGGGAGAATGAAGCAATATTTGCTTCCATGCCATGCGAGTATATAAACTCAAGATGAGCAAAATATGTTCCTGAATGGAAAGACAAAATTTACAACGAATTTTAAAGCTGCACGGAATGCAAACAAGGTGATATTGACTCCATTCTGATACTATTTAGGTCCTCATTATAAATCTTGTATTATGTTCTTTTAAACGTACTAAATCTTCTTAAGTCCACTAAATGGTTTTATATGTCTTATGCATGTAACGGTTAAACCAACTTAAAATTTTCAATGTTTTTAATAAAAAAACAGAAATCGTTGGAAAAAATAACCATGAGCTTTAATTCAGCTTAAGTCCAACAGCATCCAACCAAATATACCTCTCACTCTCTCTGTCTCATCCTCTCCACGTCATCCTATCAACCCTTTCTTTAAGTCTTCTTCCGCCACTTTATCAGTTTCGCCTTCACCGACATTCAGCGAAGTCAGGCATCATTGAGCCGCATTAAACCGCAACCTACTTTTAAACAAAAGTAAATAAACTAAAACCGCAACTCGATAATAATCCCTCATGTGTTTTTCGAAAAGTCCGTGGTAATAAAAAAATCATTATTAAATACTTTATGCAACTAAAAATAAAAGAGGTTAAAAGTATACAATAAGAATAAACGATGTAGATTCGTGGAGTGGTGAAGTAGCAAAAGCCTATACCAGAATAAAATATTCAACGAGCAGATCTAGCTTGATAATACTTTTTGTTTTACATTTTCTAAAACCTTTTTAAGATTTTTTCAAACGAACAGAAAGTATTAGTTTCAGTGGATTTTTTTCTCATAAATGTTCGTCAGAGACTGTTTGATTAAGTGCAAAATTTTCATTCCACAAAAACTACTTTTAATGTTAGTCCGGCCAGTTTAGCGAAACTAATAGACTATAGAGAATTATAGGTGAAACGAATAGCATAAATAATGAGTCGATAATGAGTCGTGCATAATTAATTGACAGATAATTATTCCAGCAATAGGTCAAAGCAATAGCAATAGAATGCAAAACCTTGGAAAGAGGTTTAAATCGGTCAATTAATGGGGTCTTATTTAGGGTTTTCTCTTGTTTCCAAAGGCAAATGAATAAGGAAGAGAAGAGAAGGAGAGGGAGATATGATAAAAGAAAAGCAGAGGAGAATAATATCGAAATCATTTATCGAGGTCTTGTATTTTACATAATCTTTTAATTTTATTCTCTTGCCATTAAATCAATGTCATTTTCTTAAATTATTTAGAGTTTTCCCTCTCTTTTTTGCAAATAACTACTACGTTACAGTCTTTTCTTCCAAAGGACAAAATTTGTACATAAGAAGATTGAGCTGCTTCAGTTTTAAAGCCACAAAATCATAAAAATTGGAAAACATTTTGTGAGAGGTTTATTATTAAAACTCATTAATTATTAATTACTAGAAACCAACCAAATCACAATTTGAAAAGACTTCAATAAAATTTTCCAATAGTTCTTTTCAATATTTTTCGTCTAGGTTTCATAAAAAAAGAAGCAACCGCAGAAATTTCAGCGATTTCTGACGAACTCACCAAAAAGTGTCCTTAGAGAGAGCAATAAAAGAGACGAAGACGAGAAGGGATAAGAAGAAGAATAAGTACAAGGACAATATATATAAAACAAAATTAAGTTGAAAGTTTTTGTTGTCCGGAAGGGAAATACTTATGCGCCATAGAAGTCCGCAGAAGCAAATCTCCGTTTTCCATTTTTTTTCTTAGTGATCAAAAGTTTAGCTCTACAAAGTCTCTCGAGCTTATGCAAATATCGACTCAAGACTTTTCTTGCTTACGAACTTTTCTGGCTGTGAAAAGTATTTTTATTTCCTCAGAGAAAACTGATTTTAGAATGCTCGTAATTTGGCTAAAGATTTCGCGTCAAAAACTTAAATTTAGCTTTATAAAAATATATATAAAAACTTTCTCACACAAAAGTATTATATCTCTAAAAATTATTTAATTTGCCATAGTTATTAAAATCACTAACAGATTAAAAGTCCGTATGAAATTGTTCGAAAGAAGTAAAACTGTAACTAAGAATTAAATAATATGCGTTATTCACTGACTATGAGAACCTAAATTAAATATTTGAATACATACATAAATTACTAATAAATAATTTAGTAATACATAAATTATAAGTTAATTCCAAAAAGAACAAATTATATGAAAATAAAAAAATTGAGTTAATTTGTAATCTAGAATGCATTGAAGCGATTTTAATTGTCATTAAAATTCAATGATATGAAATATTCTAAATGTTTTGTAAAAATTAAAAACCTCTAAGAGGTTAAATTATTTAATTATTAACAAATAATTTAAAGAAATAAATGAAAAAAGCATTAAATAAGAATAACAGCATTATAAAATTAATGTAACCTTTATAATGAGTTTAAATGGCAATAATATCATTAAAATGTGTATGAAAGCGTAATTAATTGTAAGCAATATTTTGATGATTTTTCAAAGTTAAAGATGAATAACATTCAAATCAGTGAAATTTTTCTGTAAAGAATATTAAATGAAATTAATGTGAACGAAAAATAAATTGATAAGTAAATATTTCAAGATTATGCCGAAGTTGAAATGCAAAATATTTTATTTTGCATTAACTACCAAACACTAGTTAGGGATTTTTGTACATATCTAAAACAAGCAGAGAGAAACCACAAAGCGCAGCCAATCGAGAATAATTTTATTTTGGCATTAGTGACTTGCATTTTCGTGGCTTTGAGCCAGAACTGTGTGCGTGTATGTGCGTAAACGTAAAGTGTGTTCTGTGTATATAATATTAAGCCAACAACAACAACCAACGCATTGGTTCATTTAAGTAGAATCCTGGAAAATGAAAACGTCAATGCGTGCAGAAAATTAACGGCAGAAAGCAGCAGCTGCTGCAAACTATGTGCAATGAAGTGACATGCAATCGAGACCAAAAATCTTTCAACAGAAAACAAGTTTCTTCTGACATGAAATTTTGCCTCCCAAACAATGGAATGAATAACAATAATAAAAGCGATGACAAACAGAACCGACACCAACATTCTAATTGGTGTTAAATTTCACTAAGCGCAAATGACTGAATTTATTTACGATACGAAATTATATTGTCATAGTATATTTTCACACGTACACAGATTGCCACGCGTACTAAAGACCGTGTAAAACGAATCGGTTAAAAGAAATGAACAGAGATATAATTCCTGATGAATTTATTTGAACTGATTTAATTTTAATCAGACTGATTACCCAAGGAAAACGGCAACAAAATTGTGAACAACATATAAAGCTGTTTTGTAAAAATAAAGGATCGCTTCTCCATCAATCATATGCATAATCGTCATTATTATCGCTATCTTCAGTAAAGATAATCATTATGAACTTCATTATCTGCCATAACTATACCAGCGCACAAAGCTTTGAACACAAGTTATGTTCAACATAGTCACCTCTACCACCACATCATTATTATTATCGTTGTCATCATCATCACCATTCGCGGCAACCATGTAATCTTCTCAAGAATATTGCAAGCGGTCAACTAACTGGACCCGCTTGAAGGAGCTCTCCATATACGCTCCGCTTCATCTCCGCTCAACTCATACAAAAATGTGGCTTTATCTTAATGTTGTTAACCGGAATGGAAGACGGAACGGAAGATCGAAGGCGTTAAAAGACTTCCAAAGATGTATACGTTGCCCTCATTCATCATGCGCGGCATTTCTACACGACACAAATTCCCAGGTCGTTTTACTGACTACTAGTGTCCTTATTCTTCTTCTTCTTCTTCATTCCTTCATCATTCTTCATTCATTAATCCTGTTTTTTGCCAACATACTAAATACCCAACCAATACCCAACCAATATTATCTTATTGAGAGTCGGTCGCAAATTGCTCGAATGCGCTTTCGATGAATTATTGCGCTTACGGTCAGCGGTTTACTTAAAGTGTTGTTTGTTATGCACATGCGCTCCAGGCGAACGCGAGAATATTGAGTGTTGTGAAGAGAAAAGAAGAGAGTGGAAGTAACGAAAGGGTCTGCCGTTTGTGGTAAATTGGTAAAGGATTTAAAAATATACCTCGCATCCTGTCAAGCGTCATAATAGATTACTCTGAATACGGCTGAATTTGATTATCATCGACGGAACCTGAAGGCCAACGATCGGTATCGACAGATGCCTCGACGATGGACGTTCACCATTTATCAATGCTCTGCATTCCATGGGCGATTGGAGTACGTGATGGCGTTGGTTAAGTGCCAAATAAGGCACTTTAAGGAAGTATCGACCATGGCAATGATGTAGCTAGTCACTTCGTCGACTCGCGACTACCTTGATCGTTTGGTACCTGAAGCTCTAAACAACAGAATGAGGATGATTGTTTGCAAAAGATTTGCAATGCGATAAATAAGATTAATTATTATCGTCAATTTTTTTAGCAATTTCAGAGCAAAGAAGTTGAGGCCGTTGTTGCCGCTGTTGTTGTTTCTCTTAAAGGCTTTAACATTGGTGAATTGGTTGCATCGAATGCAAATTGAAGTTATTGGAGGATTATTAGTCTTTGATGAATTCTTGGTTACTCGACCTGTCTGTCTTGCTGTTTATTAGTCTGGTTTGTCTGGTCACTTTGGTTACTTTCGTTGGCTCGGTTTATTGTGGATGATGATGGAAGATGATGACGTGTTCATGAGTTTCCACCTGAGGCCTGATATTGTTGACGCTTGATTGTGCATAAATTTGTGATAAATTTTAATATTTAGTAACGTAGAAGTGGCAGTGGAAGAAGAAGAAGAAGAGATAAAATTAAGCGTAATAGATATTAAGGCAATAAGTCTAGACCAGTTTAAATATTTATTAATATTTCCCCTCATGCGTTGAGGAGGAGTTATTTAAATTTGGTTTATCATAAATGAATAATTTTTATTTTAGTTTAGTTATTTAGTTATTTATTTAACTTTTAACTAAAAACATTTTAGCGATAACAAAAATAATTTATAAAATTTAATTATGATAACCAACGAAAAATAAAGGCGACGAAGAAGGAAAGAAGGAAGGAAGACACTGATCTAGTCGCTGGTTTATTAGTGCGAAATAAGCTAAAGAATAATCAGAGTAAATAACGTGTAACCTAATTATCAACTTTTATTACTTAAATAAAAACGATATTCTTATTTTCTTCTGGCTCAGAATTCCTCCTTCCTTCGGGTCACCTATCACCGTTATGACCAATCTTCTCTCTACTCTCATCTGCCCCTATCATTCCAAAGCTTGTCCTCTCTTCAGATTATAAAGTCAGAAAGTGTTCTGTTTCTCATTATCATTACTTCATTCCTCGGCGAAAACCGCTCTGATTTATATAATTTATAGTCATGATTACAATAATGTTTATTGCGTATAAGATCACAATCTCAAATATAATAATCAAAATGTTTTTCATTTTATGGCCTCAAAATGTAAGACGAGAACGAAACGAGTCGTTGATGCCGTCTTCGAAGAAAAACGCGCCGGTATGGTCAAAATGTAGAACTTTCGTCATCCTTCGTCGGACTTCTACGATTGTAGTTCCATTTTCCATTGGTTTGTTGCTAGTGTCGGGAGCTATCGAACATATGCTATCTAATTATTCGGTAGTTATAAACTAACCATTTATTCGATAGTTTCTTCCCGATAGTTATTAGTCATTTAGAAATCACTAAACTAGTAAATGTGCCAAAATAAAAGGGCGAGTGAATGAAAGAATGAGAGAACTGAATGAGTGAAAGAACTCCGGCTGTAGAAAGCAATGAAAACTGCTTAAAGATTTGACCGACGAAACCTTTTTGGTTTCGTCAGATTTCGTCGCAAACTTCGCCTGCCATTTTGTCCGTTGCTTTCGTTATCGCCTGGCACTGCTTTCGTTATTGAAATGCACTAACAAAAATCGTTTATTCGTTGGAGATGCCAGCGGCCATATTTTTATCTGCTGCTTATCTAGAAGCTTTCAGATCGAGTAAAAACTGAGGACAACACAAAAGGGAGACCAAAAAACGTTGTACGTTTCGCCTCACATTTTGAGGGGTTAATCTTTATTTTTATCTGAATTACTTCTATCACGCTCATTGCAACTTTCACGCTCATCCTGCGGAATTTATTCGGGTTGATCCTTGAGAACAAAAATAACGGGTAAGAAAAAGGCACTGCTCAAACGAAAGAAAAGCCTTTTTTGTTTAACAAGAAAATACAATGAATAACAATGGAACTTTCTGCACCAACTTTTTTCAGTTTTTCTCTGAATGAAAAAAAAACTAACTGAGAAACGAGAACGAAAGGCTTAAGCTCTTTGCCGTCTGTGTGTGTCCATTAGTATGTTCGAGTGGTTTCCTGCTTTAATTTTTTTACAAATTCTATTATTTACTCGCTCTAAATTTTTTTCTCGTCCATGCAATTTTTAAGCAATTTTTTTATTTTTTTTGTCTTACTCAATTTTCTTATTGTTTACAGAACTTCTTTCAGTTCAATTCAAGAAACTTTTTTATGTCAGTGTTTAACAAAAGCGTCAATAAAACAACAACACGAACAAACGAAAAAACATAGTTTAAACAGAAATGACAAAATAACTAACACAATTACCAGCATCAGTATTCAATGCAACAACTAAAGAGCTTCAATTGGTGATGACACTGCGGCAACGAATAAATGACAATTTAGGAAAAATATTGTGAGCATCCATCATGAAAGTCATTGAAATAATCCGCCATTACCATCACAGCATCACATTGTAGTAGATTTGTCTGTTATTTTTTTCAATAATTACAGCAATGTCCCTCGATTGAGCATTTTTTGTTGTTGTTGCTATAGTGAGAAACTGAAAGAATAATGGTAAAAAGGGAGATGAAAGAAATGGTTAGAAAGCGGAAATGAGTTGAGAACGTAATGAAAAAAGGGAAAAAATTGATGTAGTTGACGATGATGAAAATGTTGAGGATGATGATGAGAATATCAATCTTTTCATTTGCTATTTGTCATTTTAGTAAAATCGCGTTTCTTTAAGTAAAACGTAAAAACGGAAAAATTTCTAAAAATCACCTTAAATATTATTTTTAAAATCTCTCCCTTTTTATACTTTGAAGGATCATTAACCAATTTAATTTGTTTAATTTTACGATAAGTTTGGTCGTTACGAGAAAAGTTAAATAAAAGCGCTTACTGATTTTCGTAAAAACAATAAAACTAATATGAAACGGACTTAGTACAGATAACAACAACAACAACAAAAACGTCAACTACGAAACCCAACAAAACCACTCAAGTTTTCGCAGGCCAATCAGGTCATAATCCTTCCATTCATTCATTCATTCAATTAATTGAATTCGATTCTTTTTGCAAAATTTTGATTAAACATTTCCAAAATCGAATATCAGTGAATACCGTTAGTGTTGAAAGTAACGCCAGGGACGAGTAGACATAAACCTACTTTAAGCTCATAATAATCCCAACAATTATAAAATAATTGTCGATCCACGAATCATCAAAAAAAAAAAAAAAAAAAAAAAAAACGTGAAAACCAATAAATTGACTCAAAGCTGTTTTCATGTTTCAGCTTTGTATAATTCATTATTTATTCTGGTTTGTTTGAATTACTTTAATGAATAAATCAAGCACGAAGTAATAAAATAGAATAAAATTTTTAAAATTTTTTAAAATAACGAGGAAGAACGTTAAACAAATAAAGCGGCACAACATCGACTGCACGCTTTAGACGAATGTCACAAAAATTTTCAGTGGATTAACAACAATAACAGCAACAACGTGAAATGTGTTCGCGTATATGCGGATGGGAGTTGTGTTCGAAAATACAATAAAACGGAAAAAATCCACGGGGAATTGAGTTTGTGATTGATGAAGAAAGGAAGTTAATGAAAAACAGTTCAATGCCCTATCATCCTACTAATCAAAAGACTGACCAACATCAGTAGCTTAATCTCGTTTTCTCTTTATTTACTTTTAGTTTGACTGCCCTCTTTTTACTTTTTTTTGTTTCATAAACTTTTTCTTTATTGCGTTTTCTTCTTCTTCTTTATTTTAACACGAACAATACGTCCCAGATTGTGACGTTATTGCCGCATCAGAATCGTGAGGAGGACTGGTCGCTCAAGAGCCGCTCTTTCCACAGTTTAATGTCAGGAAGACATGCAGCCGCGATTATGTTTAAGGAGATATCTTGCAAACGGGAAAGGAAAGGTTGCAGCGGATCAGACGAAGTTGAAAAAAGAAAATAACTCCAATATGTTTGTTCTTTTTGAAAAAATTATTCGCATATCGAATGCGATTTTCAGTTGCTTTATCATTTTTTTCTCTATTTGTATTTTTTTTTTACTTCTTTAACGTGACGTATCGCTAAAGTGTATTATTAAACATCAGCCAAGAAGACGCGCCAATCCGACCGATCATCAAAGTGTTATCTGTTTTTCCTTCGACATTTTGTGCAATTTTTGGTAATTTTTTGCCATTCCGGAAAAGACGCTGCGTTACGTGTTCAAGCGATTTACAGTTATCACCTTTTATCCTTCTTATTTCGGCAAATCCTGGCAATCATGGAATCGTGCCACCTTGTGAACACTATTTCAAAGGGTTTTTATCCCCTTTACGTCTACGCCTCATGGACAAATTTTACAAAAACTTACTGAAAACTGCGATGTTCGTATTTTTGTTTTTGTTTATATTTAATTAGAATGTTTTGTAAGTTGTGTGTGTGCGTGTGCGTGTGTGTGCGTGTATGTGTACAATGTATACGGTGAGGCACGTATGGAAAATCTAACAAAATATTTATTTTATTTACTCTGCAATGTAGCGACGCCTTTTGTCAGCCCAGAAATATTTTGTGAAAGGACCACGTCCTATCTCGAGATTTTCATGGTTATCCGGATGCCACTTCACTTCATTGAATGTCGCAAACAAGAATTATAAATGATAATTACGACAAACAACAAAAATATCTTCACAAGAATATAGCAAAATCTTTTAAGGGAATTTATTTCAAAGTGTAGTTTCCGCTCCTTAACGTCAAACTCAAATCTTCCGGAAAGAGCACTAAATAAATTTTCCTAAAATAGCAAAATCAAGACTACAATTGAAAACAGAAGCGAGAAAAATGCGTGCAATCGAAAAAAGTTTTCAAAAAACTACTTTTAAAATCAGGTTTTTTAATCCCTTTCATTTTTTTCCTATTCTACGAGCACTTTTGTGTTTCGTTTTATTTCTTTTTATGATATAATAAATCTTTGTTTGTTTTGCTCGTGATTTTGCTGATCTAGCTCTATATTATTTTAATCTGTGGTTTTTGCAACTGTATAAAAACTGGTGGTTTTTTGTAATCTTCTGTTACACAAACTTCTTTTTTTACAGCAATAGAATATCATTGATGTTTGTATTGCTGAGAATCTATGCATTAGTTGTAATCATTCTTCCTTTGATGATTATTTTGAAGTCTGTACGGCTAACTAACTCCGTGAAATACATATATGCATATATACTTTTCGTGTTTAAGGACGTCAATCGACATGAATTAATTAGGTGTAAAATAATCCAAACCAACCAGTCAGTACAATCATAATCCTCAGTATTGATTAGTCTATATAAAAACTATATTGGAATAATAAAACAAATTAAAATAACTGCAACAACAACAACTACAACAACAATAGCACACACACACATTGCATTTTATACTGGCATTTTATATCTACGCGTTTGACACCATGGCTAGCTGCAGATATGAGAACAGCCCATCAGTGGGTAGAAGAAGAACGGAATGTAAATAAATGTAGAATTAGTAGAATTAGTAGATATTGGAGCATCGGAAGCAAGCACCCCTTGGCTTTATTGGTTTCACTTTTATCAAATTTTAGTTCCAAAAGATTTATGGCTTTAATTAAATTAACGCCATCAATCATACACATATTTTTTTAAAAAATTAACTTATTAATTGTAGTTTTCTAAATGTTCCCATATCAATCAACAATCTGATTGCAATGCTTGTAAATGGCAGCGAAATTAAGTCTCCTAGCAACAATTTTTTCATAACGTTTCAGCAAATCATTGAAATAAAATCAATTGATCCAATAGGTCAAGAAAAGTATGGCAACTAAAAAAACCTTTACGGGCACCACTTAATGAGGTTAGAGGAAAAAACACTGCCCTTAAACGTATGCCTTGGCATAAAACGAATATGCCGCCCCTCTTGGAGCGCTGAGTTAATAGAGACTGCATCAAAAACTTCCGCCCCGAAATCATGCCGCCCAGAGCGATCCGCTCCCACCCCGCCTTACCTACGCCATTGGCACCAGGACCAGCTGCCAGACCCATTTGCTCAAGGTATTATAAATTATGGTGTTTGTTAAAAAAACAAATGTGAGCACACTTAGAAGTTAATACACAAATCAATATGACATGTATTGCTAAATTAGTTCACGTCCCTGTTTGCTAAAGTGCTTTGACCCTAACTCAACTAACGATGCAAAGGGCTTTTGTGTCTGCCAAAGTGATATAGGAAGCTGTTCAAATATAATTTGCGTAGTCTAAAGAAGTCATACTGATGAATATGGAGTGACACGCCCACATTACTTATATAATGCTACTTTTTGTCCAGAATAATACACACGGAGTAATAATTCCATATTCATTCTTTTACCTGCATTCAAAAATCATAAGTAGTCGACGAGGTAGGCGAGCTATTTCCACCCCATTCAACTCCAACGCTGGTGGTGCTGATGGTTACTACACTGATAAATCAAACGAAAACATTAAAACATAAATGAAATTGGTGAGATTATGCAAGAATAAATGCAAATTATTATCGAATTTAAACGGATTGACATCATATTCATTTATTCATTTATTTATTGCGGTTATACGATTGTCAATTGAGGGGAAACTGATCTGTGGTGGCTTTTATGGTTATTTACAAACTTCAAATAATCGTAAAGTCACGGTCATTAATTTGGAAGAAAATCGTATGCTTAAACATTAAGAGAAAATTTTTCAGTAAAGGAAATATTTTCAAAAAACATCTCCAGTAAAATTTTGGTCAATAATTAAAAATGACAAATTGAAGAAGCTGACAGAAGGTAAAAATATATTCATTTGTATTAGATTAATAAAATCCGGAGAATTAAATTGTCGATGAACTTCCGAAGGACGAAGTGAATTAATATTTATTTTTCAATTTGGCTAAATTATTTAGAGTTCAGTATTCAGAAAAAATTTGAATAAATAAACTATTTAATATTACGTCTATGTGTCTATTTTTATATTACTTACAATTATTATTATTTACAATAATTCATCACTAAATGGCTGCGATGAAGATGTGATGTTTTTGTAGTTGTCATTGTAGTTGCTATTGTTGTTCTATCGACAAGTATTCATAACGCGCATTCACTTTATAAAAAAATGTTTAAAGTGAGTTCATTCGCCTTGACCTCAAAGACATAGAATGAAAGAATACAAAACCACCACGCAGAAAGAAATAATGAAGAAGAAGAAATATTTTAAATACACATGTATAGAAACACATAAATATAAAAGGTATTTCAAATATAATTTTTCTTCTCGTTTTTCTTTTACTATTATATTATTTTTATGCAAATTTTTACGATTTTTTTATTCTTAAGAATTACTTTTGCATTCAACGAATGTGTGCAACACACTTGAATTTACACGCATTTGTTCACACACAAACGTGTATACGGGTATGTGGATAATAGCTGCATTCTGGCAGATTAAAGTACATTTGTGCTCATGAAAAATAATGAGTATTCGAATCGCGTTCTCAAATCACTTAAATTATCATTCACAAATACTATGATTGTATTGACGCATGCATTGTATTTGACGTACTCGATAATAAATAATATCAAAACAGTTTGCAAAAAAATCTGATCGTATTCGATTTGAGAGATTATCACGAAACTGTTCTAGATAGTTACACACACATATATAAATGTTTTATACGTTAACTTACTATTTTATTATTTTACTGTAATATATTTTTTATATATGAAAGGTTTTCAATGTAAAAGAAATAAAAGATAATTTCAAATCCAAAAATTTCCTCACAAATATTATTCAAAATTCATTAAAGCGTGCGTTTTTCTCATTCCTCAATATTATAAACCAATACCTCAGTTATAAGTAATCAAAGAGTTATAAGTAATCAAAAACCGCGTGCTTTTATATAAAGATCTTAAGGGGTTCAGACTTTAACAATAGAAAATCGTAAATCTATTTCACTCATAATAAAACCATGCATTCATTGAAACTGCAAGAGAATTTTACAACAGAATTTTTCAATGGAAAACCACTCACCGAACATTCAATCACAAACGGGCAGCTCAATATATTCTCAGTAATTTTAGAGAAATTGATTGTGTA
The DNA here is from genome assembly GCA_963966595.1 of Physocephala rufipes. Taxonomy (NCBI): domain Eukaryota; kingdom Metazoa; phylum Arthropoda; class Insecta; order Diptera; family Conopidae; genus Physocephala; species Physocephala rufipes. The sequence continues at coordinate 24,478,789 of OZ016505.1, forward strand.
ATTTAAATTTTCGTTTTGTCGTATAAACTTCTATAATCCCAAAATATTTACTACAATTAGATATTAATGAATGTCCTGGATGTCTTACAAAACGCTCATCGTATTCAGAAAATCGCTTCCCGTGATCGAAAATCATTCTCACAGCAATACCCTCCATTACAATGCGTTTTAGATTGTATCGATGGTTTCAGTGTTTGTTGTGAGCACATTTCTCAGGTAGAGTTACATTAGGGAAATTTTCTTTCATGTCCAAGCATCGGAGTCATGGCCTTGTCGAAAAAGGGATAATTTTGAATTTGTTGGTCTCCACCAAGTGCACTTCCTGTGAGATTGCATGGACACTTGCTTATCTTCACTCTCTTCACCTTTCAACTCCAGTAATAATTTGATTCAAAATACATGACAGATTTTAATCACAATGCTCTATAAGTTCATGGCGACACCTGACCTTTTTTCAACATTTTAGCTTCAGTCATTCTAACGTTGCACAATTAAACCAATCAAACGATCACAATTAAACCACATTATAGACATGCTGTCAAAAAATCGACGAGGTAATTACTTATACTACTAGCAAACCTCACAAATCCTGAGAATATATTGAACCACCTTTGCTGTTAAAATATTTCAAAGAAAAGGCAGAAAATTTGTATATATTAACAACTAGCCGAGTGTTCGTCGTTACAACAAAATATTAACATCGCCATCCAGCGACGTATTTTAGATTTATAATTTTTTCATAAAATTTTTAAAATTTTAACACCATAAGTAGAACGTCCCATCGTTTCATAACAAAATGAAGTTAAGGAACAATTGAGTGAACATTTACACCAACGTGCTCCGCATGAATTCAGTTGATCATACTTAAACTGACCAAACTTTAACTCGTCCTTATTTTCGAACTTCAGTTATCGTAACGATAACTGTTTAGTTACGAGTGCGCTCGCTGGTAATCGAACGATTAAATACTATACACTACGAACGAGCGACCAACCTACAAACCGACTGACCGGCCACCTATCTACAGTCTCTCTTCTTTTTCTGCTTGAGGTATCGGTAACTTGGCCGGAAAACCCGGTACTTAATGTACTGAAATGCTGAAGACAAATTACTACTTATTTTGATGAAATGATTGACAGCTTATTTAATAGTTCGCGGAACTAAGAAAGGTTAGAAAATACGAAGAAGAAGATGAAACAGAAATGAAAGGAAGAAGATTAAAAGAGTTCTTTATTATACGAAAGAAATTCAAAGATTACGAAAATGAAGAAGGCTTATGATTAATATCATAATGATAACTATTTTAATCTATTAAATTATAAAAAAAAGAATGACATCAAATGAATGAATGAAGAATAACTAAAAGTTGAGCCAGAAATATGGAGAAATATCCTTTTGAAAATGGAAGGATATAATATAAAAATATTATATAAAACTATAGTAAGAACTAAGGAAAAAGAATAGGAATAAGTTACTGAAGCAAGAACTGAATGAAATAGAGAAAATTTCTCAAAGAAAAAATTATATACTCAAATATACCAAATTTATTTTTCAAATTTAATGAGCTTATGAAATAATAATCCGTTATAATCCCTAACACCTAAAATATCTGAAGGTTGAGCTATAATTTTATTTATTTTTATAAAGAGGATGTTTTATATATTATATATTTTTTGATAAAAAAACGGTAAAATAATACAATTATCCTGACGTAGTTATTATGTTGCAGAACATACAGATGACTGAATGTACCATCCAGTACCATCGATTTTATTACGGTTAGTTAACCCAAATCCTTTTTATAATTAATAAAATATTACATATTCAATTAGTTCTCGTTTTGAATGAGATTAGCCACTGCCTTGTAAATTTTTAGTCATTAATTAGCCATTATTTCACTGTTATTTTTTTGTTAGTGTTGTCACTATTATGTAAATAATGAATCATTATTATATTCTATTGCTTTCAGCGAAATACATTTCAGACAGTGATATTTACATATTTACAAATTTATGTTTTTATTTTTTATTTTTTATTTAACTTTAATGCTTTTAATTTTTAACTTCAAGAATTACATAAAAAGGAATTCAGCAAACTTTATTACTTTTAAAGACTTTATCCTCAGAATACTTTAATCTTGAATTTTTAAATTTTTTATTTGTTATTTATTTTACTTATTTAGCTTTTTTGTAGCTTCTACATTTTTTTAAAAAAATTCGAAAAGGCCCTAAGAAAAATCAGAAAATAAAAGAATAAAGACGAGCAAAGAAGAGCTCAAAATATCAAAAAAGAAAATGACAAATGAGTTGAATTGAAGTAAAATTAATCAAAACATATAATTGAAAAAGTTTTTAGTTAATATACTTCGCTTTTACTGAATATACTTCTTTCAAGTAGTCCAATCCATGAAAAGTAATGAAAAACGAAAATGATGTAATGAGAACTGAAGTATAAAAACGCTAAAAATCAGCATCACTAAAAGCACCGGCAATGCCGTGTAAACGGCTACCCCCTACCACCTCATGACACAGCTATAGCTAACACTAACAACAAACCGAAGCTTACATTCCATTCAGTTGGTTCGAGAATACCAAAATTTTAATGTCTGTCTGTTTTGGGGATGGCAAATGTAATGGCATTGTGGGATGATGTTGGATTGAATCGGTTGACCTCACACAAAGTGAGAAACGTACACGAAACGAACTAAGCTCACACTAAACAAAAGCTGAAGCGATTCTTCATTCGGTGAGTTTGACTGAAATGTTAATTGATTTTTAACAGAAATTCGAAGATGCCGGATGAGAAATTTCAGTCTATTCTCAACAGGATTATTGATCACACACCGACCGAACCCAATTTTTGTAAAGAAAACAATTACAAACAAACGAACAAACAAGTGAACAAATAAAATTGAAGGGATGAAGCTCTTCAAACAAAAACCAACGCACAAATTAGTTACTACAACAACAACGACCACAATTATTTTGTTTCCCACATAAATAGTTTGAAACAACGTAAGGCGAAGTAACGAACTAATGACACATTTTTCAATTTGATTTACTTTAAAAACACTCAAATGAATTTATAAAACAAAACAGAAGCAGGTTAAAAAAATTCATTCAAATATCGGACCAATAAGAAATAGTTGGAAAGAGTGTGTGAGAGAGAGAGGAACCATGTAAACAGTCAACTTGAAAAAAACAGTTCGATTTTGAAGTATTAGGACTACGATACAATCACAATTGCTTTTGCCATTCATTCACTTTATACGTCTGCATAGGATGTTCGATAGTAACCATCGTATGAGGGCTGAATGTTGGAGCAGCGACTCTGTACATTTTTACTACACAGCCGGTCAAACTAAAAGTTGGAGAGGCAATGAAATGGAAAAGAAATTAAAGTCGTTTACTTCGTCGGGAATTCATATCGTTGGCGATATATTAATAAATTTTATACCAAATGAGAAACCGAATTATTTCTTTTCCAGAAATTTGAGATCTAATTGCTTTTTCCATGAAAACGTCATGGATACGTCATAGCCCGTCAAGTGAACTGACAACTATTAAATAGTTCAAGCAAGCTATTCCAACGTTTGATTTGTTGCTTCATTAAAGGAACAGACATTCCTCTCTTAATCATTACAAATGTGTGCACGTACGTATTCTTAATGTTGCAAGTATTAATCTTTGTCAAGAATCAAAACATCTGCAATCAATAATATCATCTTCCTTCTACTCTCCCTTTCTCCGTCAAGACGTATTCGCATTCCATAGAAGTTCACTAACTCCTTCAAAATGTTCCACTAACTCTTAGCGCTTATGAAGAAAATAAAACAGCATTAATTTACATCTACTAAAGCTATCTGATTTCATTGCCAAACAATGCCACGAGATCACATTTGCCGGTTCTCGAAGGACGTACGAATGTGTGCAAATGAAATTATAAATTGCCCGTGATGTTATTTTCACCCTACACTTTAAAAGGCGAAAATACCTGTCAATAACAGACGTCGAGGTCTGATAACACGCAGTAACCAATTGGCTTCTCTTCTGTCTCTAAGTATTTACTGTCTCTTTCCTTCTCTTTGATCCTATCCCTCTCTTTCTGTCTTCCTCTCTGTCCTTTGCTTCTGCTAACTAAAGGATAAAAATAAATTCTGTTTGTCACCTGCAGCAATTCATGCGATTATATAGGTTTTTATAGCCTCGCTCCTTGCGCTCTTGTTCTTTTTCCTCTTCGGCTTATTCTTCTTTTATTGATTCACTTAAGATACAATTTTTTTCAGGTATTTGGCCAATTCCAACGCTTTCAAGGCATATGAATCTAAAATATTTCGTATTATCGAAGAAGGCTTATTAATCTTCATCCTATCTCTTGTCTTTCCTTGGTTTTCTTAATCTTTTTTTGAGGGCTGTTTCAATTTGATAGAGTTAATCTTGTGATTGACGAAAGCAATCAATTCTGAGATGATACTGTTAGTTGCCTTTCGTGCCTAAAATTTATATTGAAAGATTGTTATAAGCGCAGAAGAAGAAGAAGAAGGAGGAGACGAAGAAACGGTTGGAGCCGTAAAAAAATTCAAGAAGATAGGATTATTATATAAAAATAAAATACTACATAAATATAAAATAATATTGAAGATAAAAAGATTTGCCATAATCCATTAGATTTTAAAAAGTACACTTAAAGAAATGACGAGAAATATATTTAAATCCGTTGTTACTTTAGCATCCACTGACCGATTTTTTTTATTAAGATTTTAAAAAGATCATAAAGTCTTATATATCATATAACCTTATATATTATGGAATCTTACATATATATTACAATATAATTTATAATTTTTTTAAAATATTTCTTTCTTTTAATATTTTTAATTATTATCATAATTATTTCCTTAAAATGGTAATAAATTCATTTCCAAATAATTCGATGGTTAGAAACGAAATCAATTATTTATTACGTACTTATCTGCCATCGCACTAAGAATAGGAGGAAAAAGACGAAGAAAAACAAGAACAATAACAACAAGAATATACTACACTAAGATTATTTAATCAAATCAAAGTATGCAATACACCAAAATTTTTAAAATTTCTTCACATCAAATAATATTTACCACTTACAGTAATAATAATTTTACCTAAGTAAAATTTTTCACTTTTTTTTCGGCCCGATTGATTTTCAATCAATCCTACTTCGTTGGAACAATCTTACGAGCTTCAAAATGAATTCTAATAAAATACATTCACAACCCCTTGCCTTCTTCCCCTTATACTTACAAGCAAAATGATATTCGTTGATTGTAATAAATTTTATTTAGCGAATTCTCTGAAATATGAAATCCTTTCGAATAAATTATGACAACTCCTTCCTTCCCCGAATATTTTCGTAAATTTGGGTCTCAAAATGTTAGACAAAAATCTTTAAGAATAACGAATTCCTTGAAAGTCCTTTCCCTTTTTCTTCTTCCCTATTCCTTCTGACGTCATAAGCTGTCTCCAATTTTGAATACAGGATAGTTTTGTTTTTTGTGTAAACATCCATCAATTCACAGATGTTCGATATGATCAACGACAATGCGTTATAAATACTATTTTGAAATTAATGGGAGATATCGTTGCTTCGCCCACTCCAATTTTTACCCTTTCAATACTTTCTCCCTATTTTCATCTCCCTTAACGCCGGATGTCCGCCTTTGCTATTAAATCAATTGCTTGATTGGATTCTGCCCATCGGTTCAAACTTGAATCAGTTTAATAATAATCTTAATGTGTTTAGTTTAAGAAATTTGCGAAATTTAAAAATTGATGGAAATATAATTTATTTGAAAATTCAGAATGAATTTAATTTTAATTTAATCCTAATCAGATGACAACCAATTTACGATTAAACTGTGGAATTATAAAATGACTAGTTTTTGTAAAGTTTAAAAAAAATAATTAATTAAAATTACTCAAAAGTTCGGACCAAAAAACCGGTTTAGAGGTTTAATGTTAAGAAAACGGCACATGAACACAAGAAAGAAAAAATTGAAAACGAGGTCAATTTTATTAACTTAAAGAGTTTCACCATGTCTTGGAATATTATGTCTTTATATGCATATATAATTCCTTGACTGCAAATAATCAATATTCTCTATAAGAACCACCCCGCCGTCGCCGGATTTCATAATCTTTTTTCCAAAAAATCAAGCTTAATTTAAAATTTTTAATTTAAAATTTAATACGCCATTAATAATCTTCTTCTTAATTAATTATGCATTCTATATCTAAAAAATTCTTCAACACACATTTTAATCGCATATAGTTATTCTTTTAAATATTCTTCAGTCAATACAAATTCAACAATCATTTTTAATTCGTTTATATTCAAGCAAAAAATTAATTTACATCAAAGGAAGAAAGCTAAATATTTGTTAAAAATAGAAAATATTTTAAGTTTGAACGGTCCTTGACAAATAACGGATAGAGGAAAAAATTATTTCTTTGGAATTCTTCTACAGAATTCGCTTCTTTTGTAATTTATAAGATTTTAAATAAAGTTGTTACGACTGCTTTAGCCAAAATAGAAAAAAATTGCATTGATATTAAAATTTTCATACACACAGTTATAACCGCTCGTTCAAAAATTCCTTAATAAAATTCCTTTTCTTTAAACATGCTTGATATTATGATATTATTTGATATTAATTTTACTTTTAAAAATATGTATATATAATCAGAAACCTTTAGAAATTCCTTTTTAAAATTTTTTTGCAGGTGCCCCGAATTCGTTGCTTCTCTTTTTTTCTTTTTAAATGTCTTCCATAATGCAATTTTTTCTTCCAATGTAACTTCCAATAAAGACCCCTCACTTACACTTCGCCCACTCGTCTAAAAACGGACACTAATCTATTGAAAGAGCTTACAAAGTAATTAACGTCCGACAAACAGATTTCATAGAATGACTAACCAACGTGGCCGCAATACCATGCATGGGTACCACGCATCTCAAGGCGTTTCGGAAGAAGACGACGAAGAAAAATCCGAATTGGCAAACTCTACTCAGTAACGATCGGATCTAAAGTTGTGTCGCTCGATGTTAGGGCTGGTTAACCCTCTCAAAAACGTTTAATCTCTCCAGCACACCTGCTACATTAAATTCCAACCAAGCAGCGCCGGTGATGCTGGTGTCGATATAGTGAGAAGGAATAACAGAGATTTAGAGGGGGTTGGAAAGGGGAGACAGAGTGAACTCCAGTCTGAACGCGAAATCCATGATATATTTATAAACACACATAAACGCACTGCATTGCCAAAAACTAAGAACAGCTCAAGAACAGACACACTAAATCAGCTGGCTTGCTACTAAACAGCATTTTCGATCCATTATTAATTGGATTTCTGCTTGTAATAATACTGTTCGCATTATTAATTTCTTGGCAGGGTTTTCGTAGTAAACGTTCTTCGAATCGATGTTTGTGTTGCGTGTGAATGTTGCGAACCACGAAATACATAAAGCAACGTTTATTATACAGGATACTGATTATGGCGTATGGCGTATGCTCGGAGCGATGTCGCCCTACAACAGAGGCCACAGAGGCGTTGCGAACATAACGGCGACTTAATTATTCAATGGCACTATTTTGGCAACACATTGTTAAAGCTTAATAAGTTTGATGATTTCCAGTCTTATTTTTGCGCTAATTTAAAGAAATGTAAATTTTTAAGTAAATACTAAAATTAATGTGATTGTAATGAAATTATTAAAATAGGAAACTTTAGAAAAATTTCGCATTATTATTTACTAGTAAAATTATACAATTTTATATTAGCTAACTTTTTGTTAGTCATTAAAACTTCTTATTAATTAATATTAAGAAAAATTGTTTTTCTCTACGCGCAAATTCTAACGTGCAAGTTTACTTTAAAAGGAAAGGACAAAGCAAATAATTCATTTAACTCGAACAAAATAAAGAATTTATTTCACGTGCATGTACTAAATTCAGTTTAATTAAGTTAAAAGAGAATAAATAGCACAAAGTTATTCAACAGAATTCTTTGCCTCACCTGTGGGTACACATGCGACCTGGCCTCACACTTTCCTTATACTCACCTGTTCGGGTCTCCAAATGTTGGTGATTGTTAAGGTTGAAGAATACTATAAAATATCTTCATAAAAATTTAAAGTTAAGTAAAAATTATAATGATTTGCATTGTAATGATTTATAACTTTTTTGAAAAATATAAAACTTATTAATAGTGTTTATAACTATCGTTTATAATATGCTAGGCCGATCTCGTTTTAAAAATATTCCCCAAAGCTTCGGGAATATTTAAGGTTTTCAAATTTTGAATTTACCAACTTTTTAAGTTATTTCAACGACATTAAAATCAATTAATATTTTGCAGAACATATACCGTCTACTAAAATAAAACGTCTACTTTTCAACCCATAATTATTATTATACAGTTCATCATTACATACACCAAGCAACCAATTCAACGAACACCAATAGACCGAATTTAGGAATTTGTTTGTCTCATTGATTGAAGTTTTGAATGTGTGGGTTGTTCTTCTTTAAACTTGATAAAAATTTGGCAATGTGCGGTAAAAGACCAGCAGACGTTCTGCAGCTTTGTGGCAACTTACAGACAGCTCTTCCTATTTTGTCACGTCTGTCTCTCCGACTAGAAAATAAACCTTTATTTGACCCCAGTCACTTCTTTCACATCAAACGAAACGAAGACAAGGTCGTCTATTGTCAATGTTTTATTTTTTCAGAAAACAACTGATAAACACTTCTTGTCAGCGTCTCAGAGTGAAAATTACCAATTTAAATTTAAAACCCTTTCCTAGGCACAAACGTCATCCCATTTACATAGCTTGATATTGACTTTGAAAATGGAATTTAGCATGACAGCGGGGGCACAAGCAATCTCCATATATCTTCACCAAACTCAAACCCAAGTCCCCTATCTCTCCCCCTCTCCTTCTTTCAGTCTATCTCTCTCACTTTAATTGAACAATTTCAGTTTAGTTTGATTTTCTCTTTTACCCACGATGCTGTAAAGTTAGTCTCTGTGGGGGCTCATGCGATGTCGGTTCTTTCAATTGATTTAACCCTTCTCACTTTGTTCTCACTTGCTGTCCGAGATGATTTCAATTTTCTTTTGAATAATTTATCCCAAACATTTAAACTGTCAACCGAAGGGAGACGCCAAGCAAAATGGATAATGATATTGAAGATATTTATTCGTACTCGTTATTTAGACTGATTCCAAGAAACAAAAGGGAACAGAAGGAGAGAAGGATTGGTTTAGATTACTTTATAGTACATATTGCAGAATTCTGACATCAATTTACTTGACAGTTTATGGCATAAATGGCAGCTACCAATTCCAAATGTCTTTCATTCCGACTTTGAAAAGTGTTCGGTAATTTCTTCTTAAACTTTTGTAATTCATAGACTTTTGTATAAAATAGTAAACTTTGCTCTACCGTTAGAACATATAAAAGTTTTATGAATTGCGATAAACGCTGCATTTTAAATTTAAATTCAGGATTTAATTTTAGAGATAAATTTAGGCGTTTCACAGTGTATACGACCGTTTTGGATGGATCGCTAGAACATCGTCCTATGACTGCTTAAGAGTCTTACACACAAAGCGATATCTGTAAGCGTGATCATCTGCCAAATATCAAGCATATTTTCCGAAACAAAAAATACCATTTTTTCTATATAAAAACCTTTGCCCGAATGGCTCAAATAGCCCGCAATCGACTGGAAATTTGTATGTGACATGAAATACTAACTTATACTCTCGTATTCATCGTATGTTGAAATCGAACTTCCTAGGAGTCAATGTGAGGGACTAGTCATGAAATTTTTTCTTCTACCAGGAGATAAAAATTTATTTAAATTACATTCCTTTGCCACCATGAAGTCCTTCTTCTATTAAAAGACAATCCAATAAATGCGAATTTATTCTACAAAATATTTTTTTGAGTAATAACATCAAATCAAGCAATCATGAAAACAACCAACTCCGTTTGTGCAGATTAGATTAACTTCAATAAAATTGCGTATCTTGTATTCACGTTTTGGAATGTTCCAAGATAGGTGCTGTATCACAGTAGATGAATGACAGTAGATGTTCCAAGATAGATGTTGGTGACGATTCTCATTATCATTACCAGCATCATCACCTTTCTTCATTGAAAGAAAAATTTCGGTAAAGTTTCAAAATGCTGCAAGCAATGAATACGCAAATTACGCCTATGAGCAAAGTGCACGATGGTTACTAAACCGAATAGCAAATGCAAAGTAAAATTATACCGACTGTGTCTATGATGAAAATGGTGATGATGACGATAACACATTCGGGCACATGGAAAACCGTTCATTTTCAATAAATAGGCAACCAGTAGGCATTAAAAGCGTTGTTAAATGCTTTGAGAGTTTGGTTTCCTGAAGCTATTTCTCGGTGTGATATTTCATCCATTCGGAAAGTAGCAATAAGCACAAGCACTACTACTACCAATATCATCAACAACACTAAAGCATTAGCACTAACTAGTCAGGCATTTTGCAGGAGCAGCCTACACCGTCGTATACCTCCCATAGCTATGATTTTGGTAGCATCTGCTGATGTGACATCGAATGAATTCTTAGCCACTTTTCCTGACTAGCTTTTTGTACGTGGATTGATGTCTGCTCCTTTTGATGATACGAATGGATGATACGAATAATTGCAAAATTTTGAAGACTTGATGGAAAAAGAGTATGGAGCAATCTCTGCATGGCCACCAAATGATTACAATCATCTTTGTGAGATCTATTTGTTCGACAAAGTTGGTTAACACGTAATTGAAGGAGGAAGAGAAGATAGAGGGAAGGGAGGTGAAATTTCGTGTTGTCACGTACTTAATAGAAAATCGCTTTCAACAAGGGAAAAATTATTGTATGTAAATGTTAAATATTTCAAGACTTTCTCTAAGAATTTTCCTCTCCTATTCCTTCCCAGAAAGAAAGACACAGTCAGCCCTGTCAGCCAACAAATACAGATGATTATATTGACAAATTTCCAAGTTTCAAGATTTTCACCCTTCAGGTGTGAACACCTCCCTAGTTGACTCCGAAAGGAGAGATATCGATATGGCGTGGGCTGCTATTGATGTTCAAGGTGGCTACAGGTGCTTCCGCGGCAGAATGAAGTAAAACTATACCAGAATAAGTCCCATGACCCGGGCTCAATCATAGCTAACACGAACTATGAGCATAAACTTCTTGTGGTCTTGAAAATATCCTTAACGAAAGATGAAGAAAGCAGAAGAGATAGAATATGAAGATGCAATTACTTTTGTTGTTAGTTTTCTTTGATTTTGAAGAACCACACAGACGAGTAATTCTAGCAACAAAACACAACAGACTTGTTTACACCTTTTCACTTCTTCCCTTTCTGTCATTCCGTTCTCTCCAACCACGTTTTGATATGGCGTGTTGAAGAACATCTACCACAAGTTACTTCACTGGATTGTTTGGAAGAACCTGGAGTATGTCTGTTTTTCATGTCGCGAATACCATATTCGTAGGCAGAAAATTGGACACCGACTGCCTTCAAAAGTGTGGCCACGTTTGGTTACCTGACAGACAGTCGTCAAGAGACGGAATCTGAACATTGCGAACAGAAGTAAAGAAGACAAAACTGAAGTGAGATCATTGAAGTGTTTTTTCTAGAAAAAAATAGCACAATGAAATAAATAGAATAATGATGAAATAAAAATTACAATGCATTTTATTGTCTTATTGAAAACTATGTCGGAATTGTTGATGAGAAAAATTTGTTTTTTTTTGTTGAACTTATGAAATCCTTATCAATATATTTTCCATTAATGACATAACAAATCTGTATGTAATTTTGGAAGCACCAATGGGGCTTCTTGGGGTCACGAGCTACCTCAAAATGTAATTCGAGATTACTATTTTTACTTCCATAGAACTCGTGGGCAAATAGTGTTTAAACATTATTAAAACCGCCCCCTTCCAACGGATAACTTTACGGCTATGTCTGTAAGAGTGAATATAATCGAGTAAAAATACTGTTGGACAGGAGCGTCCAAAGAATCGGCGAAAAATTAACCGGTTGATGTAGCAAACATAATCGAGCTGAAGAAATCGAGTTTAAAATTGGCCAAATCAGGCCATTGTATGCTGTTCTCAAGCATCAAGTGAATTTTTGGAGTCCTTCGCGTAAATGCACATCATTATTAATTTAGCATTGTAAAACCCTTATTAACCCCCTGACTGTCTGATTTACTCGACTTTTCTCTGCTAGGTTATGTCCTTGTTGGGAAGAATGCAACATTTTGATTGCTGAGCAATCTTCATAAAATTATTTATAGGCGCATTTTGTAAGAATACTAACGTATACACTAAAGTGAGTATATCCAGCTATAAAGGATGCTACTTAACGCTTTTATGGTTATCAGAAGGCCGAACAAGCATTTGATTTGCTCGGGAGCACCAACTGGTTTTTACCACTGGTTGATACCACCTACCATCTCAGCCATCGTTTGTCACTCTTCCCAGTGACAAGTTTCGAACGGTGTCGGGACAAGTTGCAACATCTTGTTTTATTTCATGTTTTGATGACAATTAAAATGATTTGTTGCAGTATTTTTTTATCATGCTGCAGGAAAAAGATCCTCCGTGTAGATGCTCCTGGGTGGGTCCAGTGACGCCTGTATGTTTGAAGCGACAATGCGCTTTTTGTAACATCAAAAACAAGTGATCAATTAACGCAACTCAATTTTAAATGGCGTGATCATTAAGAATTAAAGAACTGATAAATGTTCACAGTAATCAGCCATCCCCAACACATACCATTTTCATCCTGTGTGACAATAGTTCCTTCGATTCATGACAAACCCTTCAACTTATGTCAATCACATGAACCCAAACCAATTCCTTCACCTCATATCAAACTCTTGCTTGGAACTCCGCTTGTCAATTTCTTCACTCCATATCAAATCCTTTATCTCATGTCGAAACCTTCACCTCATGTGAATTCCCTCACCTCTGTCGAATCCTTCACCGCAGACCAAAGCCCCAATAATGGATCAAAACATTCAATTGAAAACAGTTGAAACGGTCAGTTGAAATGGATTCTACCAATGTTACTGAAGTTGTTTGTATATTCTTCAACTGGCATTCATTGAATTTTTAGAGTGGTTCAAAATTTCAATAATGTTAACTGCTTAATTAATTTTGCTGCTTTTGGAGGCAATTAAAACGCATTACACAACTTGTCATGTTATCCCAAGGGAAACCATGCTGTTCGAATTGAGCCTGAATTTTTCCCTTATTCTGACTTTGGTCATGCCATCATGCTGTCTTCGTTCCATCGGCGACAATGCAGCACAAATCCAAGCTATTTATAAACCATGCACGCATTTGTTCATGCTCATGCGATCACTTTTTGAATGTTAAGACGGTGATTTTGCGAGGATGGCTCGGTTACGAATGTAACCGATCTATTTAAATAAGATTTCGATAAAGACTTTTTTACCTCAACGAAGACATTTCTTGTAAATGTTGTGAAGATTCAGAGATTATGGTGGATGATGGGGTGCTGAATGGAGTGGAGGTGGTTAAGAGAACGAAAAGGAACAAAAACAGGAATACAAATTGTTAAAGAAAACAACTAGAAGGGAGAACGCATAGCATAATAATAATAACTTTAAGGTGAAGGTGAACAGACGACAAAATTTAATCAGTTTTTGAAGACAAAGAGGAAGATCGATGCGGGGAAAGCCAGATCAAGGGAAGATTAAAGCAAAAATATTAGTTATGTTACAGATGAAAGGCAATAATAATTACTACTCATTAGAAAGACAAGACAACAAAGGTCATGATGATGATCAAGAGGCTGTGTGATAATGCCAAAACGTTGATGGAACTAAAGTGATAACTGATTGCGAAACGATTATAGAAGTGATAAATGCGGTAATGGTTACACAAATGCTACTAAGGGTGAGGACGAATAGGTATAAAAAACTGAATTCGAAATGAAAAGCGACAAAAGAAAACAGTGAGAAAGAATAGAAGAGATAATTATAAAACGGATTGTAGAACCACTAAGAACCACTGAGACTAAGAGACTGAACCACTAAGACTGAACGCTAGCATTAAGATGTAAGTATGAATGCAATTAAGAATGGAAAGGATACTTAAAATGATTTTCTAAAGAACTAAATGATGTTTAAAGGACAGTGTGCAAAAAATGAAATTGAATCAGGAATAATATAAAGCACATAGACATTCTTACAATGTAACCACTAACAGTTTGTGAGGCTAAGGAATTCACTGATTTAATTTGACACTCGTAGCTAAATTCTCAATGAGGGAGACACCTGCTCGTCACAGTTACCTTTTATTAAATCAGAACTTGTGGAAACAAAACACAATAAACCTTTACAAGAGCGTCGGCGAAATGTTTGCTTCGGCCATCGCGCTGCTTCAGAAGTAATACGATGCTCTGACATTTAAGAGAACGAAACACAATTAAACATTACGCACTCGACTACCAACCAATCCGCTAACCAGTCAACCAACCAACCAATCAACTCAGACGACTACATCAATGATTCACTATTGTGTCGCTGATCGTGTCATTGTTTCGACGGACTGAAGTGGAGTCCAGTCTCCTAGCACACACTTTCCTCAAAAACCGTAAACAAATAAATGAACCAACCAAATGAGAACAATTAATTAAGCAAACGAAACACGTTCACAACTGCCAGCAAAGGCGATGATGAATCGCGTGATAGAACAGCGAGGATATCGGTAGTAGACAGAAGGACAGCGACAGCACAGCGAGGAGCTTTTACAGCATCGGGACCCAATACTTCAGAGTCAATGAATTTTATTATTTACGCGCATTCAATTTGCTTTAATAAGAAAAGGCAATGAAGATACGAGACAACACTACAAACACAATTAATTGATATTGCCAATGGTCTGTAACCAACCTATCGCCATCGCCAATCGATCATTTCAGTTTGTTATTTAAAATATTTTAAACGATTTCCTTCAGAATTTGTATTATTTATATTTAATTTCTTTAAAAATGAAATAAAATAACATTTAAAACAAATAACATTTTTATAGATAGATCGAAATCGTGTTTTTGCACCGGGCGGTTCTGAAGAAATCTATTCTAAAACCTAATACGAAATTATCATAAATTGAATGCTCTTCGAACGAAATAAATGGATCGACTGCATATCGAGATGAAACCTTGACTGAATTTAAAATAGCAACGAATTTCTCAGTCCTAAAAACTTACAATAATGAGGACCATGGTGACGGTGGTAATAACTAAGATTCCAGCTGAGACTGTTGTAATACTGACGCTACCTGATTTCGCAGTGACGTCTAGTCATATTTGCATAATGTTTGAATTCTTCAAAAACTGAACCTTCTTTTAAATCACACACTTTTTGTGCACCGCTTCTTCCAAATCCGCCACCGTTATTATCCCATTGATTTCTTCGTTTTTACCCCACTTTCCCGAACTTCTACAGTTCTGAGTCTTTGATTCCGCGGTCGTATTTCATGAGATGAGACTTAACAAAGTACACGTAAGCCTACAAAGTTGCTAATGCATATTATCTTCCTTTCTTTCCTTCCTTCCTTTCCATCCCTCCTTTTTTTCAATCTTTCCCTTTTTTCATGAAAGAAAGATTCAGTGGATTGCACTCCATCGTTTGAAGAGTGAATATTTTAGAAGTATATTTTTGTATAAAATTTACCTTCATTCTCACTACGTGATGCTACAAATCATTGACAAGATACAGCAAGATTTTATGTAAAAGTTATTTAACAAGTAGAATATATTTTCTTTGTTTCTTCTTGGGTTTTTGTTCTTTAGTTTATCGGCATGATTTTTGATATCGATTGAATTAAAAAGGACGAAATATTATATAAAACTTAATGTAATAAAACGTACCCACTAAAGACAGGAAGCATTCACGAACAGATTTTAATTTTGTAGTAAAATAATAATAATATCTAACATATTTTAAGCATGGTAATTAACATATTCTTTACCAAACAATTCCGAACTATGAAAAAATTCGAAATTAGAAATATTGATATTATAAAGTAATTTTAGGATTCGTAAATTGTGTATCCTTGCCTAAAGTCGCCCACTTTTGCCTTTCTCATAACTCTTTTTCCTGTGAGTTTATCCTTGGGCATTTTGATTCGTTTTGTATTCGATTCAATCCAAGGGGTTGATAATAATATTAATACCAAAGGTAGCGATGTTAGTGACTCAATGTAAGCGAGTGTAAGCATTATTACAACTGATAACATTGTCATAATATTTCTCAATGTGTTCACTTAATCCATGTAATGACTATCATGCTATTGAGACGTTTATTTTAAAAATAATTTCAAAGGCGTTTTAAAGAAAAAACGTTTGACTTATAGAAAATTGAAGTAAAAATATCCAAGTCTTCCATTTATTTTTTTAAACCGTTTGAACGGTTTTAAGTTTTTTCTGGGCACATGCGACTTTTTCGTAGGTCCGTGATTTCATTCACTTTTAATGTCCTCCAACTTGTGAGGGTTCATTAATTCAATATCTGAAAGTGTAATGATGCAGAAAAACATAAAGATTTAGGCACTAGATAAGGTTATGACATCGCCTAAGGCGAGTATGCAGACACGAACTATAGGGGATGAACTCGATTCAGTAATTGGGTTTATTTTATGCTATTCTGACTGAGATGGTGATGTCGGGAATGGTGATGATGATGTTGATGACGGTGATGATAAAGACTACGGGAACGGTCATGTTGCTTTGTTAGTTTCTTGTTTTGTTTTTGTTTTTATTTTTATTGTGCTTCGATCACATGCAGATCCTAGATAATTGCTATCCTCGAACAGACATACGCCCAACGTGTTGCGTTTCTGTAAAAGTCGCGACCCTGGGGAGAATACAAGATTCTCAGAACACAGCAGAGCTTTGATTCCATTCCCGCCTTCCCCCTCTTTCTCATTTGGGCTTCCTAAGGGAGGTGGCGGAGTAAGGCATAAAACGCACAGCTTGGTTTATGATATTTAAGATATTTATTCAATTATACACGTAAACAGCCGATGTTTACCCTTTCCCAATTGTCGCACAATTTCATTTGGTGTTTCTCTTGAAGACATTAATACGTCATGTTGCATTACGTCGTCAGTGTTCGGATTGCGTGTTGGTCGGCTTATATCTGACTGAGGCTCCCCATTCGATAAATGTGTCGCTGTGTCTCCATGTTCGTTGGTCTCTCTTACTCATTGGCAAACCACCTTTTCCGTGTAGTCATTCCGAGCCATACGATCGATTCCCGATGACCACGAGAAGGTGTAAAAAACAACTCCATGGCATGTCCAGAGTTGTTGGGAAATTGTTGCGATTCTTTCATAAATCGAAAAAATAAATTTTTTGCGACGACTCTTCCCTTCCTTCTCACCGATCACGGCATTCCAGCTGTTGTAAAGTAAAAAAATTCAAATTGTAGAAAAACACGATTATAAATATTTGCTCATTTCATCTGATTAAATTTGACAGAATCCTTAAAAAGCATGGCAACATTTTTCTACCTCTCTGTTTGGGAACAAGTGTCAGGCAAGTGCCTTTGACCACTCGGTTAACTCGCAAGTGCGTTGCACGCGCACGCGCTTGTTCACGTGCGTCTGTAGAATCATCAGTCTCTTACAAAAACAGGAAGGAATTTTATTCGATAAATAATTTCTGGCCACGCCATGAAAAAATGTAATTAATGTGGCAAGTAATAAAGTTGTTTTCTACCAAAAAAAAATTGCAATTATGTTAAATTGCTACTTATTATGCTGCTGACGTACGAATGGCGATTATTTTGTTTCATGCATACGAATGTTTTATTTTATGCTTGCAGTTTTAGTTTGTCATCAAGGGTGTGCAAGTGTATTTTGAAATATTCAGTGGTGAAAGTCATGGTGGTGATGATGGTGTGTGTGATAGGTTTTTAAAATTTTCGCCCCTCTAGGCCTCACCGCGACATCGTACTGCTCTTCATTGCTTAATTAATTCGCATCATTCAAAAGTCTACATATTTGCCCTCTCCCTCTTGGTTTTTTGCAAAGGATTTTTGCACTTCTTTTGCTCAACATTTTTTTTTACAAATTTTTTAAAACTAACGACTTCTTCTTAAGTAAAATGTGAAAAATGCCAAAAACAGCTCAATCCCTTCAAAATATTGCATTTTTTATTCGATCAATTATTAATTTGTTTACATATCCTTTGTGTTTGAGTTAAAATTTACGATAATGTTAGCAGCTACGGGAATGTGGTGCCAACAGAGCGATGTGCTTTTATGATCCAATCGGTAACTCCCCTGCAAATATTCGCATACACGCACTCACACACATACATACTCATACGTAGCCAACTTCCAAATTATATTTATTCCTATTTCCTGAACTTAGCGTGATGCCGAGGAATTCTCAAATGTCTGTAACGACAAGTGCCCGTATAAACGTGCAAGCATACGTGCAATCCCAAAGCAAAACACACGTATACGGACAGACAAATTTGCGCATCTATTATACCTTCTCTGACATTATTTTATGCGCAATGATGCGTGCAAACTTGCATGCATGAGGAAGGTTCGTTCCACACGCGTGATTCGTTGTAGCATCACTTGTTTGCAACATTGTCGATAAGAGAAGCGTTCTTGAGGCGATAAATTAACTGTATCTCGAAGCGGGCATCAAGCAGAGCATGAACTTGGTTAAAAATAAAGATAGTGAAATGGAGGGAGGAGAGAGAAAGTAGAAGAAAATTCAGTGAAAATCATTTGGCTTAAAAATAATCACTAAGGTGAAAAACAGCATCATATGGTAACAACTATCATCACGGCTATAATATTACCAACACCATCACCATCACTATCATCATGATCATCATTATCATCACAGTTACCATTACACAACATCCCTTGGCGTTATAGCCCTCTGCATCATTATCATCATCGCCATCGTCGTTATTCTCCTCAATTATATTATCAGTAATAACTATAGAAGGCATTATTCATAGGCAGTACGTGCGAATATTTATTGTCAGACAGAGTAAGCCCCAAATACTAACCGATCTAAAATTTAAGGCTTTCTCAATAAGGACGTATACAAATTTAATAGATCCAATTGAAGCGGCTTCGATGCTGTGACAACGATCTCTCAGGGAGTTTAATGTAAAAAATCTAAAATTCGTCACTACATAATCTTAAATCTCACGCGCGGTAATAGTCCAAAAACTGACCAAATTTAGACTAACCTTGCATCCAAGCACAATAGCTATATTGTTACTGATACATCGACCTATGAGTTTCCCAATACAACGGCAGTACGTAATAGAATATAATAAAGAATATAAATAAAGTTCATTCTTATTAATCCATTAAAGCCTTTTGAGACGACAATTCCGATAGAAAATTGAAACGAACTTGTCATCAACTCACAATTGAGTACTTGTGTAGAGTTGGTTGTAATGAAGTAATAAAGTAATATTTCTTTTAAAATTTAGAACTTACATAAAAATGGAAATAAAATGGAACGATAAGGCAAAAAGCAATATTGGCCACGCAACATTAGTAGGAGTTTAGTGAAACCAATAACGAAGTTTTGAAACTTTAGTTAAGTGTCAATAGCGATTACCGTAAGATTAACCGATCTCCAAGAAATGAAATTTAATTAAACCCAAAATTATGTGAACAGAGTATGTCGTCATTTTTACTACTACTTTTCTTATAACTCTCACGGCTACCTTTTTGGCTTTAGAGAGGAATTTTTGATAAATTCCAGTATTAATTACTTTTACAATTAAAGAAACTAATTCTATGTTCAGTTGCATTCAGATGCATCAAAAACAACACCATCGCAACGAAAAAAACGCGACTCAACAAAACACTCGTAGTAGCATACTACACTTTTTACTACACTACACTCGTAGTACGTAACAACAAAAAACAGCGCTATCAATTAGCAGTGCTTGATAAATATTCCACAATAACAACGAACGATTAGTTACTGATTAGAAGCATACTCATACGCCATTGTAAAATTATAGTATGCGCTATTTCATGACACTCGCTAAGGGGATAAATAAAGCACTTTTGCTTCCAACGGTGGCGGTTCGTCTCGTTTTCGCACATTTAGTTAATTGTGCAATTGCTAATTAAGCACATACAAATGTTCAACGCCTTGAGGTATGTAATTATAATGTTTGATTAAAACAGAACCATGGCGACGAATGGTAATTAGCCTAATTAATTAACGAATTAGAATCGAAAAAGACATAATATATCGGTGCACACATACGCAAATACATAAAATAAATTCTTGATATGCTTTTCGGTTTCCGACAGGGTGAATGGATTAATTTGGAAGGAATTTCAAATAATGATTGTAGATATATTTTTAAATAAGAGAAAAATCCTTTCAAAACTACATGTTAAAATAAGAGAAGACTTCCAAAATTTAGTGAATTAATAGTGCTTATAAAGAGCTATTACATCTTCTACTACGACCTCCTTCTGGAAAGATATGCGTTGACAAAACAGTCGTAATACAAGCTCCGGAAATTCAAAAGAACCTCTATCTCTCTCTCTCTTTTCGCTGCGAATGTATACCCAAAAATTGTTCCGAGATGACTTTGTCATTTAAAACAATTGATTGTAATTCGGAAAGCAGTTTTTATATTATAGGTAAATTTTTATATTATAGGTATAGGTATAGGTTCAGTGCCAGAATTTATTCTCTTTACTGTATCCACAAACACACTACTAGACTTAATAAGATTAGTACATAGATTTCTCTTGAGGCTGGGGACTTTTATTGAAAGCCAATTAGATATATATTCGAGTATTATAAGATATATTAATTGAAAACATTTTCAAAAAATAGAAGTACTCCATTGGGGTAAAAATTTTACTCGCTCTAAAGTTCTTTTTTTATTTTCTCAGCCTTTGCTCTTTTCCTTAATGTTGCTCAAACGTATGAATTATCTTCAGTACGTCCCCAACCGCATTACCGTCAATGAAAAATATGTTCATGAAATTCGAGGATTAAATGATCTGTCGAAAAATTTCCACCATTTTCAATGCTCGTCATTTACCATCGGTCATAATCTTAAGGCATTTATTCATCCACTCAGAGATAAAGTGCACAAACAAACGATTTAAGGAATATTGTCAACAAATCAAAACTAAAGTAAACAAACAAGAAACCCAAATAGACGACAAACGCACACAGCAATGAAATAAATGGAAGCAAATGGAATGATAAATAAACA
The DNA here is from genome assembly GCA_963966595.1 of Physocephala rufipes. Lineage (NCBI taxonomy): Eukaryota > Metazoa > Arthropoda > Insecta > Diptera > Conopidae > Physocephala > Physocephala rufipes. The sequence goes on from OZ016505.1 coordinate 24,500,154, forward strand.
CGAGTGAAATATATGTCAATAGTTTTATTGTTACGAATGTTGTTTTGTTATTGTATCGTGGTTTTACATTTTTTAAATACTCAAATCTCGGCCTATCCGTATGCTGTAGAATAATGAAAAGGATTACTAATTTATATAACTTCGGGTTTTTAATAAAATAAATCCATAGCGATTTATATTATATATTATAAAATCCACGTCCGTATATTTCAATAGTAATTTATTTAATTAAACATAACATGAATTACATTAAATTGAAAATTCTCCCTCAAAAAATTACGTCATTTTTGCGGAAGCGCGATTCGAACCTGTAGCAATTCGGGTGATCTATCGCAGCCAGTGCTATAAGATTAAAACCGAGTCATAATATTTGTTATATGTCCAAGTCAATCAAGTGAAATTTACCCATTTAGTTATTTATCTATTTGAACTTATATATATACACCAAAACACAATTCATGTTTAATATTGCTATATTGATATAACTATTTTCGTATATAGTGGACTCTGAGAGGACCGTGATTCCTTCAAATTTTTAGAACATTTTTTCGGGAAGGAAATTTTAAAATGACGTGCATTTTTGTGATCATGATACTTTTTGTACTCGCTAGTCTGGACTTCTCGGCACCAACTATATATTCAAATTCGCCGAATTCCTAATGATTTTCGGTTGGAAAATTGTCGTCCATGCATTTTAATCAATTTAAAAATATTTATAATTAATTTCCAGTACTAAAAAAATTTACTACGAGCAAATATTTTTGTGAGTTCAAAGGGGAAATACTAATCTTCGGTCCATTCAGTCATACGTCACGTTTCTGATAACCAAGAATTTGTTACTAAAAAATGCTTTGCAATGTTTCCAAAGTTTGAATTTAAAATTATAAAATTTTGGTACGAGGAAAACCATGTAAAGAAAAATTATAAATGAATTGAAGTTAGTCCAGTGGTTATGCCATTGCCCTGTTTGTTGTACCACAAGTGTGGTATGCAAAGAGTCTCGAGTTCAAATCCCGACGCAGCAAAGAAAATGTCAGTGTATTTCGTTTCCTCTCAATGATTGTTATTTACGAGAACATTCGATCTCTATCTTCCTTTGGTTTATGGGTAAGAGTTTTAGCACAACAAGTTTGTTTGAAACTCTAATCAACTAAGGATAGAATAAATCGTTCATACTTAAATGGCATCGTATTGCCGCAATTCTTGGCAATATTCTGGTGCCTACGTTTGTGTTGACCCGCAATCTGAAAAGTATGAATATAATTTCCTTTTGATTTTTTTGTGTAAATGGTATTTTAGAAAATTAACAAAAAAGAAATCATATTTAAATCACAATCTACAAATTTTAAGTAATATTTAATCACAACTATTTCTTTATATTTTCATGGTAACAACATTTTTTATGCATTATAAAAATTGTATAAACATTTCAAATATAATATTTTTTAATTAGGATTTTTAATAACTTTACAAATTTTTTAAATTGTTCAGTTTAATTTTTGTTTTTCAATTTAATTTTCAATTGCACACCAATAGTTTTTGTCCATTTAATAAAATCGAATTTAAATTTAACCAAATATTTTTAATAATTTCCGTAATCATGTCGAAAGTATGAAGTTATTAATAAAGATTTATTTTACTTATTTAAGTACCATCAATCTGTTCAAATCCACCCAACCGTCGGCAACCTAGTAGTACCAGGATATGTGGTCGAAGGTATGTAGCCCTTAGGGCAAAAAACTTTTAACCAATTCAACTCTAGAATTTCGCTTTCATTTATTTTACCATTTATATAAATCTTAATTAATAGTTTGTCGGGTAAAGTTTCAGTGAAATCAAAACTAATTTTGACGGTAAACAAAAGCAGCGCAAAGACAACAACAACAATGCCAACAAATGAAAATGTCACAGAACCGAAAAATGCAATGCAAATCAGAAACAAGTACAAAAAACAATATTCAATAAGATTTATTAAGGAAAAATATGAAAATAGAGAAAGATAGAAAGACCAGTAAATGAAGGGGCAAAATAAGAGAGAGGAAGATAAAGAACGATGAGAGTAGGGTTGAGAAGCGGATAATTTTATAGAGGAAAAGAAAAATGTAGAGGAAAATTCGCTGCTGGTGATTGGAAGAAATTGGAAATCTCGCGAAGTATTTGCGATGAATTTGCGCAGTTGGCGATAATTAATGGCCAACGAAATTGTGTGAAATACGAAGAGAAAAGGGAAAAATAAAAAGTTTAAGAACCATTTGATTTAATCCGATCACGAATCTGAAAGTGCAAAAATGCTGTAAAAACAAGAGAAAAAGAATTGAAAATGTTGCAAAAACAAAAAAGGAAAAATCTTAGTATCCACAGGAAAAATCTTAGTAGAGTACTTAGTACTTATTTTATGATATTACACAAATACAACGTCCTTAAACACCTACAAAAGAATTATACGTAACAATCAACTCTCGCACATACACATGTCTACACACATACACACATTCACATACGCATAAACACCGATTTCATAACATTATTACTTCGGGTAATTGTAAGATAAAGAAGAAGATAAGAAGGCAACTGATTGGAAACATTAAAGCAACTATTGGGTAACTCTCCTGAATCTGTCTGGTTATATCGTGATTTATGTGATACTACCAGAAGTGTCATTTCTTACCTTCTACCAATGGATTAACTTGTCAGAAATAAATAAAAAATATAGACGAATTGAAAGAAATAGACGCAGTAAAAAGACATAAAAAATATTATAAATGTGTCTTGTAATATAACCAAAAAACAAACAACAGAAATCGAACAACTAAAAAAATATTTCAGTTCGGCAATAATAAATCAAAACCCACGAGTCCACTCGTAATACCCAAAGAAAAAGAACAACATCACCACAAGCAGCATAATTTCTAAATTTCGAAAAGGATTTCACGCTGTTTGAGTAGAAGTCACTACGACATCATGACGAGCATTTGAAATGCACTTATTCTTCGACGGACCGACCAGAGAGACCATTCCGAAATTAGCCATTCCTAACAAAAACTTCTGTCTCTCTTCTATAACGGTTGCCTTTATTTACCTTGGGTTATTTTTGAAATGAGGCTTTAATAAATATGACCGAAAGGAATTCCTAAAGAGAGTCTACTTCGAGATCTAGCAGACGGAACATAAAGGAGACGACTTGACAGATGGATTGACAAAAAGACAGTCTAGCAATAAAAGGATTGGGAAAGAGGGGGAGGGAGGGAAGACAGTCTGATAACAAGATGCATTGTAGCGAAGCCCTGGAAGAAACCACGCAAGACACCAGCATAAGGGAAGAGGACAAAAGGTGGGAGACCAGGAGTGGAAGCCTCTTACTGGAAAGCGTCATTGAAATTCAATGAAAAAATGATAATTGCCAAGAGCAAAATTTTATGCTTTGTTAAACTTGCTGTCCTCGCCACTGCCAAGAAGAAGATAAATATGACGCCTTCTTTTTCGCAGTTTCTACCGAGTAAGAAGAAGAACGGGAAGCTCTTCCATCAAATTTAACATTAACCCGTGCATGAATTCATACGAACCAGTCAAACATTTAGACTCCGAATCACTAACACAAATCCTCATTTTTAATGCTTAATTCGAAAAACACATTTACTTTTAATAAAGTTACAATTTAAATTTTACATTACAAGATACAATTTAAAATTTTATTGATTTTAATTTTTTTTCCTAATTCTTGCTTATTTTGTTTTTTATCTACTCTTTATTTTTATTATTTCATGTATTTTCTAGAGAATATTTTTCATTGAGAAATTCTTGTCAGTCTTTGTTTTCGCTGACTAAACATTTGTTAACAGAAATTGAATTGTCAATTGAAATTAATTTGAAAGTTTAAATACAAAGGGTCCCTCTTTCGATTTAGAAAGTAATACAAGTAATACACTAACAATTTATTATCATCAAGAACACTAGTATTATCATTATTTCAAATAAGAGTTTTCTTGGAATAGAATAATTACATAAACTATCACGGAGATATATCAAATAAAATAAGTTATACCAATAAACATACATACATAAAACAAAACCATTAATATAAAGCCACGTACGAATGCATACGAATACACCCGAAATATGTCATGCACACACATTTGAAAAGCAACATATACCACTCAACATACTCATACACACACACACATTTATCTTACATATTTTAGATAAAGTAAATGTCACGCTTCTTCTTTGTGGTTCCTTTTGAATATACCACATACGTAAGATAGCTCAAATGAAACCAAAACATTTCACATAGCACTAATGACAGACACATAATTCCATATAAACCATTTGTACGCACACACGAAGAAGAAATTAATAAGAGAATAGACAAATAGCTCTGTATTTGTAAGAACTTTGTGACTCATTTTGTGTTGGTTAACCAAAAGCATAGAGAAAAGGAGGGGAAAGCAGAGAAGCGGAGTGCAGGAAATAATAGTTTGAGGTCATTGTGACGTAACGAAGGTTCACAATTACACATACACACACAAACAAAGTGGGATGGCGCTCGGAGTCATTGCGGTTCTAGTTGTTCAAATTATTATTTTGAACAAAAGTTTTGCAGTCGGCAGCGACACGTCGGGGTTGGTCGCTCGGTCAGCTTGTGTGTGAGTTATGTAGGCAAGAAAATTAATAATAAAATCCTTTAATCTCGAATTTTTTCATCCTGACAACAACACGTAAATAGAAGCTCGCGCATGCCTTTGTGGATGTGGGTTTGTGTGTCCTTCTGAGAATATTAATTTTGTATTTTTTCTTACGGAAATGTTGCATTACGTTTTAACGTAAATAGATACTTACGTTAACAAATAAAAAAAAAATAAATAAAAATTTAATTAACAAATAAAATGAATTAAGAAACCTTTGATTGAGCAAAGGGCGAATGCAGTTTATATAACCCCCGTGGTTTATTTTCCAACAAATAACCAAAAAATCGATGATTTTTATAGTACGTTTAGTACTTTGAGTACAAACAACTGAAATAATTTCCACATGAATCAATTGAGTTAACTTAGTAAACTTATTTAAATCATTTATTCATTCATTCATCCTTGAAATCCGTCATTGATGGCAAGCGAAGTTGAGTGGGCGAAAGAGAGAGTAATCCCAAAGGAAATAATGAAGTTTGCAAAATTCAAATAAAGCAAAACACTAAACCGATCATAAAGCAGTCACCTTCTCACCCGACCGTTCTAAACGTGCTAGCAGGAATAAAGCAGTAAAATATACCAACAATAAAAAGGCTTAAAAGTGCTCAGCCAGTCTTATCAGCCTATTAGTTCAGTCCATTTCAACCTAACATTCCACCCACACTTCCTTTCGATTAAGAGGCCCTTCGAACAAATATATTTTGTTCTGTCATTGAGAGGTTTTGGTTATGGATCTCGAGAAATACGGAATGCTAATTTGAATTTATTCTTCTTGTTTGAGCCTTGCTTGTATTTTCCTCTTTTATTTTTTTCAACTCCTTTTAATATCCTTTTTTATTCCTTACCTCAAGCCTTTCTGATTGTATGGTTGATTATGGTAATTGTTGTTTGACCTTTTGTTCATTGTTTATTTCTTCATTTTTTCACATTATTTCATTCATTCGTTATTAAGGCTTTCACTTTTGGGCTAAATAGGATTGAACTGGATAAAGGGAAAACTTGATGTAATGAAATCCTTTTTACGAAAAGAGGGCCAGAGTCATGCAAAATCGTTCCTAGCTATTTATCGTTTTTCTTGCTATTTATGAAATACTGCAATTTGAAAAAGAACTTAAGCAAAGATTGAAGAAGGCACTCGTCCATGGTTGACACAGAAAAGAATGGATGACAAAGAAAAGGCGAAGGCAGAACCTACTAAAGGAATTTTTGAAGGGATCGACAATTATAAATTTATAAGTATTTTCATGTTTATAAATTACGTGGCCGCCTTCAAAATTAAAATTTAAATTCTACGAAATTATTTAACGAAAAACAAATAAATAAATTAAATATAAAAAAGTTATGAATATAAAATATAAAATATAAAATAAATAAATGAAGTTTCTCAAACATATTTGAAATAATTTTAATTTAAATACCAATAAAATTAACATAATTAAAATTAAAATTAAAATTACAATTTTTTGTAGAAAATTTATCGATAAGAAAATATCTGGCTTTCGAGATTAATGAATTGTAGATGCGCTAAATAAATTTGATCTTTTCACGCAAAATTATGAATGCATTTGCCTTCAATGCTCAACCTCTAATTATCACTCCTCTCTTTCCCTTTTCTTACTAACCAAACGCGGAAAATTAAGAAGTTGTGTAAAAAGGACGCCAATATTTGTTTTGCTTGATGAACGAAATTCATTTCGAAAAATCTAAGTATTTAATTAAATTCCAAAAGAAACCTTTAATCGCAATAGAATTGCAATTTGAAGGAGAAAGCCAAAGTATTTCTCGATATCCTCTTGTTCTTATTCCCCGTGCTCCTATCCTTTTCCCTCATCGTCGTTTTGCCCTGACTTTTTTTTCGCGTTAGCTTTTTTTAATCTTTTCTTTAACTATTTTCTCTTCTTCTTCTTCTTTGACATTTTTCTGTCTTCTTAGTCCATTCTCACTTCTTTTTTTTGTTATTTTTTTAGCGTTCTTTATTTGCTCCTAAGAAATATTTTCACTTACATTTCCTGAAGCTCGGCCATTACCGGCACCGCTTCTGTCTTTACATCCCCGAAATCGTTAGTGTGTCGTTGTTCTAAACGATAAAGCTTTTAAGAGATAGCTAAAAGGAGAACAGCGTGACAAATATAAGCACGACAAAAACAAAACCAACAGCAGAACTCCCAATGACAAAGGAAATGACCAACTCATACATACAGTTTGCTTTTAAGAAACTCTTTCACTTTTAAAATAGTTTTTAAAAAGTGAAAATTCTTTAAAACACTTTTAGAAAAGTTTATAGGAAATTCTTTAAAACCTTATGAAAATTATACTAACCGATAATTTATACCTTCGAACAGTTTGAACTTATTCAAAAGCTTAAACTTTATCAAACGACGTAACGAACGATATGCGTAAGGTGTAGAGGATTGCGAGGGAATACAGGGCTTATTTAACGAACTTTAGGTTTTAATATTAAACATTATTTGCTTTTGAAATTAATATAAATACATTTTATAACACTTTTGCGAAAAATTTTCTAAAAAATGCATTCTAAAGTAATTAAATTTATTTGCGTAATCCACGCAGGCAACATTTTCATGTTTGTAACAAAAGCACAATTAGGCAGTGTCAGAAGTCAATTAGGAAATGTGCGGTGCGAGTATAGTGCATGTGACAAAGGAAATGTGCATGTGGATTGGCCATTTCGCTATATATCTCTCTCTCTCTTAATTTGTTTTGTTTTACATTGTTTTGCTTTTACGCTTTGAATCATTATCAACTGGCTTTGCCAGTCATCAATACTATCAAGACTGACATTTGCAACCGGCAGCCATAAAGTATGCAAAAGGTCATGTAAGTGTAAGAGCGTGAGTATTGACATGTTGTTGGGCGAGGATGGTTAGAGAAAGGGAGAGTTTACCGGTATCCGCAAAGGGGATAGGGGAGAGAATATGTTGAAATATTATACTAAAAACATCATTTTAAATTTTTTCATACTTTGTTTTTCTCACATTTTGTCGTTTTAGATTTTCATAATTTTATATTTAAATATTTTCAATATATGCATCTTTCTAATATGTCTTTCTAATATGTCAATTTTTATTTTAATTTCAGACTTTAAAAATATTGTCAGAACGATTTCTTGAAGACTTTTATTCAACTTTTCCCCCAGTCAAGTCGTTCTTATTTACTGCAAAAGTATTTGCTGCGGCACCATCAACACATTTAAGTGCTTTAGTGATCATTTTTCAAGAACGACCATTTTTATTGCCGGTCAAATTATTGGCATCACAAAATGGCACGCATCTCAAACGATCCGCTTCAATATTCTACCGACTCTCGTAAGGAGGATGCAGTGACGAGAGTTTTTTATCTGTCTGTATTTGTCTGCTTCGATTTTCTAGCATACATGCGGTGTTGGAAGTAGTAAAAATCATTTCGATGGTCAACAATGGGTACCGAACACAATGGAGGGGACGAAGTAGTTGATGTAAATGACGTTCGTAATCTAAAACTTTCAATGGTGCAGATTTTTATTAGATGTTTTACCGAAACACCAACGACAATGAGGTGATTCCTATGGTGTTGCGTGAGAAGAACAACACGAGTGCAGTCTCCCAGGGATTGGCCCGAGAACGAGCGAAATGCTGTAAAGATGGATATAATAAAAAACCATATTGAAAACTTTACATAAGAAAGGCGCAAGCCATAAAAATGAGACAAAGAATCTTTAACACAAAGACTAACTAGTGGTGACATGCTGGAAGGAGAATCGTGATCGGAGAATCCAAAGCGAAAATAGCAATAAAAATGCAACAATCATGAAAGCAAGAACAATAATTATTGTATTACTTATCCACCCTTCTGATGTTGTCTTAAAGTCAGTGTTCGTTTTTTATTTCGTTTTATGCACAAGGATTGAATTACACTTAGTTAATCGCTCTCAGAAATACGGACATTCTGGGAAGTTGGTCAAGCCTAAGGCGAGAATTTACCTTGAAATATTTATGGTTAAGACCCTGGAGACCGTTTAGACGATCATGTGGGAATATTTTAAGATAAACTACTTTCAAAATAATGGTTCAATAATAGTTCAAAAAAGTGCAGAAGTAATAGTTGAAAAAATTTAAAAGTTCAAAATATTTGACTCCATGACACGAAACGACTCTTACTCGAAAAGAAAGAGTATAAATTCGGGAGTAGGGGAGTATAACAATTCTTTATTCTGCTGACTACACTTGTTGTAAATTCAAGGATCGCCAAATAAAGAACCCAAGAGAGAGTTAAAGGACCCAAATAATGGGTTTTAGAAAGAGTTTGCCTGCTTCGATTGATTTCAATTCTGTCTTAATTAATCTATTGATTTTAAAAATAAATTCTATTCTCTAAAATTCTCGATTCGAATGCGCTTTAGTGCTTTACAAACCTCTGCCAAACCCAACATTTTCTTGTCCTTGTTTCTCTTTATCATCAGTTTATTAACTTCTCCTTCTTGAACCTCTTATTCTTCCTTTATTTTCTGTCCTCCAAGCCTTTAATCATTATTTATCTCTTTTAAATGTTTATCTTCTCTTAAAAAGCCAATATTTATCTTCGTCTATCACACTAGAGGTAGAAAGAAACAAATGTATATGATTCTTTTGTACGAACTTCGAATCAGGGTTGTGAACTGATAAACCCAAGAATTTTCTTGGATTTATCAAAAATTCACAACAACAATTTCAATGGGACAAACCTGGATTTATGTTGGGTTTCACTCTAGACCCAAAACCTAACCCGAAACCTAAATAAATCTATTGAATGTGAACACGCTATTAAATTAAATTTGGGTTTAATTTGGAAAGTGTCAACCACCTTAGCCACTTATAAGCAACGATATTAACGGGTTAAGCATGGACATGGACCACTTTAGCGCGGACCTTTACCGGGAAGCTCAAGCTTATTATTTTATTTTAGGGTAGTCAAACGCTATCAATTGAGATATCAGGCTCTCATTCATTCAGACACGCCTTAATATTCTCTTCAAATAAGGGCGTGTGTATCACTCGATTACCTAAATTTTCCATGTAAAAAACAAAAATTTTTCGGGAATTAAGTACACATTTTATGGTTTTCACAGACGAGAACAAAATGAGTTCAAAACCGGAAGAACACGGAATAAAACAAAATTTGTAGTTAATAAAAATCGCCGTTCATGGTACGGCATTTCATAGTAGTACAATTCTCCTCTAATTGTGATTAGCCCAGACAAATGGAGAGACAGACAGTCGGAACGGATATAACATACGCTCCACAATGCTTTTCGGAGGGAAACACGAGGTGAACATTCAGCATTCACTCCAGGTTTAGGATATAAATGTGCAAAGGAAAGAGTTCTGTGTGAATTGCAAAAATTTATAAAAACTACTTTCCTGAAAAAATAGCAATTTTTGTTGCAGATTTTGTGAGGAAAGAGCCTTCTCGATTTATTTTCTTTTATTTATTCTGCAATCGAAAGAGAGGGAGAGAGAGAGATAAGAAAGCGAGTGAAAGAAAGAAAGAGAGGTAGAAAGGACTATAAAGAGAAATTGAAATATATGAAGGCTTCGAGAGGACGCTGGAGAGAAGAGAACGAGCTGATTTTAAATTTTAAATAATTCTCAAATGAAAACTCAGAAGAAAGTTCTGACCCAACTTATATCTCCCATATATCTTGTTTTTGTTCTTCTTTTTTCAACTGTTTCAAAATTTATTTGTTTGATCGTTCGCTTTCGTTACGAATGATATGCATTTCATGTCGGCAAAATTCCGGAGAGCATTTATTAAAATTTATAAATATTTAAGTTTTATCAAAAAGTTTTCATTCATAATAAATATTCTAAATTAAAATGAAAATAAACCAATTCGTTTTTTTTCTTTTATTTTTGTTGTTGCGGGGCGTTGACGTCACACTTCAGCGAATTCTTCAGATTGGTTTAAGGTATTTGGCACAAATGAAAAGAATAATATCGCAATTGGTGGTTTAATTAATCAAGTGTTATAATCAATGAATGAGAAAATTTAGTATAAAATACAAAGCAATTGGCTTTTTGCTTCAAATAAATTAATTAATGTAAATAAATTGATTGTGTTTAAATACACCTAATTTAAGTAATTTTGCCAAAATAACTTTTGATATATAACTTTTTTCTCTCAGTGTATCAATTCTTCCTTAAAGCATTCAACAAGGAAGGCCCCTTATCCTTACTTTACCTCTCCCGCCTATGAATTTTAATGATACTTTTCAGCAGAAGGCTTCTACTCTCCCACCTTTGGTCCTCTTCTCCTACGCTGATATCTTGCGTGGTTCCCTCTACGGCTTCGCAGCAAGGCAACCGCATTGGCAAGCTGTATTCCCCTCTCTATCTTTTATTTATAAGCTTTATCTTTGTCTATCTGTCTGCCAGGTCGTTTCCTTGATACACCGATTGCTAGATCTCGAAGCAGACTCTCTTTATGAACTCATTTCGTTCAAATTTATTAAAGTATCATTTCAGAAAGATCCCAATATTAATTAAGACCACCACTATAGAAGAAAACAGAAGTTTTTATTAGGAATGGATAATTTCGGAATGGTCTCTGCGGTCGGTCCGTCGAAGAATAAATGTATTTCAAATGCTCGTCTTGATATCGTAGTGACTTCTATTTAAATAGCGTGAAATTCTTTTCGAATTTTAGAGATTATGCTGTTTGTGGTGTTGTTGTTCTTGTCTTTGGGTATTACGAACGGACTCGTGGGTTTTGATTTATTATTGCCGAACTGCAATATTTTTTTAGTTGTTCGATTTCTGATATTTGGTTCGTGGTTATATCTCAAGACACATTTATAATATTTTAATGTCTATTTTTACTGCGTCTATTTCTTTCAATTCGTCCGTATTTTTTATTTATTTCTGACAAGTTAATCCAGTGACAGAAGGTAAGAATTGATACTTTTGGCAGTATCACATAAATTACGATATAACCAGACAGATTCAAGAGAGTTGCCCAGTAAATAGTTACTTTGATGGTTCCAATCAGTTGCCTTCTTTTCTTCTTCCTTTTTTACAATCACCAGAAGTAATAAAGTTATGAAGTCGGTGTTTGTGTTTGTCGGTGTGTGTGTACGAGAGTTGATTGTTATGTGTAATTATTTTAATGTAGTTGTTTAAGGACGTTACGTTTGTATAATATCAAAAAATCTTCAAGATTTTTCTTGCACTTATAATTCCTTTTCTTTCTGTTTTTACAACATTTTTACTCTTTTAGATCCTTGCGATTAAATCAAATGATTTTTAAGCTTCTTATTTTTCCATCTCCTTCATTTCGGCGACCATTAATTATCGCCAGCTTCGCAAATACTTTGCAAGAGCAATTTTTTCCAATGAACAGCAACAAATTTTCCCCTGTATTCTTTTCCTCTATAGATTTATTCTGTCTTGAATTCCACTGTATAAAATTATTACCCTATTTTTCCTCCCTATTTTTTTGCTGTTTTTGTACATGTTTCTGATTTCTATTGTACATTTCTCCGATCTGTGATATTTTCGTTTCTTGTCGTTTGTTTTTGCGCTGTTTTTGTTTACCGGGAAACTTAGTACTGATTTCATGAGAAACTCCTCCTGGAAAATTATTAATTAAAATTTATATAAATGCTAAAATAAATAAAAACGAAATTCTAGAGTTGAATTGGTTAGAAGCTGTTTCTCTAAGGGCTATCACTTCGACCACAAACAAGGTTGCAAACGGGTGGGCGAACTTGAACAGACTTAAATAGTTGAAATAATTCTTCAGTAATAATTTAATATTTTCGATATGATTACGAAAATTTGATCAAAAATATCTGACTAAATTTAAATTGAATTTTTTTAATGGACGAAAATTATTGGTATGTAATTGAAAATTAAATTTAAAATCAAAATTAAATAAAGCAATCGAAAATAATTGTAATGTTACTAAAAATCATAAATAAAATCATATACGCAATTTCTATACAACTTCTATAATAGATTTAAAAAATGTTCGTAATAAGAAGAGCATGAATAAACAAACAGTTACGATTAAATGTTACATACAATTTGTTGGTTGCCGTTTAAATATGATTTATTTTTTGGTAATTTTTTAAAATGTGAGGAAATCATATTATTCATATTCTTCAGATTGCGGGTCGACACAAACGTAGGCACCAGAAATTACCAAGAAATGCGGCAATACGATCCCATTTAAGTAGGAACGATTTATCAGATCCTGCGATGATTAGAGTTTTAAACAAACTTGTTGGGTTAAAACTCTTACCCATAAACCAAAGAAGAAAGAGAATGTTTCGCATATAATGAGTACTCGAGACTCTTCGCATACCACACTTGTGATACAAAGAAAGCAACGATAGACGCCCTCGACTAAATGAAATTGATTGCCAATTTCTTCTAAATTTGGTTTTAATCGCACCACATTTTGACAATTATGAGTTATAACTGGAAATCTCGTTCAAAGTTGTTTAATTAATAATTCTTTGGTTAAGAGAAACGTGACGTAGTGAATTAAGGGTGGACTGGTATTGTCCCTTTGGGCTTACAAAATTATTTTCATGTAGTCAATCGGTTCTAGTGCTGAATGTGTTGGAATGAATTTTAAATGGGTTTGAATTGATTGAAATGCTTGGTTGCAATTCTCGAAAAGATTTTCATGTCGAAAATCATTAGTACGTTGAAATTGAATTTGGATATATATAATTGTTGCCGGGATGTCGAAAGCAGACTATAGGGTACCAAATGTTTAGTGCTCAAAAAAATTAGAGACACTGTAAAATTTTCTTTCCAAAATTTTCCTGAAAATTTGGATATATTACAGCAAGAGAAAAAGAGAGAGCATGTATTTAGATCAATTCTTTTAAATTTCCGGGGCTTGTATTACGAATGGTTTGCCCTCGCATATCTCTCAAGAAGGATGTCGTGTTAGAAGCTGTAATAGCTCTTTATAAGCTCTTTATAAGTTTTGAAAGGATTTTTCTCTTATTTAAAAATATATTTACAACCATTATTTGGTATTCCTTCCAAATTAATCCATTCACTCTGTCGGAAACTGAAAAGCATATTAAGAATTTATTTTATGTATTTGCGTATGTGTGCACCGATAATTTATGGCTTTTTCCATTCTAATTCGTTAATTAATTAGACCAATTACCTTTCGTCGCCATGGTTTTGTTTTATCCAACAATTATAATTACGTATCTCAAGTCGTTAAACTTATGCATGTGCATAATCAGCAATAGCGTAATTAACTAAATTTATGAAAACGAGACGAACCGCCACCGTTCAGGACAAAGGTGCCTCACCTATTTCCCTAATGAGTGTAATGAAATAGCACATATCCTTAAAATAATTTTACAATGACATGCGGGCGCGTTTCTAATCAGTAACTAATCGTTCATTGTTATTGCAAAATATTTCTCGAGCGCTGTTAATTGATAGCGCTGTTAATTGACAGCGCTGTTCTGCGTTGTTGCATCACAGTTACTACGAGTAATTTAATGAGCCACGTTTATTTCGTTGCGATGGTTTTGTTACGATGCACTGGATGCAAGTCCGCATGGAATCCGTTTAAGTGTATGCGTGTGGACTGCGCACGCAATTACGCATTTATGTGTAAAAATAATTAATATTGGAATTTATCAAATATTCCCCTCTAAAGCAGAAAATAGCGATGAGAATTGCAAACAAAGTAAGTAGTAGTAATGACAACATATTATTAATGTTTTTAATTTCACAAAATTTCAGGATTAATAATTCTCAAATCTTGGAAGTCGGCTAATCCTATGGTAATTGCTATTCACTTGATTAGAGTCTCAGATTTGCGTTATTGGTTTTATTAAACCCCACACTGTTTTTCTAAGAACACAACAGTTTTGTATTGCAAGCGTTAACGCCCCTTTATCCTGGCTATTATGCGGTATAATTGGAATTAATTATTGGAATTATAGGTAACACCTCAGACACAGCCAAAAGCAACCATTAAAACCAACTCTACGTACTCACTCAATTATGAGTTGGTGACAAGTTCGTTTCAATTTTCTATCGGAGTTGTCGATAGAAAACAAGGTCAGTCTAAATTGTGTCAGTTTTTTGCACTACTAGCGCGCGTAATCTTTCGAATTAAGTTGTGACGACCTTTAGATTTTCTACAATAAATTCCAGAAAGATCATTGTCCCATTGTCGCAACGGCTTCAATTAGATATATTATTTATATGTGCCCCCATTGAGGAAGTTTTACATTTTGCTTCGATGAGGATTAGGGGTTTACTCTATCTGGCAACAGACATACGCATGTGTTGCTTATGAATAATGCCTTCTAGAGCTATTACTGATAATAATTTTGAGGCGATGATAATGACAATGGCGGTGATGCAGAGGACTAAAACAGCTGCTGTGGTAACTATGTTGATAATGATGATGATGATGATGATGAATTTGAGGAATTATTGCCGTGATAATGTTGGTTTTTACCTTAGTGATAAATTTTCCTCAAATTACGTTCGCTGATATTTCTAGTTGTTTCTCCCTCTCACTCTCGCTCTTCTCTCTCTGTCTTTGTTATCCAAGTTGTTTTGCTTGACGTCCGTTTCGAGATGTGGTTATCTTATCGCCATAAGAACGCTTCTCTTATCGACGATGTAGCAAACAATTGATGCTGCAACGAATCACGCGTGTGGCACGGAGCTTGTTCATGCATGCAATTTTGCACGCATCATTGCGTATAAAATAATGTCAGAAAAGTTATAATGAATTCGAAAATATGTCTGTCCGTGGACGTGTGTTTTTGTTTGGGATTGCACGTATGCTTGTACCTTCACACGGGCACTTGTTGTTACAGACATTTGATAATTCCCCGGCATCACGCTAAACTTAGGAAATAGGAATAAATATAATTTGGAAGTTGGCTACGTATGAGTATGTATGTGTGTGAGTGCGTGTATGCGAATATTTCCAGGGGAGTTTCCGGTTGGATCATAAAAGCACATCGCTGCTTAAGTGCCAGTAATTTTAAAAGTGAGATTCTTTTGAAAATTTGATCATCTTTGTTTGTCCTTTTTGTTGTATTGTACATATTTACCGTTAGTTGTATGCTCTGTTGGCACCACATTCCCGTAGCTGCTTTCATTATTGTAAATTTTAACTCAAACACAAAGTATATGCAAACAAATTACTAATTGATCGAATAAAAAATGCGTAACACGAATCAAAAGTATGTTTCAAGCAAATAGTATAAAATTCACTAAACAAACACAACAAGAAGAAGAGTAACAACTACACTATCAATTCATAAATATATGGACGTTAATAGATAAATAAATTCATAAATAATAAATGAAATTTGCGTTACCGACGAGATTGCATCGTAGCTCCTTTAGTAAAGATTGCATTTGTGTTTGTTCAAGGAATGAAGAATGTGAAAGAATGAAGAATGAAGAATGAGTGAAGAATGAGATATGCGTGTGTGTCTGTGGCAATTTTTATAAAAAAGTATTAACTAAAAATATTAAAAATAAACAAAATTAATTGCAATTATATAAAGAGATGCTTTAACGATATTTTCGTGATATAACTAAGAGGTGCTCGGATTAAAAACATGGTTGGCTCCAAAAATAAACCAATATTATCATAGCAATATTTTGAAAGGATTGAGCTGTTTTTGGCATTTTCCACATTTTACTTAAGAAGAAGTCGTTAGTTTTAAAAAAATTGTAAGAAAATGTTGAGCAAAAGAAGTACAAAAATCCTTTGCAAAAAAAACAAGGGGAAGAGGGCAAATATGTAGACTTTTGAATGATGCGAATTAATTAAGCAATGAAGAGCAGTACGATGTCGCGGTGAGGCCTAGAGGGGCGAAAATTTTAAAAACCTATCACACATACCATCATCACCACCATGACTTTCACCACTGATTATTTCAAAATACACTTGCACACCCTTGATGACAAACTAAAACTGCAAGCTTAAAATAAAACATTCGTATGCATGAAACAAAATAATCGTCATTCGTACGTCAGCAGCATAATAAGTAGCAATTTAACATAATTGCAATTTTTTTTGGTAGAACAACTTATTACTTGCCATATTAATTATATTTTTTCATGGCGTGGCCAGAAATTATTTATCGAATAAAACTCTTTCCTGTTTTTGTAAGAGACTGATGATTTTACAGACGCACGTGAACAAGCGCGTGTACGTGTAACGCACTTGCGAGTTAACCGAGTGGTCAAAGGCTTGTCTGACACTTCTTCCCAAACAGACAGGTAGACAAAATGTTGGCATGCTTTTTAAGGATTCTGTACAATTTAATCAGAAGAAACGAGCAAATATTTAAAATCGTGTTTTTCTGTAATTTTTATTTTTTTACATTTCAACAGCTGGAATGTCGTGATCGGTGACAGGGAGGGAACAGACGTCACAAAAAATTTATTTTTTCGATTCATGAAAGAATCGCAACAATTTCCCAACAACTCTGGACATGCCATGGAGTTGTTTTTTACACCTTCTCGTGGCCATCGGGAATCGATCGTATGGCTCGGAATGACTACACGGAAAAGGTGGTTTGCCAATGAGTAAGAGAGACGAACGAACATGGAAACACAGCGACACAGTTATCGAATGGGGAGCCTAAAGTCAGATATAAGCCGACCAACACGCAATCCGAACACTGACGACGTAATGCAACATGTCGTATTAATGTCTTCAGGAGAAACAACAAATGAGATTGTGCGACGATGGGGAAAGGGTGAACATCAGCTGCTTACGCGTATCGTTGAATAAATATCTTAAATATCATAAACCAAGCAGTGCGTTTTACGCCTTACTCCGCCACCTCCCTTAGGAAGCCAAAATGAAACAGAGAGGGGGAAGGCGGGAATGGAATCAAAGCTCTGTTGTCTTCTGAGAATCTTGTATTCTCCCCAGGGGCGCGACTTTTACAGAAACGCAACACGTTGGGCATATGTCTGTTCGAGGATAGCAATTATCTAGGATCTGCATGTGATCGACGTACAATAAAAATAAAAACAAAAACAAAACAAAACAATCTTTATCATCACCGTCATCAACATCATCATCACCATTCCCGACATCACCATCTCAGTCAGAATAGCATTAAAATAAACCCAACCACTGAATCGAGTTAATCCTCTATAGTTCGTGTCTGCATACTCGTCTTAGGCGATGTCATAACCTTATCTAGTGCCTAAAACTGTGTTTTTCTGCATCATTACATTTCTAGACATTTAATTAATAAACCCCGCCACAAGTTGGAGGATATTAAAAGTAAATGAAATCGGTGCCCTACGGGGTTCGTTTGGTGTAATTCGATATGGTCATACACGGTTCGAAAATTAAGTATAAATTCTGCAAGGCAAAAGTTTTTCTAGTATAAAATTGCATACAGGGTGTCCTATATAATATGCGTCGTAGGAGGAAATCGCATATTCCCAGAAAAGACATTTCAAACCGATGGAAGGTCTTAAAAAATAAGGGAAAGGTTTGGATGTTATTGCTTCAACTTTTTATAAGTCAAAGGTTCTTTCTTTAAAACGCTTTTGAAATTATTTTTAGAATAAGTTTCTATGTGATTGTGGTTAAAGTTAACATATTGAGAAGTACTAAGGCAATATTATCAATTGTAATAATACTCACACTTGCTTAAATTGAGTCACTAACTTCGTTACTATTGGTACTAATATTGATACTAACCCTTTAAATCGTATCGGATACGAAACTAATCGAAACGCCCCAGAATAAACTAACTAAAGGAGATACGAAAGAGAAAAAGTGGGCGACTTTAGGCAGGAATACACAATTTAGAAACCCTAAAATTACTTTATAATAATCGTATGATTATTTTGAAGTTCTAATTATTTCATAGTTTAAAAATGTTTGGTAAAAAATATAATAATTATTATGCCAAAAAGATATTTAGTATTATTATTTTTCTAAAAAATTGAAGTATTTTCATTAACGCTTCCTTTCATTAAAGGGCGCTTTTTATTATATGAAGTTTTTTTATAATTTATTGTACTTTTTAATTCAATCGATTCGAAAAATAATACCGATAGACTAAGGAACAAAAAACCCAAGAAGAAACAAAGAAAATATATTCTACTTGTTAAATAACTTTTACATAAAATCTTGCTGTATCTTGTCAATTATTTGTAACATCACGTAGTGAGAATGAAGGTAAATTTTATACAAAAATATACTTCTAAAATATTCATTCTGCAGACGATGGAGCGTAATCCAGTGAGTAAAGTTTGATGAAGTTGAATGCACTTGATGGTACGAGAAGGTAAGCGTAGGGTGGAAAAATGGAAAGATTGTAAAAAGTAGCGAGAAGGAAGGTCGAAAAGAAGAAAGGAAGGATGGGAAGGATGAGACAACTGCAGTAAGCAGATATGCTTCACCAACTATGTGAGTTCATCTCATGAAATACGACCACGTAATCAGAGAAAACTCCGAACCGTAGAAATTCGGAGTGGAGGGACAAAAAGAAAGATATCAATGGGGTAATAACGGTGATGAATTTGGATGAAGCGGAGTACGAAAGGTATGCGATTTAAAAGGAGATACAGTTTTTGATGAATTCAAACGTTATGAAAATACACCTAGACGTCACTGGAAAATCAGGAAGCGAGAGTATCACAGCAATATCAGCTGGAATCTTAATTATTACCACCGTCATCATGGTCCTCATTATTAAAATTTTTTAGGACTGAGAAATTCGTTGCCATTTTAAATTTAGTCAAGGTTTGATCCCGATATGCAGTCGATCTATTTATTTCGTTTAAAGTGTCTTCAATTTATGATAATTTCACGTTGGGTCGATTTCTTCAGAACCGCTCGGTGCAACAACACGAATTCCATCTACCTATAAAAATATTGTTTGTATTTATTTATTTCTTAAAGGAATTAAATATAATTAATATAAATTCTGTAGGAAAACATTTAAAATATTTGAAATAACAAACTGAAATGGTTGATTGGCGGTGGCGACGGTTGGTTACAGACCATTGGCAATATCAATTATTTGTGTTTGTATTTGCCTTTGGTACCTTCATTGTTTCTTCTTATTAAAGCAAATTGAATACGCGTAAGTAATTCGTTGACTCTTAAGTGTGGAGCCCCGATGCTGGAAATGCTCCTCACTGCGCTGCCGCTGTCCTTCTGTCTACTAACTATTTCCTCGCTGTTCTATCACTCCATTCATCATCGTCCTTGCTGGCAGTTGTGAACGTGTTTCGTTTACTTAATTAATTGTTCTCATTTGGTTGGTTCATTTATTTGTTTACTTTTATTTTCCTTTCCTTTCGTTCCTTGGGTTTCTTCATAAACACGGTGAATGCTCACGATTCACGGTTTTTGAGCAAGTGTGTTCTAGGAGACTGGTCTCCACTTCAGTCCACCAAATCATTTACACAATTGTGAATCATTGATTCAGTCGTCTGAGTTGATTGGCTGGTTGGCCGGATTGGTTGGTAGTCGGGTGCGTAGTGTTTAACTATGTCACGTTTATTTCAATGTCAGAACATCGTATCACTTCTGCAGCAGCGCGATGGCCGAAGCAAACATTTCGCCGACGCTCTTGTAAACGATTATTGTGTTTTGCTTCCACGTTTGCAAATTCTGATTTAATTAAAGGTAACTGTGATGAGCTAGTGTCTCCCTCATTGAGAATTTAGTTACGAGTGTCAAACTAAATCATTGAATTCCTTAGGGGAGTCTCACAAATTGTTAGTGGTTACATTGTAAGAATGTCTATGTGCTTTATATTATTCCTGATTCAATTTCATTTTTTGCACACTGTCTTTTAAATATAATTTAATTAATTAAAAACCATTCTAGTTATCATTTCCACTCTTAATTGCATTCATATTTACATCTTAATTTTAGTGATCAGTCTTAGTGCTTTATTTATCTACAATCGGTTATATAATTATCTCTTCTATTCTTTCGCATTGTTTTCTTCTGTCGCTTTTCATTTCGAATTCGGATTTTTATACATATTCGTCCAGATCTTTAGTAGCATTAGTGTAATCATTACAGTATTTATCACTTTTATAATCGTTTCGCAATCAGTTATCACTTCAGTTCCATCAACGTTTTGGCATTATCACACATCCTCTTGATCATCATTATCTTTGTTGTCTTGCCTTTTTAATGAGTAGTAATTATTATTGCCTTTCATCTGTAACATAACTAATATTTTCACTTTAATCTTTACTTGATCTGGTTTTTCCCGCATGGTTTCTCTCCTTTACCTTCAAAAACTGATTAAACCTTGCCGTCTATTCACCTTCACCTTAAAGTTATTATTATTATGCTATGCGTTCTCCCTTTTAGTTGTTTTCTTTAATAATTTGTATTCCTGTTTTTGTTCCTTTTCGTTCTCTTATCCACCTCCACTCCATTCAGCACCCCATCATCCACCATAATCTCTGAATCTTCACAACATTTACAAGAAATGTCTGTGTTGAGGTAAAAAAGTCTTTATCGAAATCTTATTTAAATAGATCGGTTACATTCGTAACCGAGCCATCCTCGCAAAATCACCGTCTTAACATTCAAAAAGTGATCGCATGAGCATGAACAAATGCGTGCATGGTTTATAAATAGCTTGGATTTGTGCTGCATTGTCGCCGATGGAACGAACACAGTATGATGGCATGACCGAAGTCAGAATAAGGGAAAGATCCAGGCTCAGTTCGAACAGCATGGTTTCCCTTGGGATATCATGACAAGTTGTGTAATGCGTTTTAATTGCCTCCAAAAGCAGCAAAATTAATTAAGCAGTTAACATTATTGAAATTTTGAACCACGCTAAAAGATTCAATGAATGCCAGTTGAGGAATATACAAACAACTTCAGTAACATTGATAGATTCCATTTCGACTGACTGTTTCAAGTTGAATGTTTTCAGTTGAACGATTTTATCTAATATTGTGAGCTTGGTCTGCGGCGAAGGATTCGACAGAGGTAAACGATTTGACATGGAGTGAATAAATTGACAAACGGAGTTTCAAACAAGAGTTTGATATGAGGTGAAGGAATTGGTTTGGGTTCATGTGATTGACACGAGTTGAAGGGTTTGTCATGAATCGAAAGAACTATTGTCACACACGATGAAACTGGTATGTGTTGGGGATGGCTGATTACTGTGAACGTTCATCAGTTATTATATTCTTATCATTCAGAACATTTAAAGTTTATTTGAGTTAATTGATCACTTGTTTTTAATGTTGCAGAAAACGCATCGTAGCATCAAGCCATACAGGAATCATTGGATCCAACCGGGAGCAACTATATGGAGGATCCCTTCCCTGAAGCGCAGTTAAAAATACTGCAATAAATCATGTTAATTGCCCTAAAAACATGAAATAAAACAACATGCTGCAACTTGTCCCGACACCGTTCGAAACTTGTCACTGAATGAGTAGCAAACGGTGGCTATGATGGTAGGTGGTATCATTGAATACATATCTGCCAATACCTCAAGGAGAATACTGGGAAGAAGAACAAAATAATAATGTTCGTTTCATTACCATAAAAAAGTTTAACAAAAAAAAACTGTTCCTCCGAAGAAATCAACTTCTTCTGGAAACCATAAAAGCTGTAAGTCGTACCATTTATAGCTGGATATACGTATTTTAGTATGTAAGCTAGTATTCATACAAACTACGACTATAAATAATTTCACGAAAATTGCTTAGATATCTAAGGTCTGCATCCTTTTCAATAAGGACATAACATAGCAGGGTGAACTTGTGTAGATCAGAAAATTAAGGAGCTAACAAGGGTTTCACAAGGCTAAACTTATAATGATGTGTTAGGACATTTACGCGAAAAACTCCAAGAATTCGTATGATTCTTGAGAACGGCATAGAATCATCTGATTTGACCAATTTTAAACCCGATTTCTTCAGCTTGATTATGTTTGCTTCATCAACTGGTTAATCGTCACCCGATGCCTTGGACGTTACTGTCGAATAGTGAATATTTTCATTTGAAGAGTTCCATTCTTACAGAAATAGCCTAGAAGTTATCCGAGGAAAGGGGTCGATTTTAAGTATCTTTAAACACCACATGCTCACTACATCTAGGGCAGTATAGATCCTCAAAATCCTCAATTTACATTCTGAGGTTACTTGTGATTGCAAAAAGTCTCGAGTGTGCTTCTAAACCGAGATGCAGATTTGTTATGTCTTTAAAGGAAAATATATTGATAATGATTTTACAAGTCCAAAAATTCAAACTTTTCAAATGAATATTTTCAATATTGTTTTCAGTAAAACAATAAAATTCATTGTAATTATTAGTCCTACATTATTCTATTTCATCATTTTTTCATTATCATTTTTCAGTTTTAGTATCATTTTTTTTAGAAAAAATCTCTTCAATCCTGTCTTTTCTACTTCTGTTCGCAACGACCAGATTCCTTCGCTTGACGACTGTCTGTCAAATAACCAATTGTGGCCACACTTTGAAGGCAGTCCGTGTCAAATTTTCTGCCTTTTGTGCCTGAATATGGTATTCGCGACATGAAATGCAGACGTGTTCTGGATTATTCCAAACAATCTTCCAAGTGAAGTAATCAATGTAAGAAATGGAGCCAAAGAATCGGGGCAAATATACTTCGACACGGCATATCAAAACTTGGAAGGGGAGAGCGGGATAACACAATGGGAAGGAGGGAGCACACAAATCTGAAGGACGTTAGTTGTGATTTTTTGCTAGAGTTACTCGCCTGTGTGGACCTTCAGAATTAAAGAAAACTAACCTCCTCCAATTATATCTCTTTTCATCACTGCTTTTTTCGCCCATGAAACCAAACACTGCTCATTGAAATTGGTCGGTTTTCCAGGTGCCCGATTATATTATCGTCATCATTACCACTATCATAATCGATACCATCGTTATCTTTCTGCTTTCGATTTGCTTTAGATTTATTAACCATCATGCACTTCGCTCTTGGACGCAAATTGGGTGCTCGTTGCTAGCAGCATTTTGAAACCGCACTGAAGTGTTTCTTCGGATGAGGAAATGTGATGATGTTGGAAATGATAATGAGAATGGCTTGAAACATCGACTGTCATTCTCCAAGCGCGAATACAAGATACGTAACTTCATTGGAGTTGAACTAATCTGCATAGACGGAGTTGCTTGTTTCATGTTTACTTGATTTGATGTTATTACTCCAAAAGCAACCACAATAACAACAAAATGGTAGGTTTCTCCATCTCGCAATAATTTTGTACAAAAAGACGATATATTTTGTAGCATCAACTCGATTTTATTGGATTGCCCTTTAATACAAGAACTTCATGATGGCAAAGGAATGTAATTTAAATAAATTTTTTTCCTCTGGAAGAAGCAAAAAATTATTGATTAGTCCTTGATATTGGCTACTAGAAACTTCGGTTTCAATACACGTTGAATACTCATTCAGATTACACACAAATTTTCAGTTGATTGTGGGCTAGTCAAACCACTTGGGGAAAGGTTTTTAAACAGAACAAATGATATTTCTTGTTTCGGTAAATATGCTTTATATTGGGCAGATGACCACGTTTATGGTCATCTCCTTATGTGCACTCTTCATCATGGTTTATAACAACGCCCTAGCGATCCACCCAAAAAGGTCGTATGCACTGTAAAACGATTAATTTTCAGCGTGTATTGCAATTTGTAATATTTTTACGTGTCTTATGGTTTGTATAAAGTTTACTGTTTTATTTTTGAGGCTTAGAGAGTTTAGTGGAAGTCCATTTTCTGCTTATTTTATGTAATTAAATATTTTTATATTTGAGGTACAGAAGTCTGAGAAGGAATTATCGAAAACTTATCGGAGTCGGTATAAAAGACATTTGGAATTGGTAGCTGCCATTTACGCTATAAACTGTCAAGTAAATTGATTTCATAATTCTGCAATATATACCATAAATTAATTTAAATAAATCCTTCTCTCCTTCCGTTCTCTTCTGTTTCTTGAAACCAGTTTAAATAACGAGTACGAATAATTATTTTCAAAATCATTATCCGTGCTGCTTGGGGTCTACCCTCGTTTGACAGTTTAAACATTTGGCATAAATTGTTCAAACGAAAAGTGAAATCATCTCGGTCAGCAGGTGAAAACAAGTAAATCAATTGAAAGAACTGACATCACATGATCCCCCACATAGACTAACTTTACAGCATCGTGAACAAAGGAGAAAACACAACTATGATCTAAAGTGAAACTGTTCAGTAAAAGATAGGGTGACCGAAATAGGGAGTGGGAGAGAGGTAGGGCGACCTAGGTTTGAGGTTGTGGGATATATGTGGTGATTGCTTGTGCCCCCAGTATCGCGCTAAATCCCATTTACAAAGCCATTATCAGGCTACTTAAATGGAATGAGGTTTGTGTCTAGGAAAGGGTTTGTAGTTTGAATTAATAATTTACATTCTGAGACAATGACAACCAGTGTTTGTCTGTCTTGTCTGCACTCAGTATACGTTTTTAGGTTTAGTTTCTTTTTCTCAGTGTTGTTGTTGGTGTTATTATTGTTTGTATTAAAAAAGAAAACATTGACACTAAACAACGTCGTCTTCGTTTCAATTGATGTGAAAGAAGTGACTGGCGTCAAGTAATGGTTTATTATCGGGTCGTCGAGACAGACGTGATAAAGCGGGAAAAAACTGTCTCGAAATTGCCGCAATGATACAAAAACAAAACAATGAAGGAAAAGCAGGGGATGAACAAAATCAACAGTCGTTCAAAAGAAAAGCTTGTTTGCTGTGCATGAGACTTGTTGCAACAGCAGCAATAACAACAACAATACCCGTAATAGCGTCTACATAATATTTAAAAAGGAAAAATAAGCAATACAAAGTGACGTTACAATATAAAATTGAGAACATTCCGTTTTACAGAATGAGAGAGGAAAAATATTTCTACCAGAAAAATAAATTATGATTTAGAAATTAACGTAACCATTTTGCCTTTCTAAATTAATTTTGTCTTAAATAGGAGAAATCAATAAGAAAATGTACGAAAAAGTAAAAAGCTGTTAGAACGAAAAAGTAATAATTGAGAAAGTATTTCATAATAAATATATCGTACATAAAGCCAGCAACGAAAACAATAATAATAATAACAATAATAATAATGATAATAACTAATATTAAAAATTATAAAAACACAAATATCAACAATTACTATCTCTGAAATTACAACAATTTTAAATAATTATTGCTATAATGCCATCCATTAATTTAGTAAACATTAATTAATATAAAGTATTGCAACCCATACAGCTTTTGACCCGTCTTTCGACACCGAATTGATATTCATGAAATGCCGCATAAATATTTGATGACATTTTAATACTGCAGAGGATGGTGAATGGGAGAATGGGCTGGATGGATGGAATCAGGGTGACCAGACGTATTATATTTAATGCAGATTAAGTGAAATCGATGCGACAAAAGTTGCGCTAGTTAAATCTTCAAAATTGCCTGCTTAAATTTTTTTATTATTGAAAATAATTATAATTATTTCCACTAAATTTTTCAATTATCGATTAATAACAGCTAATTAGGTTTTGGTAGAAATTATTTATTGACTTCCGTAGATGGAAGTTTTGAAAATGTTTAACAAAATGTTGAATAAATTACAAGAATATATGATAATATTTCGGACTTATCACTTCAGTGCAATATTATTGGAAAACTCATTTATGTACAATTTATTTATGTAAAATTTATTTATATACCACACTTTTTATACTGACTTCCTTTATAAAAAAGTACTCGGGTTTTTTAGAAAACCTCAAATTGTATGCAATTTGTGTAAAAGCTTTAGCTTTCGATGCTTCTGATATAATGCTTTTAGAAGCGAGAATCTTCCTTAGTTATTTATGAAGATCATAAATCGTCATTTGGTGTTGAAAATTAATATCATCGTATAATTAATATTTCCAAATGATTCAAAACCTTATTTAATAGATGCAGATTGCCAACAATTGCCAACAATTGAAGAGTTTAATTATTTGATTTTACCCTTACACCTTCCCTATAATGATCTCTTTCTACAATTTAAACTTTCACATTTGAAGATCTATGAATAGTGGTTTTTATCTCTCAGTGCCGAGATATCTCGTTAACTTTCCGAGATATGAGAGTTATCGGGCAATCACAGATGCTTACTGATGAATATACCATTAACATCGTCATTCTCTTCATTGTCTCACCAGTTTACAATTATCTTCTTTTTTGTTTAACAATCTTTGGTACTGCTAACGTGGCTCGTACAAGTTGAACGCTTTAACTGAAGCCATTAACAGCATCCAAAGTCGACAAAATCAACAGCATGAACTTTTGTGCAAAAATCACTTTTCATTCCTTTTAGCAATAGCTTATGCGCGGTCATTCTTTTTGTTGTTGCTTTTTTCGTCCTATATATCTATAAATAACTGCTGGATACTGTTGATGCTGCGTTGGTTGTTGTCACTGTTGTTTTTGTTTTGGTGTTTGTGCTATAGCTAATGTTCTAATTATGTTGTGGACATTATTAATGATCATTATCCATACCTGTGGATATCTATGCACATATTTAAAGTGTGTGTATTTATTTGATCTTTAGCCTTTAATTTTGAAAAAGACCAAACGTTCAACAGCCTCTCATAAATATTGCATAATTATTATGCAGTGTCTGCTGGCCCCACGACCCATTCGGTGAATTACTGTGTTGTTGTTGGAGGAGCAAGATACACGGACATATGATGAAGAAGAGAAGGAGAGAGCGGAGAGGACAGGCTGGACTCAAGGATATATAATGTTGCGACTTCTGGTCGTCACCTTCCTTTGCTGCTTTTGTTGCTCGTTGTTGCTGTGGTTGTTGTTGTTTCTCTCATAAAACAGTTTTTATGTCATCTGAAACTACCTGAAGGGATAATCATCTCTTATGATAAAGTTTAAGCTGAAGTTTTGTGTTATTTATAGGTCGATTACTAAAACATTTTGAGTAAAAATGGATTTTTTCTGGTTTCTAAAAATAAAATATAACGTAATAGTTTTTTACCGCACAGTGCCAAAACTTTTATCGAGTTTAAAAAAACAC
Organism: Physocephala rufipes; assembly: GCA_963966595.1. Taxonomy (NCBI): domain Eukaryota; kingdom Metazoa; phylum Arthropoda; class Insecta; order Diptera; family Conopidae; genus Physocephala; species Physocephala rufipes. Next base: position 24,527,958 of record OZ016505.1, read on the forward strand.
AACTCACAAACTCAAAATTTCAATCAATGTTGGTAAATTCACAATTTTTTTGTATATAAAGGCTTTGATTAAATAGCTTGTTTTGTTTAAAAATTTCAATATTTTAAGGGTAAGCCTTTTTTAAAAACAAAATCCATCTAGTAAATTGTAACAATAGTTATAAACAGTGTTAATACGAGTACAATGTATATTTTTCACAGAAGTTATAATTCTTTGTTTTCTTTTTTTAATTTTCTTTGAAATAACTTGAGGCATAACTTAATGCGTATTTAAAATATTTTTGCTTGTATACAAATCATAATAATTTTTTTATATTTAATTTTAAACTTGTATGCAGATGTTTTATCGTGTCCTTTAACCTTAACAATCACCATTTGGAGACCCCGAACAGGTGAGTGTTAGGAAAGTTTGAGGCCAGGCCTTTGTACCCCACGGATGTCTCCCTCTTCTTCATTTTTGAGCTGAGCCAAAGAATTCTGTTGAATAACTTTGTGCTATTTATTCTATTTTAACTTAATTAAACTGAATTTAGTACATGCACGTAAAATAAATTCTTTGTTTTATTAGTTTTGTTCGAGTTAAATAAATTACTTGCTTTGTCCTTTCCTTTCAAAGAAAACTTTCACGTTAGAGTTTCTGCATAAATAGAAACAATTCTTTGAAAGTATGGATTGAATTAAGAAGTTTTAATGACTAACAGAAAGTTAGTTTGAATAAAATTTTAAGATTTTTCTAGTAAATAAGATAACGAAATGTTTCTAAAGTTTTCTATTTTTAAAAGTTTCATCGCAATCAAATTGCTTTTAATATTTACCTAAATTATTAAATTTCTCTATATTTGCGCATACATAATCCTCATCATCATCAAACTTATCAAGTTTTAAGAATGTGCTTCAAAAGTAATGGCATTGAATAATAAAATCACCGTTGTCTTCGTAACGCTTTAGTGCATACGACATACGCCATAATCAGTATCCTGTATAATAAACGTTGCTTTATGTATTTCATGGTTCACAACATTAACACGCAACACAAACATCATTTCGAAGAACGTCTGCAACGTGAACCCTGCCAAGAAATTAATAATGCGAACAGCATTATTACCAACCGAAATCCAATTAATGATGGGTCACAAATGCAGTTCGGCGGCAAGCCAGCTGATTTAATTTGTCCGTTCTTGAGCTGGCTGTTCTTAGTTTTTGGCACTGTGCTGTGTTTATATGCATTTATAAATTTCACATGGATTTCATCCTCATACTTGGGCTCACTCTGTCTCCCCGTTCCATCTTTATCTCTCTTTCTACCTCTTACACTCCTTTTCTTTCTATCCACTTTCAATCAGCATCACCGGCGGCGCTTGGCTGAAATTTGACGCAGCAGGTGCGCTGGACAGATGGAACGTTGTTGAAAGAGTTGACCAGCCCTAACATCGAGCGGCATAACTTCCGATCCGATCGTTACTAAGTAAAGTTTGTCCATTTGGATTTTTCTTCGTCTTCTTCTTCAGAGGCGCCTTGAGACGCATGGTAACCACGCATGATATTGCGGTTGTGTTAGTTGGCTATTGTGTGAAATCTGTTTCTCGGACGTTAATTACTTTGTAAACCCTTTCAATAAATTCATTTTCGGCTTTAGTCGAGAGGGTGAAGAGTAAGTGAGGAGTCTTTATTGGATGTTGCATTGGAAGAAAATTGCGATACGCCAGACCTTTAAAAAGAAAAGAAGGAAAGCAACGAATTCGGAGCATCCGCAAAAAAATTTTAAAAAGGATTTTTGAAAGGTTTCTGATTATAAATTTTTTAAAGTAAAATTAATATTATTAAAATGAAATTCCTGACTGAATAAGTTGATCAGACATGTTTAAAGAAAGGAAAAATTTGTCAATGAACTTTAGTGTACAAACAATTTTGAACGAATAGTTATGACAGTGTATATGAATGTTTGAATATTAAACCAATTTTTTTCTCTTTTGGCTAAACAATCGTAACAATTTCATTTAAATTCTTATAAATTACAAAAGAAGCGAATTCTGTAGAAGAATTCCAAACAAATAATTTTTCCCTCTTTCCCTTATTTATCACTGTTCCAAATTTAAAATATTTTCCATTAATAACAAATATTTAGCTTTATTCCTTTGATGTATTGTTTAGTTCTTTGGTGAATATAAACGAATTAAACATGATTGTTGAATTTGTATTGACTGAAGAATATTTAAAAAACTATATGCGAATAAAATGTGTGGTGAAGAATTATTTAGATATAGAATGCATGATTGATTAAGAAGAATATTATTAATGGCGTATTAAATTTTAAATTTTAAATTTTAAATTAAATTTTTTGGCTTTTTCGATGACTCTGACGCTAATAAAAATAACCTCGTTTTCAATCGTTTTCTCTCGTGATTGCGTACCTTTTTCAGAACACGAAATCTTTAAGCCAGTTTTTTTGTCACAAACTTTTGAATAATTTTAATTAATTCTTTTCTTAAACCTTTTTTTCTTAAAGCTAAAAAATTGTCATATTAATTATCCACGGTTTAATCGTAAATTGATTGGCATCTGAATAGGTTTAAATTGCAATTAAATTCATTCTGGAACGTGTTTCAATTTTTCAAAGAGAAAACAAAGTACAACTTCTTTGATCGAACGTCTGAAAGTTTTCAAACAAATTATAGTTCCATCAATTTCTAGATTTTGCAAACTTCTTAAACTAAACACATTAAGATTATTATTAAATTGATTCAATTTTAAACAGATGAGCGGAATCCATTCAAGCATTTGATTTAATAGAAGAAATGAACGTCGGAGGTCGTGGCAGATGAAAAAGAGGAGAAAATAAGGAAAGTGGAAAAGATGGAGGAGGGGCGATAAATTTTATTAAAACCAACGAATATCACTTAGTAAGAAGCGCCCGTCTACTTAGGGGATGGCGAAAGCATTGTATTAGAAATAAAATATTTACTTCAAATGCAAAAAATTTTTAAAAATTTGGTTAATTGCTATTTTGATATGATTAAATATTCTTATTGCAGTATGTTCTTGTTATTGTTCTTCTTCTTCTTTGTCCTCTTCTCAGCGCGATGGCAGATAGATTCGTAATAAATAATTGATTTAGTTTTTCACCATCGAATTATTTGGAAATGAATTTATTGCGATTTTAAAAGAAATAATTAAAATAGCACTAAAAATATTCAAAAAAGAAATAATTAAACAAATGATAAAATATCTTATAATATATTTGTAAGATTCTATAATTTTGATTTAAATACAAGATTTTATATTATTTACTATAATAAATTTAAATATATATCGTTATTTTTTTCAGTGTAATTTTTAAAAACCTTAATGGATTAGGTCAGTCCTCTTTATCTTCAATGTTATTTTATATGATATTAAATAGTATTTTAGTTTTATTTTGTAATTTAAGTTTAAATAGTAATCATATTGCATTTTTACGGCTCCAACCGTTTTTTCGTCTTCTTCTTCTTCTTCGTCTTCTGCTCTTATAACAATTACTTGATGATCATTTTAGACACGAAAAACAAAACAGTATTGTTAACACATACAATAGCATGTTTCAAGTCGCCAGTTCAAGGTCTGGCAGTTCATCGACTTCAGCATCAAATTACATAAAAATAAAATTCAAAACAATTGTCATCAAAAATTGTAAAAATTAAAATATTTCTTTTGTACCATTTCTGCTGACTATTGTAAAATATAATTGTAAGCAATTTTATGTCTACACAATATCTGTGTAAAACCTATTTATAGGTTGAAAATTAATCAATAAAATCAATGTCTAACTAACCATCGAAGAAGTCGTGTTTCAATAATCATTTTCATTTCAGCATACCGGTAACAAGTTCAAGTGCTTGTTGCTAGAATTGACACAGCAAAAGGTGCAAGTGCCTTTTGCTTTCAACACTCTTAGTGAATTGCTAAGAGCCAAATTTAACAAGTATCATCTCAAAATTAATTGCATTCTTCAATCAGAAGATTAACTCTATCAAATTGCAACATCCCTCAAAAAAAGAAGAAGAAAACCAAGGACAGACCATACAAATGAAAGGATTAAGAAGCCTTTCCTATCACGAAGTTTTTTAGGTCCATTTGCCATGAAACAGATGGATTTGGCCAAATACCTCAACACAATTGGATCAGAAGTGAATCAATAAAAGAAGAAGAATAAGCGAAAGAGAACAGGAGAAAGAACAAGAGCGCAAGGAAGGAGCGAAGCTATAAAAACCGATATAATCACATAAAATGTTGCAGGCGAGGAAAAAAATTATTTTTATCCTGCTGCGCTCATCGCAATGTTATCAGACATCAAACGTCTGTTAGAGACACGTATTGCCACTTTTTGAAATGTAGAGTGGAAAACTAATCAAGGACAATGTGAAATTTTATTTGCACGCATATGTGCGCGCTTGAAGAACCAGCAAACGGTGATTTCATGGCATTATTTGGCAATGAGATCAGATGGCTTCGGCTGATGTGAATTAATGCTGTTTTATCTTCATCGTAAGCGCTGAGAAATGCAGTCCACAGAGTTTGTGGAACACTAAGAAGGATTTCTATGGTGAATACGTTTTTAGGTAGTTACTGGTAGGGAAGGATGGATGGGAGTAGAAAGAGGATGATATTATTGATTGCAGAATTAAAGAATGCATGCGAGCATATATTTGTAATGAATTATTAAGAAAGGAATGAATATCTCTTTAATGAAGCAATAAATCAAATGTTCGAATAGTTTGCTTGAACTATTTCGTTGTTGGCAGTTCACTTTAAGGGCTATGATGTATTCATAGGAGTGGAAAACGCTTGGCATGGAATAAGCAATTAAATTTTCAATATTTGGAAAATAAATAATTCGATTTCTTATTTAGTATAAAATTTATTAATTTATCGCCAAGGACATGAATTCCCGACGAAGGAAACGAGTTTAATTTATTTGCCATTTCATTGCTTCTCCAAGAGTTAGTTTGACCAGCTGTGTAGTAAAAATGTACAGAGCTGCTGTTCCAACATCAGTCCTCCTATGGCGATTACAATCGAACATCCCATTTAGACCAGTTTTTGTTGGTTCCGTAGTACGTCCAACATGTTTTGGAGCACAGCAATGTGTTTCATACTTTAAATCATAAAAAATGTTGTCCTTACTCTAAAACAGTAGTTGTTTAGCCATTAGCCATGCTGGTTAAATTGGTTGGAAGTGCAGTCGTGTGAGCCAGATATCAAAATTCAAACAAAAACGTGAGTGAAATTCATACAAAAAGGAAAATGTCCCAGAAAAACATAAAGATTGAATTTTAAAAATATACTTTTATTAAAATAAAAATATGAAAATATTCAAAAACCAACTCAATTCAATTTTTATTTTATTTATTGTAAATTGTAATTGATTGGTTGATTGATTGAGCTAATGATTCTGGCTGACTTCATAAAAACACGCACCTGAAAAGGTATCATAGAACAAGTGCCGAGAAACCGTTAGTGGCAAATGTCAAGTTCGGAAAATATAGTAAAAAATATGGCCAGTAATCGCAAGAGGATGCGAGGATAAGATTTGGTTATGAGTAATAGAGAAAGCAGGAGTATTTCAAAATAGTGTAATTTCTTTTTTCGAATTGAAAGAATGACAGCGGCATTTATTGATTTACGTTGGCTTGCGGTAACTTGTTAAGGACTGTAAGTGGAAGATGAATGGAGCGAATGAATGACAACGCAATTGTGAATGTACCGTAGTATCAGCACTTCAAAATCGAACAACTCTCTGTGAAGTTGAATAGTTTACATACCCATTCTCTCTCGCTCTCTTTTCACATATTCATACCGGTTCATGATTTGATTGAGTATTTACTAAGTCGGTTTTATTGTTTTAGACCTTCATTTAAATGTTATTAAAGTAAATGAAATTTGATAACGTTCCGTTAGTTCGTTACTACGCCGTACGTTAGCTTATAGTGTTTGTGCGGGAAACGAAATAAGTGTTATTGTTGTTGTAGAAACTAATTTGTACGTTGGTTTTGTTTGCAGAGCGGCGCATGCGCGTCAACACACTTTCGACGGCCATTTCTCTCTTCAATTATTTTGTTTGTTCGTTTGTTGGCAATTGTTTTGTTTATGTAAACAAGCTTCGGTCGGTCTGCGAGGATTGCTAATCCTGTTGCGAATAGACTGAAATTTCGCACCTGGACTCTTCGAATTTCTGCTAAATATCAATAAGGATTTGTATCCAACTGATCGAATAAAAAATCGCTTTAACTTTTGTTTAGTGCGAGCTGAGTTCGTTTGGTGTATGTTCGGCACTTTGTGTGAGGTCAACCGATTCAATCCAACATTATCCAACAAACCAAAAAACAAACAACAACACAAATGCCATCCAAGAGACAGGCAGACATTAAAATTTTGTTTTTCTATAACCAACCGAATGGAATGTGTTGTTAAAATTCTTTCTGTTTGTTGTTAGTGTTGTTGTTATTTTTTGTTTTGTTTATTTCTACAATTCACGTGTTGTTTACACAATTTCTTTATGGCCTTGTAGTTATTGATGATGTTGTAGCGGTGCTTTTGTAGCTATCCCTGTGTCATGAGGTGGTATGGGGTAGTTGTTATTTCGGCTTGCGGTGTTTTTAATATTGATTTTTAGCGTTTTCTCTACTTCAGTTTTCGTTACCATCCGTTTCCCTTTTTCATTAGTTTTCATGGATTGGACTCTCGAAAAATTGCGACGTATATTATTTAAAATTTTTTTCAAATATGATTCGACTAATTTTATTTTGAGTTCTAAATACTCGTCTTCATTCTTATAATTTCAGATTTTCCTTAGTTCTTTTCCTAAATTTTAAAACAAAATCTAGAAATTACAAAGTAAATGAATAAAAAAGTAAATTAAAAATAAACATTTAAAAAATTCAAAATTAAAGTATTCTGAAGATAAAGTTTCAAAAATAATTGCCTATACTGAAATCCTTTTTATGATATTTTTGGATTCCAAATTAAAAGTATTAAAATTAAATTAGAAAAGAAAAACAAAAATATGTAAATTAAGAAATTAGTGCCTGTAAATGCATTTTCGAATACAATGTCGAAGGCAATGGAATATAATAATGATTAAATATTTAGATAATTATGACAACACCAACAGACAAATAGCAGCGAAATAGCAGCGAATTAATGACAAAAATATACAAATTTGTGAGTTAATCTTTCTCAAAACGAGACCATTAATTGAATGTTTAATATTTTATTAATCATAAAATGGCTTTGGGTTGAATAATCGTAACAAAGTTTATTACCATCCATTAAGTCATATCTATGTTTTGCAATATAATAATTACGTTATGATGACTATGAATAATTAATTGCTTTTTTATCAAGAAATATAATATATATAAATTGTTTTATTTAGCATGAACGGCTATAAAATATTAAAATATCTTAAAAACAGATTTTATCACAATCAGTTAATAAAATGTTCGAACTGCCAATTTATTGACGAAATATTGTGCAATAAATTTTAACATTTCTTTTAAAAATGTTTCAGCATGAACGCTTACATAAAGCGTTCATATACGAATAAAGCTTTTTCTTTCAATTAATGAAAACTGTAATAACCTACACTCGATTTATATACCCTAGAACCCATTCGTAACGCCTCGATTCGTTTCATGAATGAATTTTTTACTGCTTCTTCTTCTATATGGGTTTGCTCTTATCTACTTGCTTGCTCGAGAAGGCGAATAGAGGCGGTGCTCTGAACTTACTTTCATAATAATTATTCGCTTATGTGGTCGAAAAAGCCATTGTGAAGGAGTGGGTCTGTTTCAAAAGGGCGTTAAATCAGAAAAATACCAGGCCTACTTGTAATGGAGAATTAAATTTTTCCAGATATTTGCTCAATTTCTTTGTGCGAATGTAATTCAAGGTAGATATTTTATTTTTTGTCCGTCGACTTCCAAAATTGCCCAAAATTTTCATTTAAATATGTCTCCAAAATTGTAAGCGTTGATCAGTCTCACGCATGTTGATCGTCGACAGTTGATCACAATTACGCGATTTTGAAGAGAAGTATCTTTGTAAAATTCGGCTCGAATATTCCCGAGAATATACTGGTTGTCCATATCGAAAATGAGAAAGATTGAGCTGAGTGTGGTGTGGCCATTATATATAAACTAAATATAAATAAAATATAAATTAAATATAAAATCTCAACGAATTCTAGTTTAAGAGATTAAGAGAAAGTTGAGAGAGGAAAATTTATGACTGAAGTTTTATTTCAAAATAGTGTTAAGCATTTTCTTCATTCATAGAAGTTTTTTAAACTCTAATTAAATTTAATTAGCGTCAGTTTCAAAGCCTTCTATTTTTACAAGCCTCACGAAAAAACAAAAGTCTTTGTTGAACAAAGAATTTCACGTTATTTTATCCCTCCGTGGGTTCTTACTGTCCGAAAGCATATCGAAGTGAAAAGCTGTTTTTCTTCCAGTTTCCTTTTTTGTAATTTAAACCATTTCGATTTTCAGCAAAAAATTATTCTTTGTTCGATGAATGCGATGCAATAGAAAATGCTCAAAACAAAAATCAAAGCAGAACAAAAACAGAAAAAAGAAGTAAAATACAATACAAAACAATATCAAAGCATGCAATTCCAACAAAAGAGTTAGCGGCATAACAAAGGAATTAAAATAAAGTAAAGAGAAGAAAAATGGATACAAAAGGTTTTTAAAACTAAAACTTAAAATTGATATTTTCTTAAATTTTCATTAAAGTCGGGCCTTCGGCTTTTATTATTTAACATAATATTAAATGCATACGAACAAGAGAAAAGAGCAATGGTAAAAAATTATTATTTATAATCTTGTGTGAAAAAGAAAATAGTCAATATTTCAAAATGTATCTTTTGAAATATTGATACCTTTTTATTGATATCTTCTATTGATTGAACATTGATACCTAGAAAGAGTCTCAAAAAAACTCAAAAGCTCAAACATTCAGATATTTCAGGTGTTAGAGTTAATAACGGATCATTATTTTAAAAGGCCATTAAATAAATTCGAGTATATGATTTATTCTTTGAGAAATGTCCTCTAGTTCATTCTACTCTTACTTTAACAACATACTATAATTATTTTTATATAATATTCCTCCATTTTCATAGAGTTATATTTCCATATTTTGGGCTCATCATTTAGTTATTCTTCATCGATTCATTAAATTGCATTCTTCTTTGTTTATAATTTAAATTATTATAATAATTATCATTTGATATTAATCATAAGCTTCTTCAATTTTATGCACTTTGTATTTCCATCGAATAATAAATACCTCTTTTAACTTTTTTCTTCCTATCATCTTCTCCTTCTGCTTCATCTTTTTCTTCCCCTTTTCTTAGTCACGCGAGCCATTAAATAAGCAGTCAACATTCTATCAAAATGAGTAATAATTTATCTTCATTTCGGTACACTAAGTACCGAATTTGCCGGCCAGTTTAACGATAACCCTCAAGAAGAAGAAGAGAAGAGGAAGAGGGACTGTAGGTAGATGGCCGGTCAGTCGGTTTGTTGGTTGGTCGCTCGGTCGTTCGTTCGTTTGATTACCAGCGAGCGCACTCGTAACTAAGCAGTTATAGTTACGATAACTGAAGTTCGAAAACAAAGACGAGTTTAAAAGTGATAAGTTATCCATTATGGGGTAATTCAAGGAATTCGTGACCCACGATATTTCTGCAAATTTTCATTCAATGGCTCCTTAACTTTATTTAGTTATGAAAGGAGGGAGGGGTCATTCTGCTTATGATGCTAAAATTTAAAAAATTGTATGAAAAATTTATAAATCTAAAATTCGTCGTTGGAGGGCGCAATTTAACATTTTATTGGCTATACAAATCGAAACCACCTAAATTTATTATGCTGTTTTGTTTTTTGCGTTTATCCTCATCGAAGTATTAGAAAGCTATTTCAAGCAGTTAATGCTAAACAAGCTGATGACGAACAATCAGCTAATATCGGTTGTTAATATGTACAAAAATTCTTTCCTTTGAAATATTTAAATACGAAGGCGGTTCAGTGTATTCTCAGGATTCGTACGGCCTGCTAGTAGTATAAATAATTACCTCGTGGATGTTATTCATTGGGATTATGTCTATAATTTGGTTTAATTTTGATTACTAGTTTGCTAGAGGCTGAGGCTTAAATGTTGAAGGAAAGTCGGGTATTGCGGTGAGCTTACAGATCACTGTGCTTAAAATCTGTAATGCATTTTGAGTCAAATTGTTACCGGAAATGAAAGGTAATGAACGAAAGACAAACAATCATCTGGGAAACAATCAGAAAGAATTAAAGAGGTCAATAAGAAAGGCTTACCCTTAGGGTAAAAACGTGAGCATCAATGACAACAATAACAACAAAATAAGCAATTCAGAACATTAAATCTAATTTTTTTAAAAAAAATTTAATTATTTTCATAATATTGAAATCAGGAAAATCAATAGTTTAGCGTTCTTATGGAAAATTTGGAGGAGGTCAAGATTATGCGGGTCAGAATGAGAGTTTGAACAGCATTGCTCTTATAGAGAACTTTTATAGATCTCTTTTAATTAGAAACCTTTCTTCAGACGTCTCGACAATTGTATGATCCCTTGGAGCACATTTAAAATTTTAAGGCTAGAAAAAATGAAAATGGGTAAGAAAGAGGGAAAAACATTGGAGAACTGTTTCTTTGTATTTAGGGTTTTTATAGACTTCTTAGAATAAAATTTATAATAGTGAATATTAGTCATCACGGAATTGAAAACTATATCGTAGCCGAAAAGCGAATATAAATAACCGAACAAAGGAAAGCGATCGCGGAGCCAATGAATGTTATTCATTTTTTTAAGAATGCAAAAGTTATTCGCGATATTTAGAGGACTATTAACAAAGGTATAACATTTATTTATTTATTATTTATTAGCAATGCTAACATCAAAATTTTTAATATCGCATATCGTAGAAGATTAAAAAACCCATTAGTTTGTATACAGTTACGAAAACCATAAATTGAAATAATAGAGCGCTAGATCAAAACCGCGAGTAAAACGAACAAAATTTATTATATCATAAGAAGAAGTAAGAAGAAACTAAGGGGAAAGGGAAAGAAATTAAGGGGATTAAAAAAACCTCACTGTATGACTGATTATGATCTACATATTTAAGACCAACGTTATAACTGCGATAAAATCACCAAGGGAAGAAGTAGAAGCACCAGCAATAACACTAGTAGATCTGTGAAATTTTGATGGCTATATTCAGTAATAAATATTGATATTCAGTGATATTCAGTAATAAAATTCATACAAATACAATAAAATTCATACCCTTTATGAATTTTATTGTATTTGTATGAATTTTATTACTGAATATAATACAAACCTCAAACGATCGATGATGTCAGTATGGATGATGGCTTACATACGACAACAGCAACTACACCGGCAGGAGTAGCACCAATAGAAATGACTGTATTATCGGAAGAAACACCGGCAACGAGAACAGCAATAATCCACAAAGGCAGAGCATTTACTTTTGTGAAAACAGATTAAATGCAATGACATTCTTAAGGAAGTCTCACCTCGCCTTCTCAAAACACCTTCGGTTTATGTACTACTTATTTATTTCTTTTAAGTTAACATCATAAAAACTTAATTAAGAAATTTTAGTAGATTGAAATGAAAACTTTTAGATTTAATTAAGACATTTTCAGTCATTCTGACTCACAAAACACTTCCATTTACGATCTTTATAAGAGCTAAAATACGTGCGTCGACACTGACCTGTTTGGACTGGTCTGGAATTGTACCGATGTTCTTTCAGAGAGTGGAAGTATCTGACAGCAGTGCACCATAATATCCCTCAATAGGGTTGTTGGTTGCGGAGCATAAATTGTAACGCTTTTTGACTTTTGAAAGTAGTTTTTTGACAACTTTTTTCGTTTTGTTTCACATTACGCCAGGTTGCCTGCTAGACCCTTGGTTGGTTTGCTGCTGGAGGTCCGTTGGTTGATTAATGGCTACTTAAATCGGCACGCTTTTACCTTCACCTCTTTATAATTTGCTTGAGCGACGCTTGTGTCGAGACGAATGTGGCTTGCTACAAACTTTTGAAGGCGGAGACACGCGTAAGCAAGCTGATTTTAATTTACAGTTAATTTTTTTGGCTTCTGTTTTCAATTATATTCTTTTTGATTTTTCCGTATTAAGCAAAAGTAGAATAGTAAAAGTATCTTAAAGGGAACCGTAATTTAATGTTCTTTTCGGAGTAGAAAAAAATTTGGCTTAGGTGTTAAGAAACGGAAATTACATTTGGAATAAATTTCTTTGCCCTTTAATAGATTTTGCAATATAATAAAAAGATTCGAAAAGAAGAGTTGTCTTCACTGGAGTGACTTTTAAGTGGCATCTGCCCACGAAAACCTTAAGAGGACGTGGCCCTTTGACAAAAAATTTTTTAGTTGACAAAAGGCGTCGCTTCGTTACAGAGTATTTAAAAACAAATTAAAAAATTTTTGCTAAAATTTTCCATGGGACGTAGATGTAAAGGGGACAAAAATCTTTCGAAATTGCATTCGCAAGGAGGCAAGATCGCAGGATTCGGCAAAACAGGCAAAATCAAAAGCAAGGACAACAGAAATGATTGTATGTGGGTAAAATAAATTTCTGTTGTGTGTCATACCCTGGACTAATCGCAACAAATACAACAATGATTATACGCAACGGCATCGATTCTTTGAAATGTCGAACGAAAGATAAATGGCACTAACTATAAATCACTTTAACGCACAACCCAGCGTCTTCTTCGGAGCGCCACAAATATCCAAAAATTACATAAAATCTCAAAGGAAAAATGGAAAACTTTTTCACGATTTCCCATCTGGTTGGCATGTCTTCTTGACTGACGTTTAACACGGCACTTTGACAATCGTCAACACGTCATAGAAGTAGGAAAGAAAACACTAACACGAAGAATGATAAAGCAACTGTAAAACGCATTAAAACAGCGAATAATTTCAAAAAGCCATAAACAAATTGAATTTATTCCCTTTTTTCTTTGGACATTGACTACTCCTTCCTTTTCCCTTTTGCATGATATCTCCTTAACCCTAATCGTGACTGCATATCTTCCTGACAACAAACTGTAGAAAGAGCGGCTTTGGACTGACCAGTCCTCTTCACAATTTGGATGCTTTAAAAACGTCACAACCCGTTTTAGCCCGTATTGTTTGCGTTTAAAGAAAGAAGAAGAAAAAGCAAAAAAGAAAAAATTTAAACTACAAACATAAAAATGAAGAAAGGACAGTAAAATTAAAAGTAAACAAAAATAAAACGAGAATCAGCTACTGATGTTGGTCAGTCGTTCGGATTTTAGGATGATAAGTCATTCACCTGTTTTTCATTAACTTCCTCTCTTCCTCCTCCACAAACTCCACTGGCCTTCCTCATGGATTTTTTTCCCATTTTATTGTATTTACGAACACAACCCACATTCGCATAGACGTAAACACATTTCATGGTATTGCTGCTGTTGTTGTTAACGCACTGTAGATTTTTTATGACATTCGTCTAAAGTGTGCCGTTGGATGTTGTGCCGCTGTATTTGTTCAACGTTCTTTCCCGTTATTTTCTTAAAATGCAGTTAAATTTATTTTATTTTATTACTTCGGGCTTGATTTATGTATTTAAAGTAATTTAAACAAACTAGAAAAAATACGTATCATACAGAGTTGCAACGCAAAAACAATTTCGAGTGAATTTATTGGTTTTCCCGGTTTTTTCTCTTACTCGTTTTCCTGGCGATGATATTTAATTCATGGTTCGTCGGTAATTTTTAAATTGTTGGAATTATTATGAGTTTAAAGTAGGTTTACGTCTACTTGTCCCTGGCGATACTTTCCAAACTACCGGTATTCTCCGATATTCGATTTTGGAATTGTTTAATCAAAATTTTGTAAAAACAATCGAATTCAATTCAAAAGGATTTGTTATTTGTTATTGCTATTGCTGCTGTTGTTGTTGTTTAAACTGTCGTATCTTCAACAAAAACGACAAAAAACGACTTTTGTACAAAACAAAAGCCACGATTCCAGATGTATCGTGTTATTACTCTCGAAACTTTTCCATTTTTTTAACTATTTATTCGATTTCCTCTTGATGGTTTTTGCCAATTTTCTTCCATGCATTTAAATCAAGCACAATAATTTTTTCTGGGTTTACTGACCGCACGATAGTCACAGATTTATTAGTAATTTTATGAAATGAAAATGCATTGTAAACGTATTGAACAAGCAATTATTTAAAAAATTATTTATCAAAAAAATGGAATCGTTTTTTAAAGACATTTTCTGGATCTGGAACTTTTGTCCATGTTTAGTGATGGATAAGCAAAGTAAGCAGCTCGAACATATACCGAATCAAGTAACGAGTAAGGACAAATAATTAACAAATAAGAAACGAATGAAAGAACGAGTCAAGCAACCAATTAACATGGCGTTGTCTCATATACGACAATTTTGCTTGTTTGCATGGCCATTCATTGCATGACAACGTTTGCAATAACGAACAGTCATTTCGATGATAAAGTTTTATCATTTGGACGCGCTGCCCAATAGTGTGACTCAGTTACAAACACCAGATTTACCAGACGCCGGCTGAACAACATGATCGCTACAGAGTGTCAATATCAACCCGCTCTTATTGGAAAACCCTTTATATGTTCAAATAAGATTGGTAAAAATAGAAAAAATTAATAAATATTAGTTCATAATATATATTATTAAACAATATTAATAAGTAGCAAATATCAATAAATAATAAAATTAATATAAAAGATATAAAGCAATGAAAATCATTGAAATCTTCAATTAATTTTAAAAGAAAATGTTTTAAATAATTCGAAATGTTTTATTTTGCAAAAACCTTGCAAAATAATTAATATGTTATTGTTTTATTTTACTGAACCAGTTTTTGATTCCAGCACAAAGCACATTTAGTTTGCTGCTTTTCTGATGAAATGATATTCGGTTCAGTTTTAAATATATTGCGCAGGTTTGTTAACGATTATTCGGTTGATTGAGATTCCGTTTTCGAGAATTGAATTAATTTGAGAGAAACATTCATTATAAAACATGATTTATTTAAAGAAATTTTCTTAAAAATTCTTCTTTAAGAGTAATTTATAGAATATCTAGGATAAGGATTTACGAGTATCAATAATGCATCGCATAAAAATTTTTTAGGAGATAGACTTTCGAATTGACCTATATCTGAAATTAATCGATCTTAAAAATGTTTAGTATTAAGTTCAGCATGGTAAGTCTTTATAAGTTTTGCTTCTTGCTTCCGATTATAATCAATACTACACAAAGTGAACTTAATTTGAATAAAAACATATCACTGCAATTAATAAAATCTTTATGATAAAGTTAACAGCTTCAACAACTACAAATCAATTGAGTTAATTTTTAGCAGCGTACAAAAAATAACGCTAACAATAACAACAAAAATTAACGACAAAAGCACCAAATTTAAAAACTTCTCACCAAATTCTCACCAAAGATTGATTAAATCGGTCTGCGTCATTGTTTTTTTTTTCTTACTAAAAAAACCGACTTCTGCTTAAACAATGGTTTTCCTTTGTTCTTGTTGTCATTGTTGTTGTTTTATTGATGCTTTTCTCAAACACTAACATAAAAGAGTTGCTTGAAGAATTGAATTGGAAAAGAAAATTGAGTAAGATAAATAAATAAAAAAATGCTTAGAAACTGCATGGACGAGTAAAAAAATAGAGTGAATAAATAAAGGAATTTGCAAAAAATAAAGCAGGAAACTACTTGAAAAAACTAATGGACACACAGACGCTGAAGATTTTAAGCTCTTCCGTTCTCGGTTTTCCCGTTTTATCCACTTCCAAAGATCTGTTAGATTCTTTTTTTTCAGAAAAAACTGAAATAAATGTTGCTGTAGCAAGTTCCGTTGTTATCCGTTATATTTTCTTGTTAAACAAAAAAATTATTTTCTTTTGTTTGAGCTGTGCCTTTTTCTCATCCGTTAGTTTTGTCCTCAAGGATCAACCCAAATAAATTCCGCAGGATGAAAGAAATTCAGTCATGGGAAGTGTTTTCCTGTTTTCTTTTTTTCAAAAAGAGTGTGAGGTGATGAGCGTGATAGAAGCAATTCAAATAGAAATGAAGATCAAAGTGAAAAGCATGATGTTTATTATATTTAAGATTATTATCTTATACGCAATAAACATTATTGTTATCATGACTAAACTATATCAGAGCGGTTTGAAGCGAAGAGTGGAATAATGATACTGAGAAATAGAATTCTCTCTGACCCTTAACCCCTCTTTCCGACTTTATCGTGAGAGAGGAAAGGCTTTGGATAGATTGGGCACAAAATAGTAGAAAGAAGATTAGGATTAACGAAGGCAGGTGAGCCGAAGGGAAGGGAAATATTAAATCTGAAGAAAATAAGTTTATTTTATTTAATTCAGTGTATTTAGTTTATTTTGCACTAACAAACCAACCACTAGATCAACGTCCTCTTTCTACATTTCCTTCTTCCTCTCCTTCCTTTGTTGAGACTTATCATAATTAAATTTTAGAAATTATTTTTATTATCTAAAATTTAAAATTGAATAATTAACTAAATAACTAAATTAAAATAATAATTAGTAATTTATAATAAACCAAATTACATAAATCTTCCTCAACGTATGAGAAAAATATTAATATATTTTCAAACAAGTTCAGAATTATTGCCTTCATATCTATGACGCTTAATTTTCCTCTTCTTCTTCTACCATGCCTGAAGAAGCTCTTTGAGAGAAGTTTTCATTAAATGTTAAAATTTATCACAAATTTATGCACAATCAAGCATTAACAATATCAGGCTTCAGGTGGAAACTCATGAACACATCATCATCCTCCATTATCATCAACAATAAACCGACCAACCAGACTAATAAACAGCAGAACAAGCCGAGTAACCAAGAATTCATCAACGACTAATAATCCTCCAATACTTTCAACTTCCACTCGATTCAACCAATTTAGCAATGTTAAAACCTTTAATAAAAACAACGACGAGTGGCAACGACAGCTTTAACTTCTACGTTCTGAAGTCGCTAAAAAAATTGACGATAATAATTAATCTTATTTATTGCAGAGCGAATCTCTTGCAAATGATCATCTCCTTTCTGCTGTTTAGAGCTTCAGGTACCAGCGCCCAAGGTAGTAACACGTCGACACAGCGACTAACTACATCATTGCGATGGTCGAGCTTTCCTTGATCTGTCATTTAACCAATGCGATCACATACCCCAATCGCCCATGGAATGCAGGGCATCGATAGATGCTGGACGTCCATCGGTCCGCCGTCCGTTGGCTTTCAGGTTCCGTCGATGGTAATCAAATTCAGACGCATTCAGAGTAATCTATTATGACGCTTGACAGAATGCGAGGCCTACCTTTAAACCCTATACCAATTTTCCACAGCGGACCCTTTCACTAATTCCGCCACTTCCTTTCTCTTCGCAACACTCCACATTCCCGCGTTCGCCCAGAGCGCATGAATACAACAAACAACACTTTAAGTCAACCGCTGGGCGCAAGCGAAATAATTCATTGGTTTTCGAAAGCGCATTCGATCAATTTGCGACCGACTTGCAGCAAGATAATACGAAAAGGGCTCTGGAGAGGGGCGTAGGGAGGTGAAACTGTAGGTTCCTTAGTATGTTGGCGCCAGAAAAAGAATTGAAGATGATGAAGAAGAAGAATAAGGGGCACACTCTGACACTAGTAGTCAATATAACGAACTGGCAATTTGTATCGTGCGGCAATGCCGCGCATGATGAATGAGGGCAACGCATACTTCTTTGGTATCTGTTAACGCCCTCGATCTTCCGTTTCGTCATCCATTTCGGTTAACATCATTATGATAAAACAACATTTTTGTGGATGTTGAGCGGAGATGAGTCGCATATATATATATAGAACTCCTTCAAGCTGGTTCAGCTAGTTGACCTCTTGCAATATTCTTGAAAAGATATCGTGGTTGCCACCATTGGTGGTGATGATGATAATTATGATATTGATGATGATTGTAGTGGTGGTTATGTTAAACATAACTTATATTCAGAGCTGTGCCCATTTGAATGGTTATGTCAGATAATGAAGTTCATAGTGAAAATCTTTGCTGGAGATGATGATAATAATGACGGTTCAACAGATGATTGACGACAAAGCGTTCCCTTATTTTTACAAAACGACTTTATATGCGATTCACGATTTTGTTGTTGGTGTTTTCATTGTTCCACAACGAAATCCACATCTACAGTCTTTAGTTATTTCACAGAGAATCGCAATCAAATTATTAAATTATTGATTAAAATTAAATCAGTTTAGAGAGCTTAATGGAAATATCGAGTTTGTTAAATTAGTCAGGAATTACAACTTTATTAATTTTACTTATTCGATTAGTTCTACACGGTTTTATGTACACGCGACAATCTGTCGTGTGGAAATATACTTTGATTTAATTTTATTTCGTGTCATAAATACATGCAGTCATTTGCGCTTAGAGAAATTTAACACCAATTAGCATGATGTTGGTGTCGGTTCTGTTTGTCATCGCTTTTACTATTTATTCCATTGTTTGAGAGGAAAAAATTCATGCCACAGAAAACTAGTTATTTGTCGAACGATTTTTTGGATCTCGATTGCCTGTCACCTCGTTTCTCATCATTTGCAGCAGCTGGTGCTTGCCGCCATTAATTTACTGCACGTATTGGCAATGTTTTTATTCCTCTGGCACTTCCACCTGTCGGCACATTCTTTTAATACGTCGCTTACCTCTAATCCCGTCCCACGACACGCGCCATGTTTTTGTGCTACAAATCAACGACAAATTAGAGTTCTACTCGAATGAGTTAATGCATTTGTTGTTGTTGTTTTTTGATACTATATATTGAGGACACCCTACGTTTATGCACATTCGCGCGCACACAGTTCTGGCTCAAACCCACGAAAATGCAAGTCACTAATTAAATTTTATTCGCTGCGCGGATTGAAATGGATTGTAAATTTATTTCTCGTTCACATTAATATCTTTTAATTTCCTTTGCAGAAAAATTTCACTGATTTAAATTTTATTCAATTCTAAATTTGAAAAATCATAAAAATTTTTACTTTCATACATATTTTAACAATATCATTGTCATTTAACACAAATAACGACTCATTTCAAAAACTAAATTAATTTTGTGTTACTATTATTTTTATCTAATGATTTTTCCATTTATAATTCAAGGTTTTTTATTTTTTTAAAAATTGATTTTTTATAATAAATTTATATAATCACAAATTAAGTTATTCAATCGCAAATTACATTAAAATTAATGTAATTTTTACAAAACATTTATAACATTTCATTGATATTTAGTGACAATTAAAGTCCCTTCAATGCTTTCTAGAACAAAAATTAATTGAAGAATTTTTTGATTATCATGATATGAATTGTTCTTTTTGGAATTAATTTAAAATTTATACAAGCATTTAAATATTTCATTTAGGTTCTCATGATCATTGAATAACACATATTATTTAGTTTTTTATTACACATTTATTTATTTCTAACAATTTCATTCTGACTCTTGATCTGTTAATGATTTTAATAAATATATAACAAATGAAATTAAATAATTAAGATTAAATAATTAAAGATTTATTACTTTTGTGTGAAAAAGCTCTTATACAAAATAAAACGAAATTTAAATTTTTAAATTTTAAATTATTTTAAAACCAAATTACGAGCGTACTAAAACCAGTTTTCTCTGAGGAAGTAAAAATACTTTTCACAAGCAGAGAAGGTCGTAAGCAAGAGAAGTCTTGAGTCGATATTTGCATAAGTTTGAGAGACTTTGTAGAGCCAAACTTTTGGTCATTAACAAAAAAAAGGAAAACCGAGATTTGTATCTGCAGAATTTTATAACGCATAATTAAGTATTTCGTTTCCGGACAATAAAAAACTGTCTACTTAATCTTGTTGTATATTTGATGTCCTTCTTTTTGACGTCTTCTTCTTCTTTCTTCTCTCCTTCGACTCTTTTATTGCTCAATCCAAGAACATTTTTTCGGTAAATTCATTTGAAATCACTGGAGTTTCTATGGTTGCTTCTTTTTTATAAAGTCTAGACGTCATAACTTCAATGAATTCGAAGAAAATATTGAAGAAAAAATATAGAAAAAATTTATTGAAATATTTTCAAATTATGGTTTGCCTGGTCTCCAGCGGT
The DNA here is from genome assembly GCA_963966595.1 of Physocephala rufipes. Classification (NCBI taxonomy): domain Eukaryota; kingdom Metazoa; phylum Arthropoda; class Insecta; order Diptera; family Conopidae; genus Physocephala; species Physocephala rufipes. The sequence goes on from OZ016505.1 coordinate 24,548,287, forward strand.
TAACAATTAATGAGTTTTAATAATAACCCTTTTACAAAAGGTTTTTTAAAATTTTAGGAGTTTATGGTTCTAAAACTGAACCAGCTTCGCCTTCAAATAGAACCAGCTTCATGTACAAATTTTGTCCTATGTAGGAAAAACTAAAACGTAATAATTATTTGCAAAAAAGGGTTAATGAGTAAACCTTAAATAATATAAGAGAATGACATTGATTTAAAGGCTAAAAGATAAAATTAAAAGAATTCGTAAAAATGCAAGACCTTGAAAAAGGATTTCAATATCATAATCCTCTGTTTTTCTACTATTATTTCTCTCTTTCCCTCTCTTTTCTTTCTTCCCCGTTCACTTTTCGAAACCAAGAAAAACCCTAAATAAAGCTTCATTGTTTGAACGATTTAAACGTCTTTTCAAGGCTTTGCACTAATTTACAATCTTCGTCTAGACGAACTATTCCTGATATAATTATCTCTCAATCAATTATGCACGGCTCATTATCGACTCATTATTTTGTGCTGCATGATATTTATGCTATTCGTTTCACCTATAGTTCTCTATAGTCTATTTTGATCGCTAAACTCGCTTACATTAAGAGCACTCGCCGCATAATTAAAATTTTGCACTAAATCAAACAGTCTCTGCGAGCATTTATGTGAAAAAAATATACTGAAACTAATACTTTCTGTTCTTTTGAAGAAATCTTAAAAAGGTTTTAGAAAATATAAAAGAAGTATCTTCAAGCTTGATCTGTCCGTTGGATATTTTACTCTAGTCTATCGTTTTACTATTCCACCACTCCACCTCCTCCTCTATATGCATCGTTCTAGTTCTTTTGTATTACTTTCATTCTCTTTCATTTTCAGTTGTACCAAGGATTTAATAAGGATTTTTTTATTACCACGGACTTTTCAAAAAAACACATGAGGATTGTTATCAAGTTTTTAGTTTATTTACTTTTGTTTAAAAGTAGGTTGCGTTTAATGCGGTTCACTGATGCCTGACTGTTCGCTGAATGCCGGTGAACGCGAACGAACACAAAGGAGAGTAGTGGCGGAAGAAGACTAAATGAGATATATAGGTTGGTGAAGTGCATGTCGTCGATTTGTCGTTTAGTTGTTATTCTTGTTGTTATTATTTAGTTCTATTTCTTGTTTAACCGCCATAAAAGGTTAATTGACAACATACTCAATCATACAGACCACTTTTCCCATAACACAATCCACAGTGTAATCATTCGCAGGCTCTTTTACTATTTCCCATTGTTGTCTTCTGCATCCTAAAGGTCCCTTATTAGTAAAGTCGCGTTCCACAAATACCCTCAAAGGGTTGTAAGTTCAAAACATCAGTCGATGGAATAAATTATGGGTTAGGCAGATTCATCAAAAGAGAGGTGACGGCGTTGAGGATGAAGTCGATGGAAGATGAGAAACGGAGAGATGAGATTTAAGAGTATTTAGCTCAGCATATTGATGGTGTCTACTCCACACGACTATTATATTTTAAATTGAAATTGAAATTGAAATATAATTCTTTAGCGTTGATCAAAGAAGAATTTAGCTGCCGGACAGGCGGGTCGCGAGGGTATACATTTCATATGCTATCATTTTCGTTTAATCTGGGTCGCTAGTTTTCTATTTGTACTCAAAATTTCCACCTAGAAATTTGTTTTTAAATTAATCTTTTACGATTTTTAAAGGTATACGTCTAACACCACTTTACTAACGTCACTTTAAATTTTAGTGAAGGAAATTCTTCATGAATTAAAATTTGAGGGAATCTCTGTACTAAAGCTGTGATATAAAGCCATCATTAAAACGATATTTTTACGCGGAATTCATCTAAAAGCAGATTTAATTATTGATTAAAAAATCGCATGAAATAACAGAAAATTATATGAGAATCCAGAGAACAGTTTCCTGAAGAGTAATGAGCAGACATAGTTGTTGTTTGCTTAAATAGTTTGTAGAACAATACTAAACAGCGAAACAAGTAATCAAACAAATAACTAATTAGTTAGTTCTTTTAGGTAGCATATTTTAATAGAATATATATTTTAGTAACAATTTAAATTCTGCATGCATTTTACAAGAGCAAAATTATCTCAAAAGTGGGGCTAAGCCGCATAATGCAGGATATTACATAAATTCACACCTACATAAAGCTACTCCTTCCTCTTCCCCTTCTTAGGCCTAAAATATTTTGCTATAATTAGTGTCTTCTTCTGTTTCCCTTTGAATTATTGCTATTAATGTTTACTACCTTTTTTTGCTATTATGTTTACTAATTTTTTGCTATTTTGTTAATTTTAATGCTAATTTTGTTAATGCTAATTTTTTGCTATTATGTTTTGCTATTATGTTTACTAATGTTTGCTACCCACACATCAAACATACACGAGCAATGCTAAGCAATGGCAAAAACAATGCTTAGTGGTCTTTTGCTTATTCGTTTTCTGCTTCCTCGACTTTAAAGGAGAAGACTTTAAAATTGCAGAGAATTTTTATACAAAACATTTAAGGACAATGAGATGATAGTGGAACAAGGGTAGAATAGAGGACTAATGAAAAGCAACCAAATTGATAATGGGAATGAAACGGAATTAGAATGAGAGATAGCGAGGAAGAAGATGATGAGGGGTTAGTTAATTTAGCAGAGACAAACGAGCAGTATTAGTTCAGTAGAATGAATAGTCGGTCCATTTATGTTTTCAATATGTCGAAAGGTGATGTATGTGAATACCTAAGTTTGTGGTGCCGGGTCTGTGTGTGGATGTGTGTGTGCGTAATGTTGATAGTGATACATTAAGAAGACGTTAGTTAGTCCAGTCTGCTTCATAATTAGTGCAGGTAGAAGGCGCAAGATCGGTCAAGGAAAATCAGGAAGATTAAGAGAAAAAAATTATTACTTATTAAAAGGTGATTACTTTTTTCACAAAACCAAACCGTCTTAGTTTGGTAATTCTTTTTTGATTTGAAATGATTTTTATTTATTTAACTTTTTTAACTTTTATTAAGGCTTCTTAATTTACAAGTACTCACTTTATTTATTTAAAATCTTACCAAATTATTACATAGAATTGTTTTTCCAAAAAAGTGAAAAAATTTATTGATTTTAAAAATAAATACGTTTGAAAGAGCTTTTTAAGCAGGTAAAACATTTTGCACGCAAATAAAGCCCTTCAAAGTGGAAACCATTTCATTTGCAATGAATTCCTTTGGTTCTATTTTCGTAAAAGCAATTCATTGTCAATGACATTTAAAATGACAATAAAAATGAAGAAGAGAGAAATATTGAAAACTAGTAGACTTCATTTATATTCAATTATTTATAAACGGCAACACAAAGCAAGACACTATCGAAAGGACTAAAGGAATAGCCACGATAAAGATGATGATGCGAAAATAATTACTATTACTGCGATAAATGCGAAAACGTTTGGTCATGAGTCATGACTACTGATGATAATAGTAATGATGATCATAATGAAAATGTTGAAAAGATCATAATGATAATGAAATGATAATAACAATTATGAATTCAGAGATGAGAGAAGTGATAGAACTGCAATCACTGAATAATTCGACACAAGTCTCAACAACGACTAAAAAAAGCGACCTAAGGTACATTTCTTCCTTAAAAGGCTGAATGGGTAAACATTCAGAGCAACTGATGGAGTGTCTGGCCAACCGATAGGAGCCAGTTATGTGGTTGATCAGAAGATGAAGGTACATGGCCGAGATTTTCGACGGGGTTTCTTTCTTTCATTCAATTCACGAGTTATGAATGATTGATGACGCAATTCGAATCGAGCAAGTGCTGGGATAAGAATTACTATGCACGTTTTATTTTGTCTCCAACCTGGAGAATTTTGACACGCTTGATGGAAAAACAACAGTCAGAAAATAAGTGACGTTAATGAATTCAATAAAAAATGAAATGAAGGAGTGATTGCCACTTGAGAACATTATGAATTCGGAATAAAATTCGTGTTTGTTCTTTCAGTTTAAAAAACTTTATGCATTACTCACTAGCCCTCTGACAAAGTAGGTTCTTGTTATTTAAACAGCAACAAATTATTACTTTTGACAGCTACAAAATTAATGTCATTAGTACGTTGAAATGATGGAAGGACGGAAGGAAATGAAAAATTTGTATTCGAAGACACGAAACATTTTAAACGCCGTAAATTTTAACGTAAAAGAGTTTAGTAATACTCATCACATGGAAGGTGAGCTTTGAAGATTTTTATGGCAAACGATTTTGTAATTTTACTGTTTTGAATGGCAAGCGATATTTTATAATTTTGTATGAAAATTTATCATTTAAAAAAACACGTTTTAAAGAGATATTTATTAACGATAACATTTATGAAGAGATGTATTAAAAAAATTCGAATGAAGTTTCGATATTATATTTTGTATTAAAGAATATGCTTTTTTTTGTAAAAATACCAAGACGTATTTAAAGATTATGTTGACTGAAATAATGTAAAACTAAAAATTTAATTGACTGAATAGAATGAATCCAATTAGTAGAAGATATTTTTGAGCAATTAGTTATAAAATCATGTAAACAATTTCATAACACGATATCTAAAGCCTGTCTTCTTGCCATATTATTTATGTTATTAAGATTATCGGGTCATTAAACCATTTTAGTGAAAAATATTTTATCTTATCCAACGTCTTTTTTATAGAATACGAGGAATTATTTATCTATCTATTAACCACTTTTTTATTTATGAATTATTAAATCATAGAATTAGGTCGTCATCTCACTTCTGAATTAATTACTGTTAAATTATAAAAAACTGCCTTCAACTTTTTTCAAATTTGTTCACTAATCCGTAAGATCTACGGATTATTAGGGCTCGAACGTAATCGCATCAATGTAATGGTATTAATGTGAAGATATTATAATCTAAGCATTATTTTAGTTGGCAACAATATTTAATCGATTACAACGATGACTAAACGATGACTCCATTCAGAATTTTCTATGCTTAATTAAGAACTAGCAGTAGCAGTAACTACCAACCATAGCAATGTGACTACGTGAGATTGAAGCGGCGGAGAATGATAAGTGTACTGAAACGACGAAAATTTAAACTCTAGCTAACTTGTTTTTGTTAGTTGCTTTTAACAACACCCTCCCCGCCCCTTTTCAACTTACCTATAAAGCAATAAATTACATCTTTAGTTAGACGATTAGAGGCTGTAACAGAGTCATCGTCAACGCTATGACACATAAAACAAAAACAATAAAAATAAAATAACAAGCACATCATGAAAAACAGAGAATATTTAGCTAACAGCTAAATCCTCTTTGAGGCATGGAAACATGTTTTATACAGATACATATAAACGAACACATACACTCACGCATGTGATAGTTCCTTTTCTTTAAGAGAGATTAATAATAATAATAATAATAAAAGGAATAATGTAGAAAAGGAAGAAGAAGAAGTGAAAAAAGAAATTAGTACTAGTGGAAATGTTCATAAAGAATTAATGAAAAACGTGCATATTGTTTTTCTGTTCTGTAAACTGCCTCTGGAAATTAAGCACCGGCAGAAAAACTGAGAGCACAACCAAATATTTCCATCAAAATGGAATATGGTAGTCCTAGAAGTTCTGTAGTGAGTTAATGTAGACATTCCAATTCGAAGGAAGAAAACGATTAGACCAATAATTTGAATGTTTATTGAAACTCCTTTATATGCTAGAATTTTAAGTCGGGCGGAGGTGGGTGGTGTCATGAAGCTGTAGTTTAATGTTAGGGACTAAGACAGTGACTTTTCTTAATATTTGATATTTCATTATTGTATAATTTCACAGCTGTCTTTTTCACTATGTTTGTTGTTGTTGTTGTATCGCACACTCAATTTTTCGTTCAATCATTTGAAGTCTTTAGGCCTCATAACGAGGAGAAAAATGTTAGAACGGCATTTGGGAAATTCTGTGTGATGTACAATTAGTTTCTGTCTGTCTCTCCCTTTCTCACTCCCTCTCTCTTTCTCTCTGCGTATGTTTTGGAGTCTTCTTTTCCTTCACTATTCTTGCTCTTTCACATTCATTTTATGGCAAAAAGGTACTGCTTTTAGTTTAGTATCATTATTATCACCATCGCAATCATGTTTTTGCCTTGCTTTAGTGGCAAACATTTTGTTCAGTCTAATTTTATTTTTTTAGGAAGGAAAATGTATTAAAATATGCATCAGAATCATCTACACATACTTGTGTAAATGAACGTGTGTGCGTTTGTGAAGGATTGTATGGGCTTTGTGTGACTTGTGTATATGTTACTAACAGTTTCTACGTTAACCGGAGGAACTAAAGCGCTTAAGTGTTTTTATGCTTTTTACAAAGTTTTGCAATGAGGTCAGACTGGTTTATGTAAATGTGTGTCTGTGTTTTTTAGGTTGTTTGAAAGGAGGGAAAGGGGAGGGGGTAGTACCATCGAAACAGCGTCTTTGGGCGTTCGAGTTTCTTTTGTATCTGGCGTTGGTTTTTGTGAAAATCTTCTGCTGAATTTATACATATTCTTTTCGAAATTATTTCGTTCGGCATAAAAGGAAATCAGATTAAATTCCATTTCTTCTTCACTTTTCATTTTCTACTCCGTATCGACTAGTATTTTGGTGTTATTGTTACACGTCAACCTGTTACACTTGTTGAGCAATATTTGACCCTATTTTCGGGGTTACATCTTTTGTTTCTATATCAGTTAGTATTACTCAATTAGTTGCTTCTTTGACATTAATTTGGTGACAGTGGTTGTTTTAATTCACTATCGTTAGTCGCTGCAATGAGTTCTGGTTGTCACTATCAAGATCGTCGTTGTTGTTGTTATTGCTAAATTCTTTTATCTGTATTTTGCAGCGAGTTATATGGTGCAACGAAATTCTTGTTTGAGCAAACTACACTGCACAGAACCAAGGTCTTCTCTACGGAATTTCCTGTTTGAATCGTCATATGAATTTGATATCATTTGACCGCCGCACAGTGGCAGATATTTTGAAATAGCGGTCAAAAGTCTATATCTTCTGAACGCGTTAAATTATTTAATTTATTTTTTTTTTCTTTGCTACCCTAATCTTTAGCTTTAATTTCATGCTACAACCATTAAAATTGACATGGGGGAACCAAAGATATGACAGATTTTATCAACCTACCTCGTACTTTTACTACAATCTAAATCTTTCTAAGCATATCCGTCATGAATAAAGAACACTGCAAACATACTGCGTTTTTTTATAAATGTTGTGTTTTTTGAATACTTATATTAATTATTTATTATAATAATAAAGGCAAAATACAAAGATATATAATTTAAGATTATAATTCAATAAATAAAGACAAAATATTTACATGTGTATGCAAACTAAGCAATTTTTACAAAATGTTCAGCAAAATATTTTTGTTGGTCGTCTAATAGTAAATTTTTAGCATCATTATCCAATTCAATTGATGAAAGACTTCCATTTTTGACGAATATTCGAAATATATGGATCTGATGTGCAGAGCAAAACTGTAAGAAGATCCTCATTCGTACAATATCTTGACATTTTTCTTGTGTTGTGCTCACGAAAAAATCTATAATCCTTATTTCTTTTCTCTTGTGCTTCTTCGGAAAGATCACCTAGTGGAAGCAGACTATGTTCAATTACTTGTTCTCCATGATACAGAACTTTATGTATTGTTGATGGCATATTCCTCCAAGGGTATTTTTCGTTATATATCTCTGCGGTTTTCTTAGCATATATTCCGAATTTCTTCGCATCAATCATTTTGCTGCATGCTATAACTTCTATAATTACTTTAAACCGCCTTATTATTTCAATATCCACTCCTGTTATGAAAGCTGCAGTCTCAGGATCAGAGAAAAACCTTCGAGCAGTGTTTCCATCATTTGTGTTACCCTCTCCTTGTTTTGGTTGGTCAATTATCAGACCTAGTTGACGATATTGCTCCTGTATTTCTCTTTTCCTTATGTTTCTTTTTTCCAGATTCAATTCATTTCTTCTAACTGTTCCTGTAGCTCCGAATTCCAAATCATAAGCCAATTTGAGAATATGTTCCATGAAACGAATTCTAGTGTGAAGAGGGGACAATCCAAATTCGTACGCATCTTTACAGTCATTATCACTTGGTGGTACTTGGTTCAATTTACTCGAGGTTTGGTGACATATAATGCAGCTAGATGATGCCTTAGTATCCGTTAAGGCTTGTCCTACTTTTCCATCAATCATAGTGAGAAGAAGTTTGAAATCTATTTGAATACGATGTCCATAAATCTCAAAAAATACTGGCTGCAGTTCCTGAATTTGGCTTTTTATTTTATCAACTTCTTCGACTATGACATCTTTTGTCTCCTTTTTGAATGCAAATTTAATTGGTCTGCAATATTTTGTTGAAGAAGGTGTTTCATTTCTCCATATATCTTTGCTGGTTGACGGCTCAGGTTCTATTTTATTTTTCCTTAATCGCAAAGGAACAAAAGAAATCATAAACAAGTTGCCGTCATTTGAATTCTCTGCGTTAAATTGTTTATATTGCTTCTGACCAGATGATCCGTCACATCCCCACTTAGAAACAAGAGTAAGATTGCAATCGCCAAGACTTTTTAGACAATTTTCATCTAATGAAAGCAATAATCTCTCGGCAGTGTGCTCTAGAAGATCTTGTAATTTAACCTCTGCTGAGCTTGGAGTAATTTCGATCGCACTTTTCGAAGGTAGGCAGTCTTTTTTTATAGCAATTATTTCGTCGTATGATGGAAAGATGTTGCATTTTTTTCCATTGGCTCGCTTGCGTAATTCTATATACTGATTTTTAGTCAATTTTAAATCTAGGAATAATGCAAATGCTTCATCTGGGGTAAACTTTTTTTCTTCAGTTGGAGTTTTAACGTTGGTCAGTAATCTTTTTATGCGTTTAGGGGTAGCTTCCATTACTTTCTCAATTAGTTCTACCTTGTCCTTTTTATTTTTTGATGGACCTAGTTGATGAAGAAATGATTCCTTTATTATTTCGGTGGATATTTCTTCATTGATGTTGCCAAGTTTGCGCCTTCGAGATCGTTCACTGCACTCATCAATCGATTTCCTTGGTCGACCAGTCTTCTCGCTGCCTTTATCAGTAGTTTCATTTTCAAAGACGAGTTCAGTTTCCATCCAATTTTTATAGCGTTGGTACATCACCTCTTTTTTTCGATGCACATCCTTATATCGCGTTTTCAAATGCGACAAAAAAGTTTTTATTTTATTTGTATATGTTTCAATACGTTCTTCATTACAAGAATCGCAAAAAGTTTTACTGAGAATATACGAAATAACATCTTGGTCCTCTTTTCGTACAAAGTAAATATCGGCCAAAGTCTTATATGTGAACTTCACCATGTTTTTATCAACACTACAGAAATTATATTTTGGCAGCGCTTTAAATACTCTAATCTTCACACATCCTTAACAATATTTGTAGGTAATTATTTGGTCATAAAATTGGTTTTTTTCTTCATAAACACTGCTACCTGATTCATCAAAACGTTTAAACTTTACTTATACCCATACCCTACCATTACCTAATGTTTTAGGTACCTGATAATTAAGTATAGGTACCTAATAACTAAAAATACAACACTTATTTTTCCAACGAAACAATCATTTAAAGAAACAAAATACTCATAATCATTTAACAGCCAAAAAAAAAAAACATGAAATAAGAATCCTTTAATTTTGCATTAGATGACTTTGTGTCATAAAAAATACTCCAGGTACCACATCCGCAAGCTTCCGCAAATAAAACTATATACAGAATCTAGAGAAAAGACTCAGCTATGCGATCGTGTAAAATTTGTTCTGGACGACGCTGGCCCTTTTGATTCCCGATCCAATTTACATGAAAATTTATTGAAATTTGGTACATTTTTTAAATACCTGTTACATATTATTAGTAACGCTTATTTAACTTAGTTTAATATTATTTAAATATAAAATAGATTAGAAAAATAAATAAAAAAGACCGGAACTTAATATCAGCAAAACTCGCCGAGTTATAATTATTTAAACTATAAAAAAATTACAGAAAATCAAAAATTTTAGGCCAAAACAGAAAAGGACTAGCTTTGATTGTCCTGTTTTTAGTGAAAGGATCAAATTAGAGCTGTTATTTTTTGGCACCCTAGGTTCTGATGTATTATCTTTCATATAAGCATACTAATTGTAAAATTGGCGACTGTGAAAAAAAAACTTTTGGCCGCTATTTCAAAATATCTGCCACTGTGCGCCGTGTCGTCATTCAGTGCCGTAAATTCAAAAATTTTTTATCGCGTGCATTTTTATCGATTTGCTCAAAGTCATGATAAACACTTAATGTTTTTGCCTTGAACTTACAATTTTCGATAAAAGGTGTTTTTTCGCTCTGGTTTTGTTTTTAATGTTTACAACATTTGCCAGATAACAGTTTCCCATAACCTTGACTTTCACAAAACCAACCACGAGGTGAGTGTGAAGGCAACTGTTCCGAAAATCATTTAAAGTTTTTGACGATGATGACGATGACAACCATAAGTATAGTCAATTAATTCAAAGAGCAAGAACACGATAAGTATTGTGTGGTCGAATGCAGTTGTCTGCTCATCGAAGGTAGAAGTATTTGATGATAATTTTCAAACTTATTTAATAGTTATTTTTCGGTGATAGAATTGTCATTAATGATGATTGCCAAACTCTTTCAATAATTATTGTAATTGAAGAAAAAATACTGGCAATTAAAAAAGCGTTTACTGTCAGCCAAGATTATTGAATTGGAGCGCATTTGGAGGAGAGGCAGAAGTGTAGCTACGAATGCAATTAATATCGGTGAATAATCGTATCGGTCGTATCGGATCATATCGGTGAATAATAGGGTTCTGTGAATAATATTTGCCGGTATACCCAGGGAACACTTTTTATAACCTTCCTTCTAAATATTTTCTAAAAGCAATCTCATTCCTGATTCAGTTAGAACAGAAAGCTAATATTCTATGCCAGACCTTCTTTTCGGATTCTTAATTTAAAGCTTTTACAATACCGTTTTCTCTCAAAATTTCGTAACATGTTAAGTTAATGATTCTTTCACAGCCATAATTCGTATCGTGTTTAAGAATAAATAGCAAATCAGTAAACCAAATGATACCAATTGAACTTCTTCTCATCTTAAAAAAGTAAGACTAGTTTAAGAAAATGGAGGAGGAGAAATGGAAGTGGATGACTCTTGGATGTAAACGGAAATTGTTATTCTTCTTCTTCGTTTTCTTTTTCTCTGTCTTGTATTAAACCTTGTTCGACATTCATCCAATTGTGAACAGCATTTGCTCTAAGCCGATTCTTCATACTTTACTTTCCAGAAAAGTACTTCCTGAGCCTATGCCTGCGAAGAAAGCATTAAATTATGAGGAATTAACAGATGGTTTTGTACACACATATGCATGGCAGCGTGCGTGTGTGTGTGGGTGTGTGTTTGCATGTGTGTATATATAATCACATAAGACATAGAGGCAAGTGATAGAGAATGGCCAAGAAATTATTGCAGACCTCGTTTTTGGTTTTGGTTTAAAAAAGTGATAAAGTGCTTGGCTTATAAACAGACTAGTTCAACCTGTTTAGGTTTACAACCTCCCTCAATTGCCATTTACGCCATAGTAATTCAAATAAACTCCTTTTCAACTCTTATGATCTTGTGAATCTGCGAGTTCGCTTCTTTCTCTTCATTCATTCACTGGTCGCTTAGCTTTGAATTTCGTTGAAGTTCAATTCGATTTTCGATAATTTTCTAATAATTCAATATTCGAAATTTAAATAAGTGTGAATTTTTCGACACATTTGACAGAGTCTAAGCTCTGAGAGTGAAAAATCACAGAGAATGAGAAATTATTCGATAATAAACATAATTTTGATAATTAACGGGCTACGAGTTAGTAAAAGAGTTAATAACAATTCGACAACCGATTAGATATTTAACAAGTACTAAACAATTAACAAATAGCTAACTAACATTATTAATCTAACCGTTAACGGATTCTGATAAACGAATTGTGCAGAATCTTCTGACAATTAAGAAAATGTTAAAGAATAAAAAAATAATCATAAAAAATAAGAGAAGGTTTAAAAAATTTTACTTAAATTTATGACTTAAGAGAGTACTAACAGAAAGCAAATTGAAAAAAAAATTAACAAGGACATAGACACAGGGACGTTAACAGAGGCTTAGAAGAGAAACAGCTGAGAATGAGTAAACATTTTCTCAATTCTGACGAAAACACATCAAGCATCGAATGTACGGAAAATATCTTTGCGTCTCATTATTATGATTATCCTTTTAAATAAATTTAATATTTCCATTTTCACATTAACAGCCTTATAATGTATCACGATACGAACACGATTCGAAAACGTTGACGAACACGAAACAAAAACGAAGGCTCTGATAATGAAACCTCTTCGATCACTTCGTTTCATTTCCAATTTATTGTTGTTGGCATCTACAGAAAATGTGCGATTGTTTACCTCCTACCACTTCTCCTCTCCTTGCAATCATAAGCAGCAATGCTTCTTTGCTTTGACGATCGCATTTTTGTTATCGTCAATTTTGACAACCCTTTCGTGAAGTATTCGTGATACATTATTAAGCGATTTCCAATCGGACACGGGAATGCATGTAAAAAACACCAACAAAAATCTAGTTTTCGATTCGTGTTCGTTACGTTTTCGTTATCGTTATTTTGGCATTCTTCTTCATCATTTCTTCGTTAAATCGAAGAAAAGCGGGGAAATAGCAAAAGAAAATCGAAGATTACGTTTTCGTATCGTGATACATTATAAGGCTGTAAGTAATTTATAAACCAGCCGAGCGCATGGTATTAAAGCCAACCAAATAACTTTTAATGCAATATTTCCTGGTTTTTGTAGAAAGGATACGATCGTAACAATTGTAATCCTTTTTAACTAAAGCAGCTCGTAGCAAGAGGCAACCACGTAATTAATTAAAAATGCTACATTAAAAATGTGCTTTCGTCCTGACTCACGAGCGATGCTCATCCAAAAGATTACGCTCTTTTGCATGGCTGCTTATTCTCCTCTTGCTTTTTGCTTTCTTCGGCCAAAAGGAGTGCAAAAGGGAGCAACAGGGTGTAGAACTAGACATTCTGGAAAATGGAATGGAATTCTGAACAGATGGGAATTCTCTGATGTCGCATCTCACAACATATTCATAATTACTACTAGTCCTCAATTAAAACAGAACAAAAAATGTTTATAAAATTATCTTTCTGCTGCCATTTTGGAAAGAAATTTAGAGAATTGGAGAAAAAACATAAAAACATAAAAGCATCTAGTCTGGCATTGATACTTGCATTGCGATGTGGGTTTCTTTCCAACTTGTTGAATAATCAATTTCAATAATAATTTCTACAGTACTTCGAACATTTTATTTTTAACTTTTTATTTAATTATTTCTACAAAAAGTTAAGATTTTTAAAATAAAGAATGAAAAATAACAGAAATGGTAAAAAAACAGAACGGTTGATGTATGTAATAGATTCTGCCGCAGCTGTTGTTATTGCTGTTGTTGTTTATCTTATTGTAATAAAGCAACAGCTGGTGATGGCAGTGATTATTGTAATGACCAATCATCACTCCTAACATTGTGGTCACTATCGTTGGTCTCGCTATGTTTGCTCTTGCTGTCGTTGTTGTTGGTGTGATAAAGTTAGTGATGCCATTGCTGTTTTTGTAGTTGATTATTTAATTGTCATTGCTTTCGTACATTTTAAAAGAAACACGAATACGTGATGTGCTGAAGCCTCTTGCTTCTAACAGACGATTAAACATTTACACTGAAAATAAAAACTATCGTAAAGCAGCGAGAACAAAGAAAGGGAGCAGAAAACAGATAGAAAATAAAACACGCCAGATATAAAACAACGTAAGAAAAGTGTAGTTAAAATAGACAATAAAGTAATAAAAACTTCGAAGCGTAAGTGATTACAAATGGCATACAAATAATTATATGTCGTTTAAAAGTTTGAGAGAAGGAGAAAAAATAGTTGGAAATTTTTTAAAAATATTTGGATACATTCAAATAGCAATGAATTTAGAGCAACAGAAAACATCTGCTAGATGCAATTAGTTTACAAATAAATTCGCTTCCTAACAAATAGTTTATTAATAAATGAAGTAAAAACAAGTAAAAGTTTTAATAACTTCGCAACTTAAATCGTATGGAAACAACAAATCTTTTTTAGAAATCAACAAAAAAGTGGAAACAACAATTCGTGTTTGGAAATCAAGAGTAATACCACTAAAGCAATTTCGAAATCGATGCTGATTCTGTGTCGATCCTGATTTGATTCGAATGGAAACACTTAGTGTATATAGTAAGTGTTATTTTTGCTTGTAGTGTGTAAAAGATAAGATAACAGAAAGAGTCTAATATGCATAATAAAAGTAAAATAGAACAACGAGTAGCTGACCTGCGCACAGGCAACGCCGTCAGGCACAGCGAACTTTCAAACAGAATGAACAGAATGCAATGAGTAGTAGAAGGTGTAACAGCAATAACACTGACATCAAAAGCAGCAATTGCGCCCACAGTAAACCACCATCACCATCAACAAAAGCTGCATGCGTACTCGCTGATTTTTTACACATTACTTCATAAAATAAGCCTAACGAATGGATTTATTGCTGAAGGAATTCGTCTAAGGAATTTGGTAAGGAGGCAATCGTTGCTGGGACTGAAAAGATCAATTGTTTTAGTCTGGCTGACAGATTGAATTGCGCGGAACAGAGTCAAGCAGTCAGTCAGTATCTAGAATCAAGCAGTTCAAGTGATTCCTCCCGGTTTAAGTTTCAAACGCCGTCTGGAGAAATGAGCTGGTTCTGAACCATCTAAGTGTTCGAAAGTCGGAAGACTTTAACAATGAGCGCATCTTACTCGTCATTGATGCCAACGCAATCCTATAATTTTCAACCGCAATCTTTCAAGCAACTAATTGTAAGCTCCTTTAAGTTTACGATTTTTATGAGAATAAATTATCTTCCCGATTGCGGTTTACGAGTGCTTCTTATATTCCAAACGATCTTCAGGCTTCAAAATGAATTTAGTATTTCCTGGAGTATCATATAATGATATTTTAATTGTTATTGCTGGTGGGTTTTGTTTCCCTCTTCCTGGTTGCAACATTTTGCCGTATAAACAGCAATGACTATAATACTAAAACTACCATTGGTTGAAACATGATGTATATGGTGTAGCAATAACAATACCAGTAAGAACAATATGGTATCATTGAAAATAATCCCATAAAATCTTATCTGTGTTATTGTAAAGTCGGTGCATATGTAATCCTTAAAGAAGACTACATCAACAGATGATGTGCGAAAACCAATTGAACAGAAAGAAGCGGACTAACAAATAATGCAAAGGCAGTTTAACAAATTTAACGATTCTAAAGAAAAGTACTGCTCGATCTCATATTAATTTCGAATCGTTGTAATAAATAATACGTAAGTTATTACATGAGAAAAAAATTTTTAACACTCTCAAATCAGAACCACCGTGTAATTATTACATAATGATATTTAAATAAAAAAGATAGAAACTGAGAAGACTACAATTGATTAATAATAATCGTGACTCTACAATCGTTAATAATAATCGGTTTTATCATTTTGCTCTCTATCACAATCAACCCCATCATCATCCTCATCATTAACATCATTATTATACATAATTTCAGTCTTCATAAGTATTTTATTAGTCACTAATGTAATTGAAAAACCACTAAAGCAATTTCAGCTTGATTGCATTTTTAAAAAATTCATTAAAAATTCAGCTTGATTTATGTGTGTATGGTTGTGATAATGATAAATCAGATAATGTATGTATGGTAATTATAGGTTTTTAAGCTTTTAGGAATAAAAATATCTAGGACAAGTTTTAACCATGCCATTGCCGTCATGACAATAACCAAGTGTCATTTTTTATATCTGTGTGTGGTATTTTTGTTATTAATTTATTACATCGATTTTGACAAAATCTTTATTATCATCAAATTATTATCATTAATTCAAGGATTGCAATTTTATTGAAGTTTTAATAGATAAATGAAATTAATTTCAATTTGGGATTGTTTGGTGGTAAAAATATATAAGTAAAAAATTACCACAACTTAATAAGCTATTGTGGATAACCATGGGCTAATAAAGTTAAAATTTATTCGCCTCATTAATATTTAATTAATTACATTAAACATTAATTTCACTAAAAATTATTTGAAATTTTTAGAAAATCATAAAATGCGCAGTAAAATCGGAAGCATTTTCAAAATAAACAAAATAAAAAGAAATAAAACAAACAGGAAAAACATTAATAATCTTACATTTAATAACGAAAATAACAATAATAATAAAAGAAACTAATTCTCGCGTAGAAACGAGTGCGAAAACCATTGTACCAAATTAAATATTTACTTAGTGTTTGTATGATTTTGCACCGGATAAATCTTCCTTTTTAATATAATTTTAATTATGATATCTACGCCGAAAACCTGAACCGTTTTAATAAAATTGTATACCAGATTCAGTAATTTTTAATGAAAATATTTTGGTCGCTTGACGTGATTTGTAATGCGATTACAGGCTGTCGAGCCTGTAAATTGTTTCCACATAAGAATTTGTAGTAATAAATTTAGAATACCGGGGTCTCGCAATTAGCTCCAATCCGAAAAACTTTCCACTGCAATTGTTTCGTTATTATCAAAATTAGTATCAAAAGCTCATCATAATGTCATGATGGCGCAGCCTAAGCGATGATCATGAAAATAATGAACAAAATAATTTATTCATTGCTTCCAGAGAAAACGTTTCATAAATAACATCTACAAATGAAAGCAATAATGACAATGTTTGGAAGGCAGCGATGCAGAAATAACGACAACATTCGTGAATTTTATGGCAAAACTTCGCGTCAAAACGCGCACGTGCGGCTAAGCCAATAGAAAGCAACATTAACAGCAACCCATATCAATTAATTAATCTAATAACCGTTATTATTGCAAACAAGTCAGCCAACCAACAGCCCAATCGGTAAAAGAACTCGTTCATAGCCTCGACTATACGGCCAACCCAAGTCAGCAATGCGAAGAAAGCAACCCCTACACTAGTTTCAGTTACTCGTTAACAATTGCATTCGCGCTCTGAAAAATGCTGTTCTACAGGCACGACTATAGCGAGTTTCTCTCTCAGCCAACTGAAGAGAATAATGCAATCAATTTCGCTGATTTTGCCGGTGATAAAGCCATATAAAGCAAAATAATATAACAACAACAACAAAAACACGAACCTACACAATTTTGATATAGCCGACAAAAGAATTTTGTTAAAGAAGAAAAGCCACGCTTTTATCTGGCGCTGACACTCAATGTACGTCTTTAAAATCACCGCCCGCCTTATATTGTTGATCAATTTGGATTGCCGTTTGTTTCTTCTTCTATTTTCGCTGGAATGGAAAAGTCAAAAAAAGCAAAAGGAAAAACAGCAGAAGCGAAAGAAAAAAGAATAACGCAATCGCAAAGTGGAAGCGTCAGATGACTGTAAGTGTGTCGAGATAATTCCTTGAAATAAAAATCTTAAACAATGCCTTCCTTTCCCATAAACAAAGCGGATGAATGAGTCCAATATGGGTTTAGATCCGCAACAAGTCAACAATTTATGTACCTACCATTTCACCAAGCCGAACTCTAAATGATATGGAACAACATTGTTGAGAAAACACAACACCAACACCACCACCATTACTCCCCACCTCACCAATAAAAACGACGATTTTAATAACAAGTCATGATAATGAAAAATAAACTAAACCGTTAGCTGAAACTGGTTACAGAGATTTGAGTCACCTTAATTGAAATCACCGGACGAATCGACTGATTGAGGTTGTATAGACTAAACGAACGAATATAACAAACGAAAGAACGATCTGTGATGTTATGCCATGTTTGGTCATGTATGTGTGAGTGTGTGTGTGCGTATGATATCATCGATTATCATCGAGTGTGATATATCGATTCATGAGGAATCCGAATTACAAAGGAATGCCACAGAGAAAGCTATTGCACGGCGAGGGACGGAAGGGATTTTAGAGGATGTGTCGTAATTTGTAAATATCGAAGTTAAAAGAATCGCTACGACGTACAATTAGTGGTCACTCATAATCATAATAGATGCAAAAGTTGAAGAACTAGACGAAGAATCTTCTTTGGTAATGACTTATGAGCTTAAAACAACCTCAGAGCTGTTCTGAAAACCTTATTTATTTAACATTAAATTCAGGATTATCACAGCGCAACAACAACAACAATATTAACATCTAATCGAGCACAAGTCGATTGCACAAAGATAGATACTGATTTCTCGCGACTTTCCAATCGTCGCATTGACGCAATGAACGCATTCACTCGATTAATCAGAAATGGTCTGTCTCTCAAACGGATATATCGTTTGATTTGTTTTTGTTTTGTTTATTTGGTTTGTTTAATTTTTATTTGATTTATTTAAACGTTTTTATTTTTCATTGTTTCATGAGAAACGCTTAAATATTTTTAATTTGTTTGACTTAAATTTTCAATTTTCTTTTTCTTTCAATAAATTCTAAAATAATGCTGCATCGTAATTTAAGACAGAAACTATTAATGATCGTCAATTAAATGGACTTTTTTGGTAAGAATGGGTAGAATTTTGGTGGGAATGAATTATAAACAAATTATAGTTGTTGTTGCGCTTGATATCTCGTTGAAGTGGTTTTGCCAGAGGAAACATTTTAAAAGAATTTAAGGAGGAAAGAAACCATCTCGTTTAGGAAGTTAGCAATACTAAATTAAGGCTCAAATTAAGCTAAAATTCCAATTTAACTAAAGCTTAAATTACGTTAAAATAGTTAACATATTATTTTTTTAATAAAAAATTTAAATAATGTTTAAAATTTAACATTTCTTGGAAAATTTTTGGGTTCTTTAATGGAATCTGTTCCCGTTTAAACTCATTTAGATCATAAATTTTGCATTTATTCTTTTTAAAAACCGATATACCTAAGGTTGTCTAATGCACAGAAATCTTATCATTAATAAAGATATTTTCGTAAAACTTTAAAATTCTCAAAAACGCATAAATTGAATTGAATTCCTCCAAAAGAAGTCCTTCGTCTGGGATCCTTCCGGAATTCAATTAAGGCCGTGATTGACTGAATATACACTTAAAACTCAGAAGAGGAATAGTTGTTGTTGTTGCGGTAGCTGTGGATACGTTTGATCGATGGAAGATTTCTTTATCAGCCTCGAGGAATCAGCGGAATGCATTAAAAATTCATTGAAAAGTCATGCAATTATAGGCAGTTTTCCTTCAGTAAATCCGCGTATAATTAATGGGCGTAAGCTGACCTCCCTTTTCCTTCCTTCCTTCCTTCCTTCCTTTTCTTCCTGCTTTTCGTCATTCACTTCCTTTACCTTTTTTAAAAACATTCTTAAAATCATGACTTCTCTATCTCTTTCCTTTTTTATAAATTTTTTCTCATATAAACCCCTCTCTTTCTGATTGTTGTACCTTTTTTCCTTAGACTCGCGTGATGAACAATTTTGCTTCTTCCTCATCGCGAAAATCACATAGTTCGTCCTCTTTTTTTTGCTTTACGTTCAGCCGCTTAGTTCCACTTTTTCATCGTTTTGTTGTGAATCCTACATGAGTTGTGATTAAAAGTAATTATAATTGTTGTTGTTCGTGCCTCTGTTGCTGCTAGTGTTGTTATTATTGTGCTCGATGATGTTGCTTTTGCCTTCGGTGGATTTCAGAAATTTTACAATTTATCGGTGGTAATGGTTTTATAGTTTGCAGGCATTATTGCATAATATTTGACCAGACTTGGGGTTTATTTGGTTTTGTTTTATGTCCTCCTTTTCTTTTTGCAACTTATTGCCGGATTGTTGTCATCGATAATCGTTTCATCGAAATCGCTGCGACTTTACCCTTTACGCAATCCTTTAGAAGTGCATATAGTTAGCAATTTATTTGGTAATTATTATTACAGATGTCGTGATTGTTGTCGACTTTGTTATCGTCGCTGCTACTACTGTTGATGTTGTTATTGTTGTTGCTGTTGTAACGGTTATAACCTCAGATCTTACTTTCAGTTCATTTTATGTATGCGCGATGTTTGTAACTGATGTTTCATCTTTTAATCTTTATTTAGTTTTAATTTCATTGTGATAAAAAAGGGTGAAGGAGAGAGAGATAGAGAGAGAGAGGGAGAGGGAGAATCTGTAAACCCTAAATCTTAACCTTAATTACCTAAAGCTTATCATTCATTATTACGATCGCTCGTCTCGCTCGTCTGGCTCGTATAGCCACATTTGGTCTTTCCGGTGTACGATTTCCGTTAATTTAGATTTAAGAAAATAAACGAGGCTTTGCCACCACGCAGTATAGATCCAGGGATAGTTCAATTACGCCATTTCAATATTTTATATATCAGTCCTACCATTCTCCTAATAATTTCAAGAGATTTTTATATTTGCCTTCGATTTCTTTGCAGTGCGGAATATTCCGTAATAACCGCAAGAATAGCATTAATGGTAACGACGACAACAACAACAACAGTAGCACAACCTACTTTTGAGAGTGCTTATAAATTATACCATTAAATCTCATAAAAGAATGTGATTATTTGTTGATGCCTTTCGTCTGGAAACATCGCGAAGTTGATGCAGTCCATGAATAAGTTCATCTTTAAGGTTGTTTCTGTCAGGGTCAATACATTTGTTAAACCATTTTTAGTATATTTTAATTTTAAGGAAGAAACTGAAAAAGAGAAGAAGTATAAAAGAAAGGATCAAGCAAAGAGCAGGTGCGGTGATGATGAGAATTAATTTGGATGACAGAGACTGGGAGTAAAAAATAACAAATTCTCTAAAGAGATTAGGAGTAAAAAGTACGAATGCTCTAACGAATTAAAATCAGTCTTCTCGTTTCTGCTTAAAATTTCAACAATTTTGTCCTAAAATTTCGGAATCGGTTTTTGGCGATTTATAAATGTTTGATTCCGGACCTGGACCTTTTCTGATCAGTGCGTATCAATCGTATTGCGTACAGTAAATTTTTCATTACGATAACAAAATTTTCAAACGTCCCGAAGATCTAAAACTCTCATGGCTTGATTGCTGTTCTTGCTTTTGCATACAGTTGCGAATTTGCGTGCTCGACTACTTACGCACTATTTCATCAGCAAAGTGGATCGATCGATCTGAAGACTCACTTTATTTTTTCACATAATGATCTAGTGGGGATCTGATCGGGATATATCAGAGATATGGACACCAAATTGGTGAAAGGCTCGGTAGTGAAGCTGGTTTCTGATTTATAATTGATTTAATAGACTTGGTTTATCATTAGTTATCTCTCAAATTCATATTTCTTGAGTTTAGATGAACGACAATACCATTTTCGAATATGCAGTTGCTATTTTTATGAACAACCACCTTTTGTGAAAACCAAAAAATAGAAACTAGATAAATTCGGTTTTCGAAAATGTTTATACGGTATATGCTAACTTTTTGTAGCTGGTAATAAAATTTTCATAATTTATCATCGCTACTGGAGTTAAAACCATTCGATTATGCGGACATTCAGGCTTAAACCAGTTTCTATTGTGCGCGATTTTATAAAAAGTTAAATGCGTTTTTATTTTCATGTGATTTTCAGGATTCAAACTAGTTTGTTAAACTTGATCTCCATCTGGTTCAAAGTCGATTTCAAACCAAACCACTTTTTATAAAAAGGAAGTTTATGCAAAATTTTCAAGCTTAACGTCTAAAGCTAACATTATTGTTATTATCATTATTATTATTATTACTATTATTATGTCATTATAGTGTGATGTATGAGGGGTTGAGTTGACGACTTTTAATAATTGACTCCTCTATCTCTGAGCAAAAACGTCATAGATGCATCGCCTCCTGATGAAGACGCCCCAGTTGAAATGGGTAAGCCGGTCAAGGTTTAGTGTCTGATGGCTAGACAAAGAATGACTTCAATCAGTACGGTTCTGATTTGATATCGGCTCGTCGCAGCCTGCCGGATCCACTTGATTCCTGGTGAGTCATGATTACTTGCGGCAGATATTATTGTTCTTATTCTTGTTCTTGTTGTTAAAGCGTTGCCTCCACCAGACCCCAATCGCCTCAAATCATTTGGCAAGCTAGCAACACATGTAGATCAAGAAGCTCTCTCGTTTGTCTTCCAAATTTTTTCAAATTTAAATTGATTTTTTCTTTTTTTCTTCTCTGTGTTTTTCTCTTTGAGAACAGGTGCACTATTACCAATACTTTCTCATCACCGATGCGATTGTCAGCTTTCATAATAAAGTTTGGTCGGTGTTGAAGCGAATCGTGCATTCATTACTCGATCGCTCACCGATGGTTATTCTGATGTGCATAAGTATTGCTCATTGCACCGACTATGCGTGCTTGTAAGTATGCTTATGTATTTTCACAGTCATCATCGCGCTTCATCTGTGTGCGCTCTGCTGTTTAATAACACGGCGTTTCCTCCTCGTTCTATTAACTTCCATTCGTTCGTTTTGTATTGTGCTTTAATAATAAAACAGCTCAGTAGCTGGAGGATTATTTTGCTTCATACCCGAAGGTTAAATTCGTAAGAGCACCAAAGCGTGAAGGGCTAATTCGCGCTAAACTACTATACTCGTAAACTATGAAACTAATCAGGTACTGAACCGTAAGGAATCCACAACCAAGTTCTGCAACAAATGGTACCTTCTCCCACTTTTTTCCATTCATTTCCACTCACTTGTAGGCATGTCGTTTTATTGATCAATACAGGTTGAATACATATTCCTGTGCGTCGTTCCATCTCTCAAGTCGTCAATACGCCGCACTATTAGGACTTAAAGCAAGTAATTTTCATTCATTTGCTCGTTCAATCCTTGTAGGCAACTCTACAATTAGGTGACGTTCATTACTTCATAAATATTCACTAAAGCGTGTGCACAACATTTCCAACTCGAAAATGTAGTCATAGTTTTTAGTACCTGAAGGATATATTGACAACCTTACATTCAACAGATTTAATCTGCTGTTCCTTTAATGACGGTGGCTGTTTGGTTTGTCATGCCAAGAAAATGTAGGGGAGTAAAGTTTGTTAGCAAAGGAAGCGTGGTTGAAGTTTGCTTCCAAATCCGCTGCTTGCATTCGTAACATTTGGCAAATACTCGAATATCGATTATTTACAAAAACGAGCACATGTAGAGTCCCCCCCCCATTTTTTTAGAGTACATTTAATTTAGATCAAACATTTTCACCGTCAAATATTTTGATTCTATTTTGTTTGTGTGATTTTTAAAGTATCTTTGATACGTCGTTTTTGCGGTTTTTGAAAACATATCCGGTTAAACGGGGTGACCGCATTTTATACGAAACGACGCATACACGCATGCTTTTATATACTCATACACGCAAATATATGAAATTAAGGACGATATGCACAATTTACGATCCAATTATTTGTTTTCGCACATTGTTGTTTTTGTGGATTCGGGTTTTGGTTCGGATTTTTGTTTTGTTTAGAATTCCGGTTTTGATTTCTCTGTTGATATCTCTCGAAAGTTATTGTTGTTGTTACTGTTATTGTTGTTTTTGTTGTTGCTGTTATTATTATTATAAGTGTTGTCGATCCACATTACTTTTGTGGGCGAACAAAAAGAGAAGAAACAACAAAAAAAATTGAAATAACTCAGTTTTCAGTTTAGTACGAATTACGTGTTTTATTTGTCGTTTTTTCGTATTTGAAACGTATATCCAGAGAACTAATAGTAAATTTCACAAATTATTACCAGCATTTAACATTTTCCGATTTTTATCAGTAGTCGAGTTTTGGGGCGGTAGCGATTTGGCAAATGTTTAGTTGGAAACTTTTTAATATTTAATTTGAACAGGATGACAATGCTGGTAGAATGGACGGGCTTGCCAGTTTGATGGTAAAATGCCAGAGAAATAGCTGACGGGGTGGAGTGCGTAGAATGCATGAAGTAGTGGTGATTTCAACTATAGGGTGGGAAGAACACAGGAATAGACAACAGAAAGAGAAGCAGCAGCTGCAGTTGCAGTTTTAAAAACTTCTCAATATGTTAGTTAGAAAGCAATTAAAGCTTGTTTGTGATTAGTTAAGAGCTAAGTCGAATTGGTTGAGGAGGAAGGGATTGTCTGTGTCAGGGGAATTGAAAAAATTAGTTCAGCAATTGTTCTTTTACGGAAACTATTAAAAATGTTCTAAAAGTTTTTAAAACAATTAAACGGGTATAATGGGTTTTATGTATTTTTACAAATGTAATGAATATACCGATGCGACGTTTGGTTCCCATAAAAACAATTTTAGCAAAATCTTTCAAGATCCTTTCCACTCTAAATGGTATGAAAAAGGCAGAAATTAAGATTATACATTACCGGCGTCTTAGCAATATTTTGTCGCTTCGGCCGATTTGTGTACTTCTTCTTTCTTTTCTAGAAATTCCTTTCCTTCATCCATTCAAATTGTCCTCTCCAAAATATATTTAGTTGTTGCATTCTAAATACCCGGGAATTGCTTTCTTTGGGCATTTAAAGATTTTTAAATTATTATTCTGCTACTCTTTTTTCCTTTGCTCATCCATCGTCCTTTTTCTTTTACGAAAAATTTCATATAATTTTCAATTCGTGCCTCACTCCTTTTTTACGTAATAGAATGAGATATCTTTCATTTTTGCCTTATTTTAGATGAATCAAGGGATTAATTTGATCATATTTCGGGATTTTGTACGCCAGTCGCAACACCGGTTTTTATTTTTCTTGTTCTTATTCAACACTGTCAGTAAATGGGAGCGCTTTCCAAGTGATTGAAAATTTGAAGAATTTTTTTATGAACGTTTTGTAAATTGGAATATCTCAGAAAAACCCACATACCAAAGTAAATTGAATTTCAAGTTAGAAATTGGAGTATTTCTTTATAATCTATTACTTTTTAGGACACTTTCCTGCTGACTTAGACTCGTCGATTGTCTTTTAAGGTTTTGCCCGAAAAGTTGTTTGACTCTGGAAAGATGTTTTTAAAGCCTGTTTTTTGACAAAACTCTTGCCGATCATCTATTTGAAAAAAAGTCGCTTGTTTTCGACTTTTTCATTTAACATATTTTATGTTATTTATTTATGACGTAATAGTGTTCGGAATTTTTAAATAATATTTTTCACTGACTTTTTCTCCGTGTCTCTGGAGAGTTGAAGATGCTTAAAGGAGTTTTGGTTGTATATGTTTTCATTACATCAATAATAATTTCGTGGCAGACCTTTGTCTTTGACTCTTTTATGTGCCCGTTTTATAATTTCCAGCAAACAATATTGAAGTCATGCTAGGAGCGAGAATGTGGGTACAAATGCTTGCATATTGGAAATAAATTTACATTCCGTGTGACCTTTTAGCAAATTTGCGACGTCGAACCGGAATACGCGGATATCTTTTGGCGATTCAACTAAGTCGTCATCCACGAGTGCCTATATTATTTCCTATATTATTTCCACTAACATTATATTACTTTTATCTAAATTTATCCATTGGTTCCTTTAGTTTCTTGCATCGAAACCAAAAAGCATTTTCCACGGAATCGGTGATAAATGCAGGAGATTTAGGAGAATTCACGATGAATTCAGGAGAACCGCTTATATTCTGTCGTGTTCAGAAAGTATCAAGAGAAAGTGCTTGGTTTCTAATATCTATTTCTTATATATTCATATTTTTGCTATAATTCTAAGGTAGCTCAACTCATTACCAAAGCGGACATTGATCATTTCACGCCTCAAATGGTTATGTTTACAATTTTCTGGATATTGATTATTCTGATTCTTGATCTGATTATAGTTGATTATGTTGAAGTCTTTGCCAAACGCATTCATAGCGCAAGAATGCCAAACAGGAATCCAATTAATAATCGCCACTTAGACGTTACTAATCAATGGTTTGGTTCCATTAGTCAAGCAATGCACAGTCCTGGGTCCTCAAAATGTCTATCGTTATCAGATATTTACACTACTGTAGAGGACAATTGGTCACTTAAAATAATTTCGAAAAATGGTGTTTAGAAAATTGAGATTATTAAAAAGACGTTTTATGGATTAAATATTTAATCATCAATGATAAGTTAATAAAAAAATAATTTTTAAAAAATTGTATAAACGCTCGTTTCTATTCTTTTGCCCCATATCTACATTTTTAAATGATTATCGCTATTGTTACGCATTAATTACGATGTAAGTCCTGGACTGAAATTTTATAAATAAAATACAAACTTGAAAGCAAGACACTCCTCTATTAAAAGAAGAAAATATTAGTTTCGAGAAAATCTGTTTAAAGTGTCTGAAGAGCCAAAAAAGATAAGAATTTATCTCGTTTGAAAAAAACTATCAAAATGAAACCTTCAATTATTGCGAAAACGTAATAGAATGAGATATCCAGTAAGGAAGATAAAAATATATTTGCGGCAACATCTTCAGCAGTGGTAAAAGCGCCAAAGAGATCAAGCGAAGGCTAGACTGAAAATTCGCAGAAAGGAAAAAATTGTTGAACGTTCAATTCCTCTCTGTTTTTTGCTTCATTTGCAGTTTTTCTCAAGAATTGCGGAAAACAATTCTCAAGAATTGCGGAAAGGCGAAGACGGAGAAATCGGAAAACATTGTCAACTGATGGCAAAGTAAACACAAACACAAACATACAAAGTATGGCGAACAATCTCAATGCGGATGAACAAAAGAGTTGTAAACGCAAAGGAGTAAAATCTTAGAGAGAACACTCTCCAATCGCATTAACAATCATGGTGATAAAAAATGTAACAACAAATGCAACTACTTCACTTGGCTGAAGTTAAAAAAAGGCAAACAATAAAAAAAGAACCTTCCTTTTGCAAAAATGTGTGCAATCGAAAGTGGTTTCGTTGGTAAAGATAAAGTTGTTTTCTCCAGGAAAAATCAGTTCTGCATTACTTAAGAATTATTTATCGTGCTTAAAAGGAAGAAATAGGGAATATTTAGGAAATATATTGGAGGATATTTAATAACCTATTCGGACAATCCCAATTCCATTCTTCGTCAACGACAAGCTTAATTAAGATGCGTAATATAAACAATGCTTCAAGTAAAGATATTAATATTTATGCATGGAATAAACAATTTTTTAGAAAAGTGATTTACTAGAATTAATTTTTTTATAAAAATCTTCAGCTTCTTATTTTCCCTTACAATTATCAATCATTATCATTATCAATCATTATCAATCTTAAACATAATCATAATCATGATTTTTACAACGAATCCTAAAAAATGAATTTAAGTCGGGTAAACAATCTCCTACCGCAACTCATTACCAACTACTTACCCAACCTAACATCATTATGATCTTTAAAATATGTAATGAATATTAGCCAACCTTAATAGGCGTACTGTTTTAATAGCTGCCGGAGAATACATGACTAAAAGCCGTAAAAGTGATGAACCAGACCGAAGCATTTCCGTGAACACTAGTTGCCACCGTAAGCAAACCAAGCGGGTGAGTTGCTGCGGCCAACTATCAAATTCGGCGATTCATAACAAACGAAAAAGAACAAAACGGCACTCGCTGAAAAAGTTTATTGAGAACCCTTTCACACAAACAAAGGCAAGGGTAAGGAAATTTGTCGTTGGTACGAGTAGTTGTAATAGGAGGGTTCTCGGCCAACTAAAACGGGTGCTGTAGTGGTGCTATCTAATTGTATGTGTTTGTTGTAATTTGTTGTTGTTGTTGTTGTAGTGGTGCTATATAATTGTATGTGGTTGTTGTAGTGGTGCTATCTAATTGTATGTGTTTGTTGTAATTTGTTTTTGTTGTTGTTGTAGTGGTGATATCTAATTGTATGTGGTTGTTGTAATTTGTTGTTGTTGTTGTAGTGGTGCTATCTAATTGTATGTGTTTGTTGTAATTTGTTGTTGTTGTTGTTGTTGTAGTGGTGCTATCTTACTGTATGTGGTTGTTGTAATTTGTTGTTGTTGTAGTGGTGCTATCTAATTGTATGTGGTTGTTGTAGTGGTGCTATCTAATTGTATGTGGTTGTTGTAGTATATTGTCGTTGTTGTAGGGTGCTATCTTACTGTATGTGGTTGTTGTAATTTGTTGTTGTTGTTGTTGTTGTTGTTGTTGTTGTAGAGAGCTATCTTACTGTATGTGGTTGTTGTAGTATGTTGTCGTTGTTGTAGGGTGCTATCTTACTGTATGTGGTTGTTGTAGTATTTGAGTTACACTCAAAATAGTGTAACATGAGACTTTTCTATTGCAGTCCGTCAGTTAGCTATGCCTGTCCTTTGTCATTCGTTTGTTGATATTTTATTAGGTAATAAAAAATATTTTTATGATTTCAAAATTCGGTCCTTCGTTTGGATGGGGAATTCTATAAAGTCAACAATTAGTTGTATTGCCTAGATCGATTTGCAGTGTTGTTGTTGTAGGTCATTAGTAAAATTCAAACTTGTTGGTGAGAAGGGGCGATGGAACCTATAAATATTTTCATATTCTTGAATCGAGTTGATGACTTTTTATCTAAACAAAAAGGAAATGTACTTGACGAGCATCTCAGTGAAATTCACCGATGCTGTGAGAAGTTGTGTTTTTATGAGCATCAAGTATTATTAGATACGAATAATGGGAACCATTTCAACAATTGCTGCTGGTCTTCAACACAGTGTTTTGAAGGACCTGACACGTGTGCTTGCTACATGCTGAAACAAGATGTTGTTAGAATCAATAAATTAATGTCATTATATAATAGATTGAATAGAACCTAAACTGTTGAAAAAATAAAAAAACATTTTTATGTGATGAATTTACGATTGCTTTTTATTTTATTTAATTTAAATTTTCTTTTGTCTTACAGTATATGATGTATTTGATTACAGTTTTACAGCCAACTATCAGTTTTACCTACTCGTATTTTTATTGTCTACTTCATCTATGTTAAAGTGTTGAGAGTGACCTTAAGTAGGGTCGCCGCATATTATAGGGTATGTATTGATGCAATACCAAAAAGTGTAACATGAGAATCACGAGATTCGCAAATTGTATCATTTTCAAATTTGATTTGTTGCAGACAAAGAGATGGTTCTCCTTGCAATCTGTTATTGCTCCTTCATTTCATGCTCGTAAATTGTTTGCGTTGACAGAGTAAATGAGCCCACCGGCTTGAGGACAGACGGATGAACGACCAAAGCATTTGAGAGATTTAGGTTTCGTTTATTTGGGTTCAAACTTTATTTCATTACGAGTTTCGTCGCTGCGACAAACATCGATTGTCATAAAAGACCCAAATTTCAAAGAAGAGTAAAAAGAAGTGAATGGACAATATAATATACAATTAAAGGAATTCACGTCTTACATGTGGATAACTATTATTTTGCTCAACTGGAAAATTGTTTGCTCTTCAAAATAATGTTGTTTTTTCAATAGCTTCTTCTCTTCTGCTGCTTCTTCTCTTCTGCTGTTTCTTCTCTTTTACTCTATAATTGATTCCAAGTCTACACGAAAACAATTTTTGTTAAGCGTGTTTCGTAACGCATGCGCGTTGAATATTATTGATTGATACCGGTTTAGCGATGAGGGGCAAAACGGGTCATTCGTTCATTCATAAACTCGAAGCGGATACAGATTTCATTCATGAATTCGTAAAAAAAAACCAATAGTGGTCTTTGTGTTGGCAACATTCGTAGTGGTTTTCATTGGGTTTGTTTTACCAGATACCAGATCAATCAGATACCAGATCAATCAGATAGCAGATCAACCAGATAGCAGATCAATCAGATAGCAGATCAACCAGATAGCAGATCAATCAGATAGCAGATCAACCAGATAGCAGATCAATCAGATCAGATACCAGATCAAATCAGATACCAGATCAGATCAGATAGCAGATCAACCAGATAGCAGATCAATCAGATCAAACTGTTGGAAAAAAAAAACATTTTTATGTGATGAATTTACGATTGCTTTTTATTTTATTTAATTTAAATTTTCTTTTGTCTTACAGTATATGATGTATTTGATTACAGTTTTACAGCCAACTATCAGTTTTACCTACTCGTATTTTTATTGTCTACTTCATCTATGTTAAAGTGTTGAGAGTGACCTTAAGTAGGGTCGCCGCATATTATAGGGTATGTATTGATGCAATACCAAAAAGTGTAACATGAGAATCACGAGATTCGCAAATTGTATCATTTTCAAATTTGATTTGTTGCAGACAAAGAGATGGTTCTCCTTGCAATCTGTTATTGCTCCTTCATTTCATGCTCGTAAATTGTTTGCGTTGACAGAGTAAATGAGCCCACCGGCTTGAGGACAGACGGATGAACGACCAAAGCATTTGAGAGATTTAAGTTTCGTTTATTTGGGTTTAAACTTTATTTCATTACGAGTTTCGTCGTTGCGACAAACATCGATTGTCATAAAAGACTCAAATTTCAAAGAAGAGTAAAAAGAAGTGAATGGACAATATAATATACAATTAAAGGAATTCACGTCTTACATGTGGATAACTATTATTTTGCTCAACTGGAAAATTGTTTGCTCTTCAAAATAATGTTGTTTTTTCAATAGCTTCTTCTCTTCTGCTGCTTCTTCTCTTCTGCTGTTTCTTCTCTTTTACTCTATAATTGATTCCAAGTCTACACGAAAACAATTTTTGTTAAGCGTGTTTCGTAACGCATGCGCGTTGAATATTATTGATTGATACCGGTTTAGCGATGAGGGGCAAAACGGGTCATTCGTTCATTCATAAACTCGAAACGGATACAGATTTCATTCATGAATTCGTAAAAAAACCAATAGTGGTCTTTGTGTTGGCAACATTCGTAGTGGTTTTCATTGGGTTTGTTTTACCAGATACCAGATCAATCAGATACCAGATCAATCAGATAGCAGATCAACCAGATAGCAGATCAATCAGATAGCAGATCAACCAGATAGCAGATCAATCAGATCAGATACCAGATCAAATCAGATACCAGATCAGATCAGATAGCAGATCAACCAGATAGCAGATCAATCAGATCAGATCAGATAGCAGATCAACTTGATATAGAAGAAACCATCAAATTGAAATATGGATGAAAGAATACTTAAGGACATTATAAAAACGAGGAACGTTTTGAGAAAAAAATTCAATAGTATAAAATTAAATGAAGCTGATATGAATAAAAGATTAGAAGAGACTTTTAATCCCATTACAAAACCTCTAAAGGAGATAGTTAAATACTCAAAATTAAAAGATATGTTAAAAAATAATAACAAGAACAAAACACAACTCTTTTTAAAAACTAGTACACCATTTAAAGCAAAAAGAGAAAAATATTTCAAGGACGAGACTGCGAACACCATTGTCGATAGCAATGGCTGGATGGATCGACGGTTCGATGGATCGATGTATCTGTTGATCCATCGATCAACAGATACATCGATCCATCGAACCGTCGATCCATCGATCCATCCAGCCATTGCAGTCCTTGAAATATTTTTCTCTTTTTGCTTTAAATGGTGTACTAGTTTTTAAAAAGAGTTGTGTTTTGTTCTTGTTATTATTTTTTAACATATCTTTTAATTTTGAGTATTTAACTATCTCCTTTAGAGGTTTTGTAATGGGATTAAAAGTCTCTTCTAATCTTTTATTCATATCAGCTTCATTTAATTTTATACTATTGAATTTTTTTCTCAAAACGTTCCTCGTTTTTATAATGTCCTTAAGTATTCTTTCATCCATATTTCAATTTGATGGTTTCTTCTATATCAAGTTGATCTGCTATCTGATCTGATCTGATTGATCTGCTATCTGGTTGATCTGCTATCTGATCTGATCTGGTATCTGATTTGATCTGGTATCTGATCTGATTGATCTGCTATCTGGTTGATCTGCTATCTGATTGATCTGCTATCTGGTTGATCTGCTATCTGATTGATCTGGTATCTGATTGATCTGGTATCTGGTAAAACAAACCCAATGAAAACCACTACGAATGTTGCCAACACAAAGACCACTATTGGTTTTTTTACGAATTCATGAATGAAATCTGTATCCGTTTCGAGTTTATGAATGAACGAATGACCCGTTTTGCCCCTCATCGCTAAACCGGTATCAATCAATAATATTCAACGCGCATGCGTTACGAAACACGCTTAACAAAAATTGTTTTCGTGTAGACTTGGAATCAATTATAGAGTAAAAGAGAAGAAACAGCAGAAGAGAAGAAGCAGCAGAAGAGAAGAAGCTATTGAAAAAACAACATTATTTTGAAGAGCAAACAATTTTCCAGTTGAGCAAAATAATAGTTATCCACATGTAAGACGTGAATTCCTTTAATTGTATATTATATTGTCCATTCACTTCTTTTTACTCTTCTTTGAAATTTGAGTCTTTTATGACAATCGATGTTTGTCGCAACGACGAAACTCGTAATGAAATAAAGTTTAAACCCAAATAAACGAAACTTAAATCTCTCAAATGCTTTGGTCGTTCATCCGTCTGTCCTCAAGCCGGTGGGCTCATTTACTCTGTCAACGCAAACAATTTACGAGCATGAAATGAAGGAGCAATAACAGATTGCAAGGAGAACCATCTCTTTGTCTGCAACAAATCAAATTTGAAAATGATACAATTTGCGAATCTCGTGATTCTCATGTTACACTTTTTGGTATTGCATCAATACATACCCTATAATATGCGGCGACCCTACTTAAGGTCACTCTCAACACTTTAACATAGATGAAGTAGACAATAAAAATACGAGTAGGTAAAACTGATAGTTGGCTGTAAAACTGTAATCAAATACATCATATACTGTAAGACAAAAGAAAATTTAAATTAAATAAAATAAAAAGCAATCGTAAATTCATCACATAAAAATGTTTTTTTTTTCCAACAGTTTGATCTGATTGATCTGCTATCTGGTTGATCTGCTATCTGATCTGATCTGGTATCTGATTTGATCTGGTATCTGATCTGATTGATCTGCTATCTGGTTGATCTGCTATCTGATTGATCTGCTATCTGGTTGATCTGCTATCTGATTGATCTGCTATCTGGTTGATCTGCTATCTGATTGATCTGGTATCTGATTGATCTGGTATCTGGTAAAACAAACCCAATGAAAACCACTACGAATGTTGCCAACACAAAGACCACTATTGGTTTTTTTTTACGAATTCATGAATGAAATCTGTATCCGCTTCGAGTTTATGAATGAACGAATGACCCGTTTTGCCCCTCATCGCTAAACCGGTATCAATCAATAATATTCAACGCGCATGCGTTACGAAACACGCTTAACAAAAATTGTTTTCGTGTAGACTTGGAATCAATTATAGAGTAAAAGAGAAGAAACAGCAGAAGAGAAGAAGCAGCAGAAGAGAAGAAGCTATTGAAAAAACAACATTATTTTGAAGAGCAAACAATTTTCCAGTTGAGCAAAATAATAGTTATCCACATGTAAGACGTGAATTCCTTTAATTGTATATTATATTGTCCATTCACTTCTTTTTACTCTTCTTTGAAATTTGGGTCTTTTATGACAATCGATGTTTGTCGCAGCGACGAAACTCGTAATGAAATAAAGTTTGAACCCAAATAAACGAAACCTAAATCTCTCAAATGCTTTGGTCGTTCATCCGTCTGTCCTCAAGCCGGTGGGCTCATTTACTCTGTCAACGCAAACAATTTACGAGCATGAAATGAAGGAGCAATAACAGATTGCAAGGAGAACCATCTCTTTGTCTGCAACAAATCAAATTTGAAAATGATACAATTTGCGAATCTCGTGATTCTCATGTTACACTTTTTGGTATTGCATCAATACATACCCTATAATATGCGGCGACCCTACTTAAGGTCACTCTCAACACTTTAACATAGATGAAGTAGACAATAAAAATACGAGTAGGTAAAACTGATAGTTGGCTGTAAAACTGTAATCAAATACATCATATACTGTAAGACAAAAGAAAATTTAAATTAAATAAAATAAAAAGCAATCGTAAATTCATCACATAAAAATGTTTTTTTATTTTTTCAACAGTTTAGGTTCTATTCAATCTATTATATAATGACATTAATTTATTGATTCTAACAACATCTTGTTTCAGCATGTAGCAAGCACACGTGTCAGGTCCTTCAAAACACTGTGTTGAAGACCAGCAGCAATTGTTGAAATGGTTCCCATTATTCGTATCTAATAATACTTGATGCTCATAAAAA
The DNA here is from genome assembly GCA_963966595.1 of Physocephala rufipes. Lineage (NCBI taxonomy): Eukaryota > Metazoa > Arthropoda > Insecta > Diptera > Conopidae > Physocephala > Physocephala rufipes. The sequence continues at coordinate 24,582,672 of OZ016505.1, forward strand.
CACAACTTCTCACAGCATCGGTGAATTTCACTGAGATGCTCGTCAAGTACATTTCCTTTTTGTTTAGATAAAAAGTCATCAACTCGATTCAAGAATATGAAAATATTTATAGGTTCCATCGCCCCTTCTCACCAACAAGTTTGAATTTTACTAATGACCTACAACAACAACACTGCAAATCGATCTAGGCAATACAACTAATTGTTGACTTTATAGAATTCCCCATCCAAACGAAGGACCGAATTTTGAAATCATAAAAATATTTTTTATTACCTAATAAAATATCAACAAACGAATGACAAAGGACAGGCATAGCTAACTGACGGACTGCAATAGAAAAGTCTCATGTTACACTATTTTGAGTGTAACTCAAATACTACAACAACCACATACAGTAAGATAGCACCCTACAACAACGACAACATACTACAACAACCACATACAGTAAGATAGCTCTCTACAACAACAACAACAACAACAACAACAACAAATTACAACAACCACATACAGTAAGATAGCACCCTACAACAACGACAATATACTACAACAACCACATACAATTAGATAGCACCACTACAACAACCACATACAATTAGATAGCACCACTACAACAACAACAAATTACAACAACCACATACAGTAAGATAGCACCACTACAACAACAACAACAACAACAAATTACAACAAACACATACAATTAGATAGCACCACTACAACAACAACAACAAATTACAACAACCACATACAATTAGATATCACCACTACAACAACAACAAAAACAAATTACAACAAACACATACAATTAGATAGCACCACTACAACAACCACATACAATTATATAGCACCACTACAACAACAACAACAACAAATTACAACAAACACATACAATTAGATAGCACCACTACAGCACCCGTTTTAGTTGGCCGAGAACCCTCCTATTACAACTACTGGTACGATATGATAATAATTATAATACTAATCAGAGCGATCAGCTAGAAACGATATTAGTGGAAGGATAATTGGCGTAGGATATTTCCTAAAGTGCTTGTGTTTAACAAATGAAAAATATCGATTATTTCAGACCGAATTCATTCTATGATTACCAAAATATACTAAAATAATATTTTAAAAATCATTATTCTCAAAAAGATTGCAAAAAATACTAAAACGCTAAAATAGTTAGTTTGAATATCCATTGAGAAATTTAAAACAATAGTCCAAAAATTCACTACAGCAGTTTTAAACTTGAAATCGAATTAAAATTTCACGATATTTTAAACAGAAAGAACGCTTCTCTATATTTTTTTTCTACAATATTTTTTTATATTTCCATAATTTTGGTTCGAATTCGTTAAAAAGAAACGACTGGGCCGAGTCTGATGACTAAAACATTTTTCTATTATTGCCAAAAAAGTTTTCGAGAATGTGAAAATATTTCGCATTGCAGTTTTTCCTGTACACACGCAAGTAGTTGTAATAGGAGGGTTCTCGGCCAACTAAAACGGGTGCTGTAGTGGTGCTATCTAATTGTATGTGGTTGTTGTAGTGGTGCTATCTAATTGTATGTGGTTGTTGTAATTTGTTGTTGTTGTAGTGGTGCTATCTAATTGTATGTGGTTGTTGTAGTATATTGTCGTTGTTGTAGGGTGCTATCTTACTGTATGTGGTTGTTGTAATTTGTTGTTGTTGTAGTGGTGCTATCTAATTGTATGTAGTTGTTGTAGTGGTGCTATCTAATTGTATGTGGTTGTTGTAATTTGTTGTTGTTGCAGGGTGCTATCTAATTGTATGGGGTTGTTGTAATTTGTTGTTGTTGTAGGGAGCTATCTTACTGAATGTGGTTGTTGTAGTATGTTGTTGTTGCTGTAGGGTGGTATCTTACTGTATGTGGTTGTTGTAGTATTTGAGTTACACTCAAAATAGTGTAACATAAGACTTTTCTATTGCAGTCCGTCAGTTAGCTATGCCTGCCTTTGTCATTCGTTTGTTGATATTTTATTAGGTAATAAAAATATTTTTATGATTTCAAAATTCGGCCCTTCGTTTTCGTTTGTTGGTGATATTTTATTAGGTAATAAAAAATATTTTTATGATTTCAAAATTCGGTCCTTCGTTTGGATGGGGAATTCTATAAAGTCAACAATTAGTTGTATTGCCTAGATCGATTTGCAGTGTTGTTGTTGTAGGTCATTAGTAAAATTCAAACTTGTTGGTGAGAAGGGGCGATGGAACCTATAAATATTTTCATATTCTTGAATCGAGTTGATGACTTTTTATCTAAACAAAAAGGAAATGTACTTGACGAGCATCTCAGTGAAATTCACCGATGCTGTGAGTTGTGCTTTTATGAGCATCAAGTATTATTAGATATGAATAATGGGAACCATTTCAACAATTGCTGCTGGTCTTCAACACAATGTTTTGAAGGACCTGACACGTGTGCTTGCTACATGCTGAAACATGATGTTGTTAGAATCAATAAATTAATGTCATTATATAATAGATTGAATAGAACCTAAACTGTTGGAAAAAATAAAAAAACATTTTTTATGTGATGAATTTACGATTGCTTTTTATTTTATTTAATTTAAATTTTCTTTTGTCTTACAGTATATGATGTATTTGGTTACAGTTTTAGAGCCAACTATCAGTTTTACCTACTCGTATTTTTATTGTCTACTTCATCTATGTTAAAGTGTTGAGAGTGACCTTAAGTAGGGTCGCCGCATATTATAGGGTATGTATTGATGCAATACCAAAAAGTGTAACATGAGAGTCACGAGATTCGCAAATTGTATCATTTTCAAATTTGATTTGTTGCAAACAAAGAGATGGTTCTCCTTGCAATCTGTTATTGCTCCTTCATTTCATGCTCGTAAATTGTTTGCGTTGACAGAGTAAATGAGCCCACCGGCTTGAGGACAGACGGATGAACGACCAAAGCATTTGAGAGATTTAAGTTTCGTTTATTTGGGTTCAAACTTTATTTCATTACGAGTTTCGTCGTTGCGACAAACATCGATTGTCATAAAAGACTCAAATTTCAAAGAAGAGTAAAAAGAAGTGAATGGACAATATAATATACAATTAAAGGAATTCACGTCTTACATGTGGATAACTATTATTTTGCTCAACTGGAAAATTGTTTGCTCAAAATAATGTTGTTCAAAATAATGTTGTTTTTTCAATAGCTTCTTCTCTTCTGGTGCTTCTTCTCTTCTGCTGTTTCTTCTCTTTTACTCTATAATTGATTCCAAGTCTACACGAAAACAATTTTTGTTAAGCGTGTTTCGTAACGCATGCGCGTTGAATATTATTGATTGATACCGGTTTAGCGATGAGGGGCAAAACGGGTCATTCGTTCATTCATAAACTCGAAGCGGATACAGATTTCATTCATGAATTCGTAAAAAAACCAATAGTGGTCTTTGTGTTGGCAACATTCGTAGTGGTTTTCATTGGGTTTGTTTTACCAGATACCAGATCAATCAGATACCAGATCAATCAGATAGCAGATCAACCAGATAGCAGATCAATCAGATAGCAGATCAACCAGATAGCAGATCAATCAGATCAAACAGTTGGAAAAAATAAAAAAACATTTTTTATGTGATGAATTTACGATTGCTTTTTATTTTATTTAATTTAAATTTTCTTTTGTCTTACAGTATATGATGTATTTGATTACAGTTTTACAGCCAACTATCAGTTTTACCTACTCGTATTTTTATTGTCTACTTCATCTATGTTAAAGTGTTGAGAGTGACCTTAAGTAGGGTCGCCTCATATTATAGGGTATGTATTGATGCAATACCAAAAAGTGTAACATGAGAGTCACGAGATTCGCAAATTGTATCATTTTCAAATTTGGTTTGTTGCAGACAAAGAGATGGTTCTCCTTGCAATCTGTTATTGCTCCTTCGTTTCATGCTCGTAAATTGTTTGCGTTGACAGAGTAAATGAGCCCACCGGCTTGAGGACAGACGGATGAACGACCAAAGCATTTGAGAGATTTAAGTTTCGTTTATTTGGGTTCAAACTTTATTTCATTACGAGTTTCGTCATTGCGACAAACATCGATTGTCATAAAAGACTCAAATTTCAAAGAAGAGTAAAAAGAAATGAATGGACAATATAATATACAATTAAAGGAATTCACGTCTTACATGTGGATAACTATTATTTTGCTCAACTGGAAAATTGTTTGCTCTTAAAAATAATGTTGTTTTTTCAATAGCTTCTTCTCTTCTGCTGCTTCTTCTCTTCTGCTGTTTCTTCTCTTTTACTCTATAATTGATTCCAAGTCTACACGAAAACAATTTTTGTTAAGCGTGTTTCGTAACGCATGCGCGTTGAATATTATTGATTGATACCGGTTTAGCGATGAGGGGCAAAACGGGTCATTCGTTCATTCATAAACTCGAAGCGGATACAGATTTCATTCATGAATTCGTAAAAAAAACCAATAGTAGTATTTGTGTTGGCAACATTCGTAGTGGTTTTCATTGGGTTTGTTTTACCAGATACCAGATCAATCAGATACCAGATCAATCAGATAGCAGATCAACCAGATAGCAGATCAATCAGATAGCAGATCAACCAGATAGCAGATCAATCAGATCAGATACCAGATCAATCAGATACCAGATCAATCAGATAGCAGATCAACCAGATAGCAGATCAATCAGATCAGATCGGATAGCAGATCAACTTGATATAGAAGAAACCATCAAATTGAAATATGGATGAAAGAATACTTAAGGACATTATAAAAACGAGGAACGTTTTGAGAAAAAAATTCAATAGTATAAAATTAAATGAAGCTGATATGAATAAAAGATTAGAAGAGACTTTTAATCCCATTACAAAACCTCTAAAGGAGATAGTTAAATACTCAAAATTAAAAGATATGTTAAAAAATAATTAACGTCGATGGATCGACGGTTCGATGGATCGATGTATCTGTTGATCCATCCAGCCATTGCTATCGACAATGGTGTTCGCAGTCTCGTCCTTGAAATATTTTTCTCTTTTTGCTTTAAATGGTGTACTAGTTTTTAAAAAGAGTTGTTTTTTTGTTCTTGTTATTATTTTTTAACATATCTTTTAATTTTGAGTATTTAACTATCTCCTTTAGAGGTTTTGTAATGGGATTAAAAGTCTCTTCTAATCTTTTATTCATATCAGCTTCATTTAATTTTATACTATTGAATTTTTTTTCTCAAAACGTTCCTCGTTTTTATAATATCCTTAAGTATTCTTTCATCCATATTTCAATTTGATGGTTTCTTCTATATCAAGTTGATCTGCTATCTGATCTGATCTGATTGATCTGCTATCTGGTTGATCTGCTATCTGATTGATCTGGTATCTGATTGATCTGGTATCTGATCTGATTGATCTGCTATCTGGTTGATCTGCTATCTGATTGATCTGCTATCTGGTTGATCTTCTATCTGATTGATCTGGTATCTGATTGATCTGGTATCTGGTAAAACAAACCCAATGAAAACCACTACGAATGTTGCCAACACAAAGACCACTATTGGTTTTTTTTACGAATTCATGAATGAAATCTGTATCCGCTTCGAGTTTATGAATGAACGAATGACCCGTTTTGCCCCTCATCGCTAAACCGGTATCAATCAATAATATTCAACGCGCATGCGTTACGAAACACGCTTAACAAAAATTGTTTTCGTGTAGACTTGGAATCAATTATAGAGTAAAAGAGAAGAAACAGCAGAAGAGAAGAAGCAGCAGAAGAGAAGAAGCTATTGAAAAAACAACATTATTTTGAAGAGCAAACAATTTTCCAGTTGAGCAAAATAATAGTTATCCACATGTAAGACGTGAATTCCTTTAATTGTATATTATATTGTCCATTCACTTCTTTTTACTCTTCTTTGAAATTTGAGTCTTTTATGACAATCGATGTTTGTCGCAATGACGAAACTCGTAATGAAATAAAGTTTGAACCCAAATAAACGAAACTTAAATCTCTCAAATGCTTTGGTCGTTCATCCGTCTGTCCTCAAGCCGGTGGGCTCATTTACTCTGTCAACGCAAACAATTTACGAGCATGAAACGAAGGAGCAATAACAGATTGCAAGGAGAACCATCTCTTTGTCTGCAACAAATCAAATTTGAAAATGATACAATTTGCGAATCTCGTGACTCTCATGTTACACTTTTTGGTATTGCATCAATACATACCCTATAATATGGGGCGACCCTACTTAAGGTCACTCTCAACACTTTAACATAGATGAAGTAGACAATAAAAATACGAGTAGGTAAAACTGATAGTTGGCTGTAAAACTGTAATCAAATACATCATATACTGTAAGACAAAAGAAAATTTAAATTAAATAAAATAAAAACCAATCGTAAATTCATCACATAAAAAATGTTTTTTTATTTTTTCCAACTGTTTGATCTGATTGATCTGCTATCTGGTTGATCTGCTATCTGATTGATCTGCTATCTGGTTGATCTGCTATCTGATTGATCTGGTATCTGATTGATCTGGTATCTGGTAAAACAAACCCAATGAAAACCACTACGAATGTTGCCAACACAAAGACCACTATTGGTTTTTTTTTACGAATTCATGAATGAAATCTGTATCCGCTTCGAGTTTATGAATGAACGAATGACCCGTTTTGCCCCTCATCGCTAAACCGGTATCAATCAATAATATTCAACGCGCATGCGTTACGAAACACGCTTAACAAAAATTGTTTTCGTGTAGACTTGGAATCAATTATAGAGTAAAAGAGAAGAAACAGCAGAAGAGAAGAAGCAGCAGAAGAGAAGAAGCTATTGAAAAAACAACATTATTTTGAAGAGCAAACAATTTTCCAGTTGAGCAAAATAATAGTTATCCACATGTAAGACGTGAATTCCTTTAATTGTATATTATATTGTCCATTCACTTCTTTTTACTCTTCTTTGAAATTTGGGTCTTTTATGACAATCGATGTTTGTCGCAGCGACGAAACTCGTAATGAAATAAAGTTTGAACCCAAATAAACGAAACCTAAATCTCTCAAATGCTTTGGTCGTTCATCCGTCTGTCCTCAAGCCGGTGGGCTCATTTACTCTGTCAACGCAAACAATTTACGAGCATGAAATGAAGGAGCAATAACAGATTGCAAGGAGAACCATCTCTTTGTCTGCAACAAATCAAATTTGAAAATGATACAATTTGCGAATCTCGTGATTCTCATGTTACACTTTTTGGTATTGCATCAATACATACCCTATAATATGCGGCGACCCTACTTAAGGTCACTCTCAACACTTTAACATAGATGAAGTAGACAATAAAAATACGAGTAGGTAAAACTGATAGTTGGCTGTAAAACTGTAATCAAATACATCATATACTGTAAGACAAAAGAAAATTTAAATTAAATAAAATAAAAAGCAATCGTAAATTCATCACATAAAAATGTTTTTTTATTTTTTCAACAGTTTAGGTTCTATTCAATCTATTATATAATGACATTAATTTATTGATTCTAACAACATCTTGTTTCAGCATGTAGCAAGCACACGTGTCAGGTCCTTCAAAACACTGTGTTGAAGACCAGCAGCAATTGTTGAAATGGTTCCCATTATTCGTATCTAATAATACTTGATGCTCATAAAAACACAACTTCTCACAGCATCGGTGAATTTCACTGAGATGCTCGTCAAGTACATTTCCTTTTTGTTTAGATAAAAAGTCATCAACTCGATTCAAGAATATGAAAATATTTATAGGTTCCATCGCCCCTTCTCACCAACAAGTTTGAATTTTACTAATGACCTACAACAACAACACTGCAAATCGATCTAGGCAATACAACTAATTGTTGACTTTATAGAATTCCCCATCCAAACGAAGGACCGAATTTTGAAATCATAAAAATATTTTTTATTACCTAATAAAATATCACCAACAAACGAAAACGAAGGGCCGAATTTTGAAATCATAAAAATATTTTTTATTACCTAATAAAATATCAACAAACGAATGACAAAGGACAGGCATAGCTAACTGACGGACTGCAATAGAAAAGTCTCATGTTACACTATTTTGAGTGTAACTCAAATACTACAACAACCACATACAGTAAGATACCACCCTACAACAACGACAACATACTACAACAACCACATACAGTAAGATAGCTCTCTACAACAACAACAACAACAACAACAACAAATTACAACAACCACATACAGTAAGATAGCACCCTACAACAACGACAATATACTACAACAACCACATACAATTAGATAGCACCACTACAACAACCACATACAATTAGATAGCACCACTACAACAACAACAAATTACAACAACCACATACAGTAAGATAGCACCACTACAACAACAACAACAACAACAAATTACAACAAACACATACAATTAGATAGCACCACTACAACAACAACAACAAATTACAACAACCACATACAATTAGATATCACCACTACAACAACAACAAAAACAAATTACAACAAACACATACAATTAGATAGCACCACTACAACAACCACATACAATTATATAGCACCACTACAACAACAACAACAACAAATTACAACAAACACATACAATTAGATAGCACCACTACAGCACCCGTTTTAGTTGGCCGAGAACCCTCCTATTACAACTACTCACGCATACACATACTCAGTAGTAACACACGAACACGTAGTGACACGCGTATACTATAATTTCGTACTTAGTGGGGATAAAACAAATATTAAAAAAACTAAAAATAGTTCACTAAAATAAACAAAGCAAATATAGCATAGTCGTAAATTCTTAGCAAGTATTCAAGAACTCCTGCGGCGAGTGGACGAAAATATTCTCATGAAATATTGCACTAAGGAGAATATTGATTGCATCGGGCAAAATCATTCGCATACATGGCTTAAACGAACTAAACAGGGAACGATTTGTACGTAGGAATGAATGAATGAGTAGCACATATTGGACAAACAAGATTAATAAAAATACCATTAAAATAATGGTTGATCCTTATGCCGAAAGGATCACGAGTGCCAATGAAATGATGAAAACAATATGGTCAAATTTTTAAGGCGTTGGAGGATTACTTCATTCACGGCGTTATGAATTGTTCTATTGGGTTTATGGAATTCAGACAGACAAATTTAGATTAGCTTTATAAAATTTTTTAATTGGACGATTTAATTGTATGTATTAAAATTAAAGTATAAATTAAAGTATGATTTAAATTTGATGCAGAATTAAGTAGTCCTGAATTTCTTGGAATCGAAATTTCGTTTAACGCAACTCAATACAGTATAATACTTAAGTTCAATATAATTTTACTAAGGTGAGTTTATTAAAGGTGATTTGAATTTAGCTTGGCGTTGGCGAAATTGAATTTAGTGTAGATTAGGCTAGATTAGATTAATAGTTCCCATTTCTACGTCTCACATAGACTAGGTAACGTCATCTATTGCTAACTTAGTTTAAGATGATGAACTGAGCTAATATTCAGTTCATTAATATTGCTAATATTTAATTGGGCCGAATGTGGTAGAGGTGACTGTGGTGGATTAAAAATGGAATCAATTCTATTGGTTGGATGATTTAGTTGCACTTATCAAGTCTTGTCTGAATTGAGGGGACCTATGCAAGGTTCAATTAAACAAAGTCCATTTATCTAAGTTGACTTTTTGTTTTGAACCCACAATTAATTAAAAATTCGCAATATATAACAACTGATTGCATGCAGGAATGATTATTGCATTATCTTCCAGTTTTTTGAAAACTCCAAAAGGCGTAAGAAATAAGTTGGGGCGATGGTATAATAACAAGAACAACAATAATAAATGACGGTAACAAATGAAAAATCGTCGACACCAACGGCATTGAAACAAAAGTGGAAACGATACCAGCATGTACCTCTACGTTTCAAATGCAAATATTGCAAGAAAGTTTTTCCTGTTTTCTATTTTCGTTTCTATGACAGAAAGAAAAAGTATGCATTGATCACGTTTACGAAAGTCAAACGACCGTGAAGATATTTTAGCCATTTTTCGATTAGATACAATTCGACATGAATCTATGCATTTCACTGAAGAAGAAAAACATTTTATGTTGAATTCTTTGAGAAATAATTGATACACTAAGAGTTAACTCCAGGCGGGAGTTTTATATTTTTGGGATAAATGATTTTTATGAAATATCCTGAGAGACGAGCGTTAAAATAATAATAAAAAAATTATGTAATTAGATTTTCCATGAAAATCACAATTGTTTTTGCATTTGATTGCGGAATTGTTTTAATCTTACTAATTTTTTCAACACAATTATTTAAAAACCTGAAATTTATTCACAAATTTTTACAAAATTTTTCATTCCTTCATGCCTTCATTATTACAATTTTTATTTGCAATTATTTACAATTTACAAAATAACATTTAATTTATTTATAAATTCTAATCTATATTAATTTCTTGTTTTCAGTTTGCAATTAATTACAACACTTTGTTTAGGAAACACAAATGTGTTTCGCTTTAAATTGTCTTGTTTTTGTAAAATTCCAGAAATTATTTAATATACGAGGGAGCAACGCGTTCAAAAAAAAAAACGAATTATGCTAAATTGGTTCGGGTTCTTGCTAAAGTTGTTTAGATTCTGGCTTCGAGTTCCTGCCGAAGCGATTCAACTCCTTCGAAAGCTTTAGGTCCTTGAACAACTTTTGGGCGTTATCAAGAATGTTTTTGCATTTCTCTACTTTCAATTCTTAATTTTCTTCTGGTTTCAAAAAATTATTACTCTATTTTGTATCTTTTCTTATTATTATTATTTCTTAATAGTATTAAATGTTTAATTAATTTAAATAAATAAAGTGCAAAAGTTGTCTTCTTCACATTTTCGAAGCTTTGCAAAACCAGATAAACAACAACACAACAAAACAACACCAAGAACAACAAAAACAAGATCCCTTGGAATTATGTTCTTTAGCAAATGCTGTTTACGCAGAGATAAACACTAAGATGAGATAAATAGAGAATAAATAATGAGATTAAAGGATAAAAAGCCGAGAACGAAGAAAAGGAAATAGAAGAAGAAATAGTTGTTAAAATAGTAAAGCTGAAAGAAAAAGAAGAACAGTATGACGAAGGAGAAGAAGCAGAAAAGACATTTGTAAGCTATGAAAGCAGTAAGAATTGAAAGAAATGAATGCACGGGAGGCAGTTTAACATTTGCGGAAAACTGAGTGGGCGGAGATGGTGGGATGCAGTGAAATCGAAAAAGTCTTTTAAAAATATATAGAAATTAAATTGATTGATTTTTTTAATGAATTTTTAAGAGATACGAAATATTTTTCTTTAAGGACTTCATTTGGAAGCCATGAAAGAACGCAAACTCGTTGTGGAAAGTGTTTTATCACCTTTTACAGAGTGTTTTTATTCACTTGTTGGCAAGGCATAAATTTGTAACAAATTTAATCAGAAACATAAAGAAGTGCCGTGTTGCCCCTCTTGCTCCCTCCCCTTTTGAACAACTGTAGGAATGCCATTGCGTACGTTATGCATTACTGAAACTGTTGAACTAAAGTTAATTTGCTTCTAAAACAATTAACTAAGGATTTCATACTTGATCGTTGAGTTTAGTTCCAAGGTTTCAGCCATAAATATTCAGAGATTTTTTTTTCTCACCTTACGCTTCGGTAACATCCGAGAATATTCTTATTTGTGAGTGCGTCTAACTAAATATAATACAACGTTTTGCGTATAAGTTGGGAAAGAGCTGTAGCTAATTCGCGGACATGATTACCGTTATTAATCGCTGTTATTGCTCCTGATCTTAGAATTGCTTCCTCATCGCGTATATTTTTTGACAGCGATTGGCGCTTTCCCAAATGACCGATGGTTGCCCGGCCCATCCTTGTTTTGAAGACCCTTTGTTTCATTTTGATGGTTTTGTATCATTTTTTCGCTCTAATTTATAATCTAATTTTTTCACTTCCCAAATTTTCTGTAATACGTTATATTTTTGTATCGTATCGTGCGGAAGTTGCATAACATTTGTATTGCTTTTATTTACATATACTCTTGCAGAAGAAGAAGTAGAAGACAAACGCGTAATAATAAGAACACATTTTCGTATAAATTATTGCTCGGTAAATAAAAAACATTTGTTTAAATACTTATGAAAAATCCTAAAATATTCGAATATAGACAAAGTCTGGAAAAATGAATTCTATAGCCTCTCCATATCTTCATATATCTTCCATATCCTCTCAATCGGTAAAGTAACGTCCAATCTGGGGTGTCGTTCCAAAGGTTTTTGACTTTTAATTTTATTTGATTTTTAATTTATTTTATTTTTAATATATATTTTTTATTTTTTATATTTTATATATTTTATCTATTTACTGTTAAATTTTTTATCAGTTGAATTTCGTTTAAATGAAATTCGTGTGCCTTTTATTATTGTTGCTGTTGTTAATTTTTTAATCGCCCTTAGGACAACGAAACTCAACAATTTCAGAGGTGTAAAGACGGAAGCGTTCCAGGTGATGGTGGAGGATCAGGAAACGGAAATAAAAATATGTTTTTGTAAAACAAACAGATGATTCAGTAAAAATAATAAGAGGAAAATAAAAATAAGTTAAGAATAAATTAAGGATTAAGAAGAAGAAAGGAAGAAACTTTGTGTGTCTGTTATTATTGTTGTTGTTGTTGATTTTTCAATCGCTCTTAGGATAGCGACACCTCAACAATTTCAGAGGAGTAAAGACGGAAGCGTTCTTGGTAGTGGTGGAGGATCAGGAAACGTAAACAAAAAATGTTTTTGTAAAACAAGCAGATGGTTCAGTAAAAATAATGAGAGAAAAATAAAAATAAGTCAAGAATAAAATAAGGATTAAGGGGAAGAAAAGGAATAAAAGCAAAGACTGAAAAGAAACCTCCTAAAAATTTCTGCAAAAGCTTAAAAGAAAAATAGAAACAAAGTCGTAAAATTTTGATATAAAAAGACAATTCAGAAGAGAAGAGTTAGATAAAGATGAAAAAAGAAGAAGAGGAAAAAGAAGAAGAACATGAAGACAGAAGAAAAAGGAAACGCCGGTCTTCTTCTTTAAAAGGGGATTCTATTGCTATTAAATTTTTTTTGTTGAATTTAATTAATTGCGATTTTTTAAAATGATTTTACATTTTTGTAATTTTACTTTTCGCATAACTACAAATTATTTTGAGCTTGGAAGAGTAAGATATAGGGAAAGGGCTAGGGAGAAAGGCGGACAGAGAGAAGAGAGAGAGGGGAAGAGGGAGATAGAGCAAGAGATTTAAAGGAAATTTTAGAGAGGAAACATTATTTATTTTCCTTGAAAACTTTAAGTTCCTTTCACGCCTCTGCAATTTATTGATCTCGATAGTTTTTTAAAAGAAAGAAAAAGGTTAACTTTATAAAAGATTAGAGAGCTTAATAATATTATTTAAAATTATTTTTTTTGCCAATATTTAAGACAAAAGAAATACTTATAAATTTGCTGCAATGGTCTTATAACTCCCTTCTCCTGTGAGTCCGTAGCCGGGCTTCTCTTTTATTAATTACTTCCTAACGCCAAAAAACAGAGACCATTTTCCAATCTTTCCTATATTCAATTATTTTCCAAATTATTGCATAATCATACAATCGGTTTTCATCACACCCCGATAAATTCCTCTTCTTGCTCTTCTTCGTCTTATTGATAGATCAGAAGGGTCGAGGTAGTGTTCTCTCCAAATGGATTGAGTGTTTGGCATATCGTTCACTTAATTAATGGAAATGCCAGACCGGCGGTTTGAAAACTATTCGACATCTTTCGTTATGGATTTGTTTTCTTGATGCTCGAAAATGTAGTATTTTCGGATAAAATTCTCTACATGGAAATATGTGCTTCGATGTAATACGATACTGTTTGATACAGTTATGCTTCGGTATGCATTTGTGTTGTATGTGTGTTTTACAACAGCAAATAACCGCCATATTATAGAAATATTTTCTATTTGATGTTATTTTAATACAAAAGAATGTGTGCATGTGTGTGTATGGTAAATGGTATATATCAAGATATAAATGTATGCATATACATTGCAACTAGTAAGAGCATGTTTATGTGTGCGCATATGATGGGTCTTTATGTGACTGCGTTATCAAAGCGAGTGTGCATGTATGCCCGTACATTTTATGAATGTATGTATTTCTTAATGTATGTGTTTATTTAAATTGTATGAGTATAACTTCATTCAAATTACTTTAAATAAATTGTGATAAATGACATAAATGCCTCGAGGAGCTGTGGTTTTGTTGTTTCGTTGTTTCCACTATAAATTTTTCAATATCTTTGATAATCTCTGACATATATCCATGATATTTATGTGTTATATTGTTGTTATTCTTTGTCAAACAAGCTAAACGATTTAAAAGCATTTTGGATTAATTTATTTTCCAGCCAGAAAATTTAACGATTAAAATATTTGATTTAAATTTAAATTTGGTTTAAATAATGACATCTATATAACACTAAATAATATTTAAGCGAATTCAAATAATCCTTTAAAATAAATCCTTCTTCTATCAGAGGATCAATTTAATAATTTTGTTATAATTTTGTGATAATTACTTTTCTTTTACAAGCATCATAATCGATTAGGCGTGCAATTGAATCTGTCCTATCAAATTTGACTGGCGGTCATTTACTGTTATAACACATTGAAATATCTCTGAATCTGAATTCTTTGATTTATGATTTATCGTCCATATGAAAATAATGATAATATTTATGATATAATTGTGATGATGATAGAGAAGATTAAAACGAACTTCTAAATCGATAGAAATCCTTTTCTTCTCGTTTTGCCATTTTACCTTTAACTTTTCAGTTTTCGATGATTCGATCTTTTCGGTGATCATAATAATCACCTATTTAATTATCAATTTAAATTCGATAATTACGGCTAGATTAGCTGGAATAAAAGATTGTGAGCAAATAAAAAAGACGATCGGCTTATCAGAATTTGTCTGTGACAGGATTTCTGTAAAATATATAAAATTAATGAAAAGTATAAAACAAACCAAAAGCACGAATAAAAAATATAAAATACATGAAAAATATAAATATATAAAATAAATAAAATTTATTAATATAAATATATAAATTTTTTCATTCAGTGTTCAAAAAAATCAAGCATTTAGGTTGACGAGCTTTGTAAACGACTTCGTCTATCAAATATTTGATTAGTCTAAATGGGTGCATGCATGAGTTATGGTTAATTTTGTTGGAGGAGCCTTCTACTGCTTAAGAAGATGACAGCACCTTCTTCCTTTCGGCAGTGGCGGTGACAACAAAGTTCATCAAAGCATGTAAATTTTCCGCTCAAAATCATCTTTCTTGACATCATCAAAATCATTGAATATTAATGAAACTTTTCAATCAAAGCCGCTTCTCGTTGTTCCCACAGTCTTGTTTCCATCAGTCTTTAATCGTCGCTCGATGCGACGCCTCTTACTCTGTTTCGCTGCATTCGCTCTATCTTTGCCTTCTGTCTCTTTGTTGTCCGTCGATTTGTCTATTGGTCTGTCAAACAGTATTTCTGTTTATTTGTCTGTCGCGCAATTTGTGACGCCTTTTAACCATATTTGGAAGCTTCATTTCAAAAAGAAATCCCAAGAAAAAACGAAGGCAAACCAGATTAAAGAAAAACTTGCATATTTGATTAGGAATGAAGTATTTCAAAATGGTCCATCAGTTGGTTTGTCGAAAAATAAACACACTTGAAATGCACGTCACATCGTATCGTAGTGACTTCTGTTCAACAATATTTTTCAATTTTTTTAACTGTATGAAATCCTTTTAAGAGTTTACAAATTATATTGTTTGTGTCCTTTTATCTCTTCTTCTTATTCTTTCTTGATAACAGACTGCTCCCGGTTCATGATTTATTATTGCCAAACTGCGATACTTTTTATTTATTTTATTTTTGTTGGTTGGTTGTTTTGTGGTTTCTTTGGTCGCATTTATTACTTTTTTCTGCTTATTTTCTTGCTTATGCTCGTCATGTTCGTTTATTTATTTGTAACAACTTAATCCATGGGAGAGCCTTCATTGGCGCAACATGAAAACTGACACTTCTGACATCATCATATAAATTATGATGAAACCGTGAAGATTCTGGCTGTCTAGTAGTTGCTTTAAAATATCCCGCCAGTTATTTCTCTTTCCTCTAACGCCACCATGAGGGATATAGTTTTGACAAGTGTGTGTGTGTCTGTATGTGCTGTTGGGGTGTGTGCGTATGTGCGTGTGTGTATACCCAGGGAGCACTTGCTTAATATGAAATTCTTTTGTATCAAACGATTTGGTATCAAACGATCTGCGGTAGCATTTTCCTGCAGATTGTATTTGCCATTTATTTCCTGTTGACTGTTGTTTTTTTTCGTTCTGGTGTGTTGACGTTATGTTATCTGTGTGCCTTCGTTTACTTACATCCTCACATTTTGTCAGTGAGCGAACGAATGAATTCCTTGAAATTGCAGTCGACGGTAAATGTCAAGCACTTATGGTGACAATTTTTCGAGTGAACATTTATAGCCTTACATTAATTCTTCTCATCGCTCCTTAAACTTTTTGTCATTCACAAAGCTTTTGGTGACTTATTGAGGAGAATTCATTCGGATGAATGAGAAATTTAAGAAAATTTAATTAAAATAACAGAGAATAAACAAATAAACGGAAAATCACAAATATGAATAAAAATCGTTGTTAAAAGTCGCCACAAAGACCATACGAATTTTAGTGATGAGTGAATATGGTACAGATTTTTTATTATTATTAATTAATATTTCTCAAAATATTTTTTTAATTTTTGAAGTGTCCTTCAACACTGGGTGTCCTTTCTGATGTAAGGAGAAATGTACTATTTTTGTTTAAGCCTTTAATAACGATATCTTTAACACCGAATAAATGGTACGAGCACTGGTGTTGGAATCATCCGTCTCATTGCAATTAGTTTCTTTGAATGCCGTTGTCAGCTCAAAAAAGTATTGAATAGTAAATTGAATTAATTTTAGTTCCCAGAGCCTCTGATGCGACTGTTTCGCATATTTACAGTTCTAGAATGAAGGCGCATAAGATCATTTTTTATAAGATCGTTCTGTCGTAAGTGCTTGCGTGTGTGCACCGATACATCACGTCCTTACATCCTAATATCTCAATTGATTAGATTAATGACGCCTAGTCACCAAGGCAGTCCATCAATCAAACATCATAATTAGATATATCAGTTAGCTGAACATACATACTTAATTAACAGAAGCACAATTCACAAAATTTTCGAAAACTAACGTAAACGCATAAAATGCCGTGTAAGCATATTTATAATCCGTAACTAAGCATGCTTTTTATTGCAAAATATTTACCGACTGTATTTAATTGATAGATAGCCCTGTATTGTTGTTTGTGGCGGTAGTATTGTTTTTGATGGATGTAAATACGAGAACGCGTGTAATAAATTTACGTGTGTGTGAGTCCATGCAGAAATTGTCATTATTGGAATTTTTCAGAAATTCTCTACCAAACCAAAACAAAAAGCGATAATAAAATCAGCAAAAAAATAGTAACAGGAGTAACGGCATACCTTTTCATTAATTACACATAATTTTGAGATTAATTAATACCAATCAAGAACAATCATTCGATTAGTGTATAAAAAATACAGGAAATCATTAAGAGTTTTAATTGAATTATTCTAATAATGCAATGCTAACATTTCTTGTCGTCATACAGTTAATGTATTTCGATTTATAAGCAGAGAAAAAAATCATTAATTAAACTGAGAAAAATCACCCTATTGCTCTAATTCCCAATAAGCACAAAACAACTTTGTGTTTCAAATGTTCACTCCATGCCAGTTGCGTCCTGGAAACGTCAGAGATTTTTTACAACGCTTCGTATATAATTAAACCGTTGTTTTGTTTTATTTGTAGGTGAATGGTATTGCAATAAGCTAACCAATAGAGAGGATGGCGCGTTAAAATGAATAAATTAGGGTAAACTTAGATATTATCGTGCTATCCCATTCAGTGGAACGCCCATCGATAAAAGCATCGATAATATCGCAGCCATTAGAGCCTAGATACAAAGCAAATTAATTCATTCTCTCCCGCACGATGAATATTTCAAATCAAGTTGCGGAGTGTTTTACTTTTTTTAACAATTTACCTTCAGAAAGAACAATAAATTCTGAATCAAGGACGGAATTCCTTCAGTTGGATCTGTTAAAATTCAGGTTTCTTGCTTATTAAAAACCCTCTAGTTTTAGGAGAAACAAGTTTAGAGTATACTCTGTCTGGCAACTGAGAAGTCATAAAAAGTCATGGTGATGGTAACTATGATGATAATAATGATGATGATGCTATTTGGGTAACATCTAATTGTGACTACAATACTTTGCTTAAAAGGCTGACGACGATGTTGTTGTTCGTCCTTTTACTGTTATTCGATTTTTTCCTATCTCTCTCTCCCTCTTGTAGATTTATTCATGTTTTGCTTAATATTCATTTCGAGTTGAGCTTAATTTATCGTCTTAAGCGCGTTCTCTTATAGATGGCGTTGCAAACAAATGATTCGGAAGCAAGTCACGCGCGTGTCACTAAACTTCTCTCACGCATGCAACTTTGCGTGCCTTGCTGCATGTGAAACAGTGACAATGAAGACGTAATGGATTCGCTTATATATGCGCGTGTATATATGCTTTGTCTCATTGTCATCATGTGTGTGGTTGTTTGTGTGCTTGTGTGTGCTCCTCGTACATACGGGCTTTGTTCATCCTTTTGGTTACAGCCATTCAAAATTGCTTGGCATCACGCTAAGCTCGGAAAATAAAAATTTAATTCGGAAACTGTCTGGGTTTGCGTGTGAATGTATGTTGGTACGAATGTTACCAATTCAATCATAAGGGCGCGTTGCTGCTCAAGTGCCGGTAATTTTACAACAGCAATTTCTCAAAATTTTACCATTCCTGCTTGTTCTTTTCTATATGTATACCATTATACATATAGTATATATTATATATGTATACCATTAGTTCTTAGGCATTACTATTGCCACGGGATAAATCCAGAAGTCGTCACTATTGTAAATATTGAATCAAAGACAGAGGATTTATAAGCAAGCCAACGTCTAAAGCAATAAATGCGTAGCATGAATCAAAACGGCATTTCGAACAAGTCTTATAAAATGCAATAAACTTTGTTTCAGGGCAGGTAGGGCAAGCATACCAATAAAAGCATCTTGTAAATTGATGGATGTGTAAAGATGAAAAAATAAAGAAATAAATAACAAAATAAATTGTATTTTCTCTACAAATGAATTTACATCAAGGTCACTTCAGAAGACGGAATTGCTAACAAAAACTGTTTTGGTATTTGTTCAAGAAATGTGCAAATAATGTTGTGCCTTGCTGAGTGTGATTTTTGACAGGTAGCCTTTAATGACATTCTAGCACTTTCAATGACAATTCTAAAGGAAAGAGTGCACAGTCACTAAACTAGAGTCACAGAAGCTCACTTTTAAAGCCTACAGAAAGCCTACAAAGACGAGCATTTTTACTAGCTTCGAAAACTATTTTTGGAGCTAACTTCACTCTAAACTTATTTTATCTTAATGAGAAATATGTTGAACATACTTTTGAAATATTAAGGAAAAGCATTAATTCAAAATCTGTCTGTTTTTGAGAAGAAAAGTTATAAATTATTTGCCTAATAAAAGCTAATTAATAATAAATACTAATATTCATTAATTCAGCACTTGGTGAAATCTGAATTGAATAAAGAAACAGCATAAAGGACTAATTATTATTCATGGGATGTAAATCACCGAGCAATAAATGAGGCGTCATTACTGAAAATGGAAGAGATGTTGTGCCTGAAGAGACCTAAAAGAGTGACAATTAGAAATAAATTACTGCACTCACTCTCGCACGCACAAATACTCATGCACATACAAGCAACACCACCACCACTACTTCCTCTTATTGGAAAATACATTTATACACTCGTGGTAACCAACGCAAATTGTTGCCATAAAATTTTGCAGTCATAAAATAATACTGTCGTTGCTCGTATGCTTGCAGCGTCTACGACAGCACTTTTAAGCTACTAAAGACTTCTTTGGTAAAAAAGACAGTCGTATTAGTTGGTCACATACAATTAATTGCATTTATTTTTGGCATAGCCAATAATTCTTTGGCCCATAAAATGATTACCTTCTTTGGTAACAGAATGATTCTACAGATGCTGGCGAACAAAGGCGTGCACCCTGTACACCCTTCTTACAAACCAAAGGCAATTGTCTGACAATTGAAACAAAACGTTGGCATGCTTTTCAAGAACTCCATAAAATTTGATTGCAAGAAACGAACAAACATTTAAAATCGAATTTCCTGCAATTTGAAATTTTATGCATTCTCCAAATTCTGCCACGTTCGGTGACGAGGAACAGAACCACGTTCCACAAAGTTTATTCTTTGGACTCAAGAATAAATCGAAACAATTTGGATTGTTCATTACACTTGTTTATTACACTTTCTTGTGACCATCGGGAATCGGGTACACGACGCGAGCTGGCATACATGGGCAAGTAGATCCACAGATGATCAAAAGAGATGAACGAACATTGCCTAACACTGCAGTCTCAGCTCAAGCAACGTAATGCAACACGACGTATTAATGGTTTGAAGAGAAGCACCATACGAAATTGTGCGACGATAATCAAAGAGTGAGCATAAGGGGGCTTGTGCGATTCGTAGAATAAATATTTTAAATACAATAAATTAAGTAAAGCATTCTGTGCCTTCCTTCCACAGAGAGTGAAAACGAACAAAGCAATGGAAGAGATGAGCCGGAGCGGAATCAAATCGCTTTTGTTTTCTGAGATCTTTATATGCACCCTAATAGCACGAGTTTCACGGGCACGCAATAGGTTGGGCGTAGCTGAGTTCCTAGATATCTATTATATAGTACCTGCATATCATGGACGCACAATGAAAACAACTGAAAAAATAAAACAAATTACCAGCAATAGCATCTGCATCGTTCCCATAATCTTCATCATCACTAATAGCATCAAAATAAACCCGGCCACTAAATAGTGTTTAGCGTGTGTAATCCGAGTTTTCAGATGTAGACTCCTTCGGGTCGAATGGTATCCTTATCTAGTGCCTAAATCTCTGTGTGCTCCCCACGGCAATACATTTTTAGACGTTTAATTAACGACACACAATGAGTTGGCGGACATTAAGCTCGCAACCTTTCGCGAATCATCAAACGAACGAGCTCACAGTCCTGTACGATTCCTGCGATGCTGTTTGATGCGGTCACACACCATTCGAATCAAGTAAAAATTTTGCAAAAAATAAGAACTTTTTCCGTATACACCGCATAATATGCTTCAGAGGAGAAGTAATCACATGATAGGACATTAAGGCCTTGGAGGGAAGAGTTTAATAATAATATTGAATTTTTGTTGAAATAATAAAAACCTTTTCAATATTCGACCCCCTTTATTAGTGATGTGCTCATTTTTCTTTTATATGAAACATATTTCGTCCAAATCGATCGATAATAAAAATGACGATGGAGAATAAAAAACAAATAATTCGCAGAAAGAAGCAAAAAATTTTATATAAATTCTATTTTATATATAGCTCTTCCATACATTGTTGCTGAGCCTTTTGAATTATTTATATCATCACGTGGAGAGGGTGAAGGTGAATTATATGCAAAAATACACTTCTAAAATATTCACTCTTCAGATGATAGAGTGCAATCCACTGGGTAAAGGTTGATGAAGTTGAATGCACTTGATGTCGAGAGAGGGCGAGAATAGGGCGGGAAGAAGGAAATATTGAAGAACATATGATGGAAGGACGGAAAGAAGAGAAGAAGGAAGTAGAATTTATGTAAGCAGGTATGCATTAACAACCTTTTAGACTTACGTATACTTTGTTAACTATATCTCGTGAAAATTCAGAACCGTTGAAATGAAGAGCAGAAGGGTTGGGGGCGGCTAAACCACGTTGGAATTACTTACTGCGAACAACGGTCGAGCAAAATGAGGGAATACGAGTGTAGGGAAGGGGGAGAGGACAGTCAAGAAGGGGCGTACAAGAAGTGTGAGACTTAAAAGTAAGGCGTAGGTTTTGAAAAATTCAAATATTATGCAAATAAGAATAAACCTTACCACGAAAGCGGATTGCATAAACATCGCCGCAGTAGTGGCTAGAATTACCGTCATTATCACCATCATCATCATCATCATCGTGAGAGTTTAACCACAGAATTTTCTGTTCGTTGCGGTTTTAAATTCAATCAAGATTCTGGATTCGCTATCGATCCATTAATTCCGTTTGACTACCTTATACACTTAAGCGATTCTATCTAAAATGGGCGGGGGAGGGGGTAAAGGGGGAACACATTCCATCGTCCACTAATCGTTGATACAGTTGGCCTGATTAATCGACTGGTCTTCTTCTCGTTCTCAGTTTTTTGCTTTCGCCTTTTTTGATCCTTGGCAGCATTCGTATTATAATTTCCGAATTATCACTTTCATAATTTCTTACTCTCGTCATCACCACAATTTTATTATCAGCTGTCTTGACATAATCATTATCATCTGCATCATTATCATCACCTTCGTCGTCACACCATTATTATCGCCGTTAGTCTCGCCTTTATTACTGCGAAGGCTGCCGGTCTGTTATAACACAATTCTCTTTTTATCATCGTCTATCCAACCACGTGTCCACCTATAACTTGTAACACCTGTAACCTGTAACCTCCACCTGTAAGATTTATCTCTTCGTTTGTTTCCTTTTTACTTATGAATCCGCGCCTTATATTCGCCTTAACCTTCAAGTTATCTTCATTATGATATGCCTTTTTGTTCCCAGTTATTGTCCTCTATATTTAACATTATTGTTCACCTCCCGCTCCGTTTTCTTAACCACTTTCACCTTCATTCTGCATTTGATCATCCACCTCTACCATCTCCATCTTCTTAGTCGTAGTCATTCATTCTCAGTCTTTCAGGAGGATAAATCTAATCCATGTAAAAAATACTTATCTAATTCTTATTCGAATGAGTGAGTTGCGTCTCTACAACTGAATCATCATCACCGCGCCATCGCCTTAACATTCACAACATTCTAAAGAACAAGAGCAATTGCATGCATGCGTGAAATGTATGTCACTTCGCGTTTGTCCTGCATTGTCAGGGCTGAAATGATTACAGCACATTTTCAGGGCCGAAGTCAAAACAAGCTTCAGGATAAATTTAAGAGCACGTCAGTCCCTGAGAGAATATGACAAGTCGTGTAATGCGTTTTAATTGCCACCAAAAGGAGTAAAATTAATTAAGCAGTTAACGACGTAGAAATTCGAGGAATGTCAGTCAAAGACTGTGCAACAACATCGGTAACATCACTAATAACAAGTATCGATGGATTCTCTTTTTTAGTTAAACACTTTGATCTAACATGTAAAGATTGGTACGGAGTAAAAGGTTTGACAGAGATGAAGGAATTGACATGAGGTGAAGAAGTTGTCGCGTGGTGAAGAAGCTGAAACGGAGTGATGATTTGGAATAAAGTAAGTGGGTTTGGTATGAGTGAAAAATATTGGTATCAGCTAAAGGGCTTAGTATGAACTGCAGGGATTATTGTCACGCTGGAAGCGTCAGGAATATCTGATTGCTGAGAACGGCCACGAGTTCTTCGATTCTTAACATTCAGACCATTTAAAGTTAAATTACGTTAATTGATTACTTGTTTTCGAAATTACAAAAATGTATCGTGGCATCAAACCATGCAAGGTAAATTGGACCCACCCGGGAGCATATAAAAGGAGCGCCATGTCTCTACGACGCAGCTAAAAAATATCGCAACAAATCATTTTAATTACTTTTAAAACATGAGGTGAAACACACACTGCTACTTGTCGGGACACCGCTGAAGATCTTGTCACTGACTGAGTGGCAAACAATGGCTGGGATGGTAGGTAGTATCATTTTGTATACGTTTGCTAATATCTCAAAGAGAAGAATGGGAAGAAGAAGAAGTAGAAGAAGAAAATAAATAGTTTCGTTTTATTACCATAAAAGAAGTTTAATAATAAAATAAGAATGTTAATTTCGACTTGGGCGAAATACATGCACCCTACCCATGGTTATATAAATTTATGGTTCAAATCGAATTAAAACCCTAGACTTTGGAACATAGCTTATTTACTGTTAAACTTGCATCGTCTTTAAGAATTGGGCGAGTTACTGGCCCGACTAAGCCCACTTCTAACACCAGACGGCCTATAGAGACCGAAAATGTATGTAGAACACCTCTCGAGGTTATCGTTTCCAGGGAGGAAGTTTGTAAAAATAGGTCTTGATTCAATATCAAAAAGTGTCTCTTTAGCTCGTAAAAACGAGTATCTATTACATCCGTGACAATAGTAATTTCCCATACTGCCTTCGTCCCTTTCTACATTTTTCAATTTCTTATTACATTTAAATCACCCGCTTTTGTGGGATAAATGCATCACCCGAGGTTGAACAAAATCGTTTACAGGTCATACAGGATGCAACTCACCATCTGCGATAATACATTTTTATACTCTCCTTCCGTCGGAGACGCTAAAGTGGCAGTTATTAAAATCATAAATTTTAGTTCCGATAAAGTGTGAAAAATGGTCAGACACCCACTCATCCCGGGGTTGGAAAGTGTTTGAGTTCATTTAGTGCCAACAACAGCAGATGTTGCCAAAGTGGCTGGACAATAGAAAGTTTACGGCGGTGTAGAGAATGGCACGTCTGCAAAAGCTTTGTGTAGACAGTCCTAATGCCCAGTTAGAGTTTATTGCAGTTGTTGCATCAGTGCTACAAGCAATAGTTATTGTTGCTGTTCGAATAGTTGCAGCAAAATTCACCAAAGCAGCTACATGATATGAAGCCCCCCCCCCCCCCCGAGCATTTAACAGCGCCTTCTATGCCGGATGGATGTCTGTTCATTTAAATTGGTTGTTACTCATGAGCCTGAATGTATTGTCATCATCATAGACATAATAATTATCGATATTATCATTATTATTCTGCCTTCCATTTACTCTCCGATTCATTGATTCAACATGAATTTTGCAACCGCAATGGTATCCTTCTTACGGTGAAGGAAGTTGTTGATGATGGTAATGATAATGAGAATTGCCACAGGCATTGCTTGCTTGGATGTTATTACTCTATTACAACAACAACAACAACGAAGTGATGGCTGTTTTCATCTCATCGAAATATTTTACAAAACAAGGAAATATATTGTAGTATCTATTCGCTTTTATCGGATTCTCTTTCAATAGAAAACCTTGATGGTGGCAAAAGGAGTGTAATTTAAAAATTTTTTAGTAAAAGATAAAGTTTCCTGATTATTATTCGACGTCACTGTTTCTTCCTATTACGCACAAATGTTCAGTTTATTTTAGAATACTCGAGCTACTCGGGGGAAGGTTTTGAAACACAAGAAAGTGTACTTCTCGATTTTATGGGTTTTTCCGGACAAATGATTGGTATTTTACAGATGACCACACTTAGAAATATCAAATTTATTATCAAGGCTCTTAATCGTATCTGCAGAACGTTGTTCTAACGGCCCATTCAAAAAGGCTGTCTATATTGCAGAAGTCACTTTTCCCCTCCACTACATTTGAAAAACCGATACATGCAAATTTTTCATGTGATTTAGCCAAAGCATTAAATTTCTTATTTTATTTTCGAAATTTATAAAGTTTATTACAGGACAATTTCCACTTCATCTGGGTTTTTGAGAAAAATTATGGCAAAATTTAATAAAACTACTCGTCCATTCACAACGTTGGATTAATGTCATTCGGAAATGACAGCTATCATTTACGCTACAAATCATTCTAAATCTTTCAATCCCAAAGCAAATGAAAATAATTGATCAAACTGTTAAGTAAATTGATATCTTGACTAAGAATATATATACCATCAATTAATCTAGTTCAAACAAATCAACACGTCGACACAAATGCACTAGACACTCTCGATCTGCTCCTGTCATTTCATTGAGGATAGTCTAAGTAACGAGTACGAGTGAATATCATCAAAATCATTGTCCGAGCTGCTTGAGGTCTACTTTCGGTTGGCAGTCTAAGCGTTTGACATAAATTATTCAGCAGAAAATTGAAATCATCTCGGTCACCAGGTGAGAGCCAGTGAGAGCAAGTGAGAAGGACTGGTAAATCAATAAAGTGAGCTGACATCACCTGTACCCCCCACAGAGACGAACTTTACAGGTATTTGTTTAGAGCATCGTAAGCAAAAAATAAAATTTAGCTAAATCCTAAATTGAAATTCTCAGTGAGGTAGAAGGAGAGACAGACGGACACACACACACAGGAAAAGAGGGAGATAGAGAGCGAGCGAAAAACAGAGATAGAGAGACCTTGATTTGAGCCCTTAGTGTCAGTCTAAATTTGATAATTTCGTTATGCAAATCGGATGGGGCGCGCCTTTAGTAGAGGGTTGAAGTTTAAAGTGATAAATCACGTTCTGAACCTTGTCTGAACTCAATATAAATATATTAGTTGTTGTTGTCAGTACTGTTGTTATTGTTTTTTGTACCAACAAAGCAAGCATCGACAACAAGCCGCTTCGTCTATTTAGTGGCCAAACAAATAACTTTTTCGAGTCGACGAAACAAAACAGACGAGACACAACAAAAAAAATATATGCTTCGAAATTGCTGCAATGCCGCAAAAACAAAATCAGGAAAGAAAAAGGAAGGATAGACAAAATCAACAACCGTTTAAAAGAAAAGAAAATTTACAGTACACGAAAACTGACACAACAACAAATGTAACGTATTCGAAAGCGTAATAAACACTACAAAATTATGGTTACCCTGCGGTATATAATCAATGACCTTTCCTTTCAACTGAAGAAGAGAAAAGTAGGCACCTTCTTGGTTGGAAAATGGTCTATATCGCAAACGTACATAAATATTTAATGAGTAATAAAGACTTTTAACCTTCTTAAATATATTTTCCCAATAAATAATAAAGATCAGAGTAATTATGCATAAAGAAGAAAAATATCGAGCAGAATCATTGAGAAATAATTTCACCTAAACCAAATCGTACTTAGCACTATTAACAACAATAGCATCAATAAATATCATAAGAGAAATTGCAATAAAGATATCAACATTAAAATGACTGCAAAGATAAAAACAATTTTAAATACTTTTTCTATAAAGTCTTCCATTGGTTTCATAAATATTAAGTAATACAAAATTACACCACCCATCCATCCAGCTTTTTGTCCTTCAACACCGCAGCGATATTTCTAAATTCCATATAAATACTTGGAGCCATTTTTATAAAACCGCAGCGAACATGCGCGGAAATGTTCGGAGTAGGGTAAGCAGATGCTTCATTTGAAGGACAGATCGACCGATACGCATACGGGCAAAGTCGCGGTGTTTAAAATTGAATTTAAAATTTAAATTCAAAGTTGTCTATCTTATTTTTATTATTATTAATAATTATAATTAAATTTTTTTGCATCATTCATTAATTGCAGTTAATTATTTTTTAACGAAATTTATTGCAAATTATTTATGGGCTTCTGTAAGTGGAAGCCTAAAAAGCTCTCATCAAAATATCAAAGTGTTTTAAAAATATAATTACAAATATTTCATAAATTATTAATACAAAGTAAAAAATATAAAGAAGTGTTGATAGATTTTTATTTGCATTCATTCAATGACAGGGTTATTGTGATTTCTTAAGATATCCGCAGTCTGTAGAATACATTTGTATTTCTAAGCATTTTTTAGTCATTTGTATTTTATATCCTCAGCCTTTTCGTGATATTTCGTATCTAAAAGCGATGATTAATTTTTTAAAAATATAATTAATGACAAAATTATCTGGAGGCTTATTTACACCTCCTCATTTATTACCTTTTTCCATTTTAATCCCTAATATTTGACCAATATTTATCAAATCAATAATTTTGCATCTCACAGTGTAATTTAGTTTGTAACTTGATTACTTTGCGATCATATTGCAGATGCGTGCACCTGAATATATCGTCATTATCGTCATCGCTCTCGCCAGATTATTAATGTCTTCTTTTGTTGGTCACCATCGTCGTTCATGTCGTTAACGTGGCTTATATAAATTGAACTAACTAAGCTTTTAACTAAGCCCATTAATAACAACGAAACCCAACAAAACCATGAAGACGAAATAACATAAATTTTGTAAGGCCGAACCTTTACAGCAAAATCACTTTTTGTTCATATTGGCAACAATTGGTTATGGTTGTTGTTGCTTATCGATGTTGCTTTTGTTCTTTTGTTGCTGTTTTTGCTATTGCCACTACTATACTGATGGATACTTTTGGTGCTACTGAGGCTATTGCTGTTATCGCTGTTGTTTTTGCTGATTTTGTTTTGATGTTCATGTCAAAACTATGTTGTGAGTAGAATTAATTATCATTATACAAATATATGTACATCCCGAAACGCATTTATTTATACGCAGTATGTATAATTATTCGATCTTCGCGATTTTCTTTCCAAATTAAAAACCCCTTCATTCAATTGCCTCGCCTCATAAATATTCCATAATTATTATGCAGCATCTGTTGGCACCACGGCCCAGTCAGCGAATTAATGCGGCGTAGTTTGAAAAGGGAACAGATTTCATTAAAAGAGCAAAAGAGAAATGTTTAGAGCATGCCAGACCCGAAATACCGTTACTTTATTTGATTGGTACTTTTCCTTGATGTTTTGTTGATCGTTTGTAATTACTGTTGTTTTTGTTGTTATAAAAAAGTTTCAAGTCATCCGAAAGTACGCAAAAGGATAATCTTGTCTCGTGGTTACAAAAAAGTTGAAGTTTTGCGTTATTTACAAAACCGATTTCTAAAAATGTTTGGTAAAGGAATTTATTGATTTAAATTTTTTTTTGTAAATACAAAATTGAACAAAATCTCATCAAGCTTAAAAGTTCATACAAAATCAAATCATGAAACAAAACCATGAGATTATTTTGTTCCATAACGAATAAACAATAAACAATAATATATTTAATAATAATTTTGGTTTTATTGTTGTATCAAAAATAGCAATATATATAATAATATCCATAAATATCCATAATAATAACTAAATTTCTTATAATTTCAAAACTTAAAACGGAAATTAATACGTAATACGGAAATTAATACGTAATTAAAATTATCATTTTTTAAATTAATTAAATTCGAGTATTAATGGACTCGTAATAATTAAATGTGTATAATGCTTGCGTTATGAATAACTTTTTGAAAAATAATAACCTTTATTAAAGGTTTAAAGAATTTTACAAATTTTAGTTTATATTGTTGTATTTCACAGAAGTGTTTACCGCAACCTTCAATTTTCAACAGCATTATCGTTCGGAGCACCCAATTAGTTTTGTGAAATCGCTTTCGAACTCAAACAGCGCAAGAACTCTTTGAGTAGAGAGAAAGAACTTTGTTGGAAAACCTTGTGCTATTTATTCTTAATAAATAAATTTTTAAACTTAAATTTTTAACTTAATTAAACTGAATTGAGTACACGCACGTAAAAGGAATTCTTTGTTTTATTACTTTAATACGTGTTAAACCAAAGCAAACGTAATGTTTCTTTTCAAAGGAAACTTCCACGTAAAGAGAAGCTACAAATTTTTAGAAGAATATTAAAGACATAAAAACATTATAAAAAATAGTGAAAAATAATATGAAATGATATTTTAGGATTTTGCTAATAAATTTAATTAAAATATTTGGAATGCTTTAAATTGCTTCTTATATTATTTGCAATATTTAAATTTCTTCAGCCGGCACACAAATAAGTCTAATTATCATCGAGCTTACTAAACTACAACAAAGGGTTGCCACAATGAATAATTATATCTCCTTTACAAAGAAGCATGCTTTTAAGCACGCGGTCGAATGTTATTCCATGAGCATCCCATATAAATAAACGTTGCTTTATGTAATTTATGATTGGGCAACATGCACGTGTAACACAAGCTTCGCTTCGAAGAGCAGTTGCTCCGAAAATCCTGCCAAGAAATTAATAATGCGAGCTGTAGAAGAAATCCAATTAATAGCGGATCACAAACGACCAGCGGGTTCCATAAGTCCGTCCTCGATTTACTGTCGATATTTGACAGCGTACTGCGCTTACGTGGCTTATAAATTTCTCATGGATTTCTTCCTTATACTAGAGTTAACTCTCCTTTCTCACCCTCTCTCTCCCCTATATGTCACCCTCTTTCTCCACTCCACCTTCGCTGACCGTGTTTGGTTGAAATTAAATACAGCAGGTGCTGGATAGATGAAATGAAATCTACTTACCTTCCATCGAACGCTATAACATCCAATTGGATCCTTACGAAGGAGAGTTTACCAATTTTGCATTATTCTTCTCATTCTTCTTCTTCTTCTTCCTAGGCGCCCTGGGACGCATGGTACACATGTATGGTATTGCCGTCACGTTAGTTGGTTATTTCGTAAAAACCTGTTCCCCGGACTTTGATTACTTTGTTAACCCTTTCAATAAATAAATTATGGTTCCTTTTTGGAACAACGGTGGACGGGTATGGGTTTGAGGTCTCTATTTTATTTTTTATTTTCAAATAATTGCAATATTCGCGACGTATAAACGAAACAAACTCTCTGGGGGAAAGTAAGAAAAAGAAAGAAAAAATTGGAATATAAGAAAACAGAAGATGAAAGTTTATAACGATTTAAAAAAGGCAAGTTCCAAAGATTTTTCGTAATATTTCACAATTTTTTAAAATTATAAATAAATTTTTTAATAAATTAAAAAATTTATACATTTGCATATTTAAATTTTGATAATATTTTTTTTTTTTGATTTTGGCCAAACAATTTAGCAAAACTGTCTTAGTTTTGCTTAAGCGCTTATAAACTATAAAAGGTAAAAATTCTCCCAGAGACGAATTTCTTCACGATCTTTTATAAACTTTGAAAATTTTTTAATCTTCTCTCAAATGTTTTGTTTTCCTTTTTTTATTTAAATTCCTTTTTGGTTGGATGCAAATGAATTCCGAAAATACCGTTAGTTTTGCAAAACAAATGTCTGCAAGCTTTAAAGAATATTTAGAATATTAATAATCTTCCAAATAAAGTGTTGCCGAATTTTATGGAAATATAAAATGCATAATTAATTAAGAAGAGTTGTTTAAACGCGTGTCATCTTAAATTAATGATATGTTTTGGAGAAAGAATTATAGAAATCGGCGAGGGTCTGATAGAGTTTATCGATTCTTTAAAACCAGAGAATTATTTATGCATATATGAATCACATAGCCTTCCAACATTTCACGAGACTATTTAAGATAGACAAATATCCTCGTTTTGAATTTTTTAGTTTTGCGATTTTGCGTTGTTTTATAAAATAAAGCTCAAAACCAGCTTTTGTTGTTTGTTTGAGTTCTTAGTTGGTTTCAATTATATTCTCCCCTTTTTATTTTTTTTGTTATTAACTAAATTAATTTCGATACGAGTTTCAATTTATCGAAGCAGATTAGATTAAACAGTATACGATATTTCCATAAATATCAATATGTTCTTAACGCTTAAAACTAAATGCATCAGGATTAAACATTAAATTGATTCAACTACAAGAAAATGACCAGAATATAATCAAGCATTTGATTTAATTGATGAACGTTCGTAGCATGAATGGAGAAAGAAGGAAAGAGGCAAGGATCCAGGGATCGAAAGTGCTGCGGTTGTGAAAGTGTTTCTAACTAAAATCTATCAGCTGTTGGCTTTTCAGATATCTAGAGTGCGGTGTTTTGTATTGTGAATTTGACGAACTTACCGTTTGACGGATGGTTCACTTCAAAAGTCGACCTTTGTTCGACCTTCGTTCGACAATCGAGACAACTGATTACGTCGGAAGGACAATGGGGTAGCCAGAAGTATTGCTTTGTTTTGCACAGTACAAGAATGCACGAATGGGAAAGGAGAAAGGTGAAGAGTTAAGAGAGTTTGCAATCAGAGGATTTTGTGCTTCTCGTAGCTCTAGATGAGATGGCATGTTTTTCAAAAACAGGCAATTTTCAATTCATACCCACCTAGGCCTGAGCAAGCGGCTTTTATGTGCGTGTAGTTTTGATTCCTGTAGGGCGCTGATAAGCTATGCTACCAATTTTACAAAGCTTAACTGAAGACATTTACATGTGTATAAATGTTGCCTGCGTATACATAATATCTGTACTATGCCTAGGGTGACAAAAATAACGTCATGAAGACCATTCTTCCTCTTTTCTTCCTTTGTGTTTTGAAATTTCGGGAAATGTCAACCAATGTTGCCAACTATGAATGAAGGAAGGATTGAATGAATGAATGTAGACAATGCATAGGGGGTGAGTAATCTAAGAAGAATTGAACTTTATATATCAAAAATTATAATTCCAGTAATTTGATAAATAAAAATAATGTTTATGTTATTACTAATAATACTCATTTAAATGCACATGCTTTTCAAAAAAATGAAACAACTTGTGATGTGAAATTTCAAATAGGAGTCTCATGCACCTCATTGAAGGATTTCCTGATATTAAGGAAATTTAATTATTAAGGAAACACATAAATAAAAACATAAACGATTTATTATGTTTAAATAATTTATTCAAAAGACTTTCAAACTTAAGAGCTTTTGCATTAACAAGATAAAGCAATAGGGTGGAAGAGAGAGCGAGAGAGAGAGGGGGTGAGAGAGTGAAAAAGAAGATGAGAGCAAAGATATATACATTTTTAAGATTGTATGCTTTAATATTTTATTCAAGCATTGCTTGAGATTTGATCAAATGAATCGATGAAGAAAATCCAAAAGTCTTACAAGTTAACCAATTTTGCCTCAAACCGATCTTCCTGGCAATTTATTTATGATTATTTTACTCATATACGATTCAAAATAATCATAATAAATCGCCAGAAAGGAAGGATTTATGAGTCCGCTGCAAAATTATTTTTAGATTTAGCAAACATTTGAAAGCAAATATTTGTGTCTTATAAAAAATCTAAATATTTCATCTCATGTTTATTTTGGTTTAATCATATATTCTGACTAGTGTTTATTTTTGTTGTTATTCTATTTACGATGTGAACTTCATTCTTGTTAGACCAATTTCTTCATAAATATTTGATTTCGTTTCTCACCTTCGAAATCTTTTTTTTTTTTTGCAGAAATTTTGATTAAATTAAGAAATTTAGAAAAGTTAAAATTAAAGTTAAGTTAAAATTTTCACAAATTTTTTTAAAAGAAATGAAGGGTGATTTGGGAATAGATTTAGTTTTAAAAGCAATTTTATAATTACAAAATTTAAATTTAGAATCTTTTAATGAAACTCAAATTTTAAGCTTGATTTTAAGAAATTGATATATATTTAATATAGAATTTTGGCTAACGAATTTCGTAAAATGAATTATTTTACGAATTTCGTTTTTATTTACTATTGCCAGCGTTTAACGACTTCCTCTTTTTCTTCTTCTTCCTCTCTTCCTAACATTTCTTGTTAATCCCAAATCAAATAACAGAATCAAAGTCAAATAACAGAATCTTCCAGGGTTGATTGCATATTTTGTTGATTTCCACACAAAAGGAGAAATCAAAACACCGAACAGTGAAGAAAATAAAAAACGATGAGACCAAAACTACTAGGATTCAGATGGATTACTCTAACACCATAATCCGGATAACTCTGTCTTTCTGACATGCGTTAGCTGGAGCTACCAAACACCTGAAAACAATTCAATTCAAGTCAATTCAGAGGCTCTGGTGATTCAATGAAGTGGCAAGAAGAAGTCGATGATGGAGAAAAACGCAATTGAAGAAGGCTATAAAATTCAGTATGATTGCGTGAAGAACTGCAGCCGAAAAGAACAAACAAGAAAAGAAGAACAAGGTTCTGCAATGCTTGAGGAACGTTATGGTGGAATTCGTAAGCTTCGGTTGATGAAGGAGAAAAGGTGAAGACGGTGCTGTTGAGCGTAGGTATTAATGCTTGAAAAATGCTAATGGTATTAAGAATGAACGTATGCATTAATTGGATTGAGTCCTTTGTTATTAATGATTCCAATAAATCCAATAAATCAAATAACTCCAATAAATCAAATTTTTGGAACGATTAAAATATGTAATGCTTGTCAGTTCGGTATAAAGGATACCCAATCATACGCGGAATGGATGTTTTGTAAAAAGATCATCAAATCTTTGAGTAAAAAAACCTCTTCAAAATATGTTTTATTTAATTATTTATTTTTTATTCGATTTACTATTCCAGTGATATTCAAACTATTAGTGAAGCTAACTCTGTAGCAACTATGTACAGTCACAGTGATTTAACTTTCGGTCATCAAGGCGATTTCGATCGAACATCTTTTCAGATTCGTTTCGAACGTAAAACACACAACATATTGCCCTACAACACATAATCTCTTGTATAGTTTTAACCAAAAACATGTTCTTACCTTAAAAACAGTATTCGTTTCGCCGTTAATCAAATTGGTTAAAATAAGCGGAGTCAAATTTGTGTTGCCAAAAGAAAAGAAAACCTAGGGAAAATCAAAGATTGAATTTTTTAAAAAATATAAAAATAAAAGCATGAAAACATTCAAAAATAAAACAGCTCACTTTTGATTTTATTTATTGTAAAATGAAATTGATTGTTTAATCGACTAAAGGTTGGTTCTCCCTCCAAATACAAACAACAAAAAAACTAGAAAACCTTGAACAAGTGCCGACTGACCGTTAGCGGTAAATGTCAAGTTCATCAAAGACAAAAATTCACCCCGAAACGTAAAAGAGAAAACGTGCTTATGGGACTTGGGTACGAATAATAGAGAACGCAGATCAATCTCAAGTGGCGTCAATTTGTCTTTTAACGCCTGAATAAATTGCAACGATTTTTCCATATTGGTTGTTTTGCGTAGGCATACAATTGATATAATTTCAGAGATGGAATGGCTGAATGGATGCAAGTAATTGTGAATGCATCGTAGTGTCAGCACATTCAAAATCAATTAACTCTCTCGCATGTTGAAGAGTCAATGCCAATTTCTCTCTCACTCTCTCCGTTTCACTCATAGCGGCTCGTGACTCGATTGTGGTTTTACTAAATTGTTTTTGTTGTTTTGGACAATGCTATTAAAGTCAAGCAAATTGGTAAAGAGTACCGTTACTACGCTACTTCGTAACATGCTTTAGAATAGGTGTACGAGGAATGTCACGAGTATTGCTATTGTTGCTTTTGTTGTTGTCGTCGTCGTTGTTGTAATTACCAATGTTGTTGGTGTTCGTGTTCGTACAGTTTCGAGAGAGTTGTGCGTGCGCGTCATCCATGTTTCAACCAATGTTTTTCTCTTACAGATTTATTAATTATTCACATCTTCGTCCGCTTGTTTTGTTTTGTTTGTGTAAATTGGATTAGGCCGGTGTGTGACGTCAGTTGCCGCTGCCTTCAATGGATCCTCTTGCGATTAAAGTACAATTTTGCCTTCTCTTCAAATTTTTGCTAAAAATCAATAAATATCTGATGCGACCCTTCAAAAATAATCATAGGTTTTAGCTTCTGTTTAACAACAGCTGGAGTTCATTTGATGCACATTCAGCGCGTTGCATCAGACCAAACGATTCAATCCAACATATCACTCCAGCGATTCCGCTCCACTGCTGTTCGAAAAATATGAACCAAATAGGCAGACAGTACAATTTTTTAATTCTGGAATGAACCGAATGAATCCACACTTGAAGTTTTCTTCTTGCAGTTCATTTTTTGTTTTTCATTTTTTTGTTTAATTTATTTGTTTACTTAATTTGTTCAATTGTTTGTACAATTTCTTTACGACCTTCTGTTGATTGTTCTCGTTTTCTTCCTATGCTCACTGTGGTAGGGGCTGGTTCTTATGGTTGCATTTAGCGTTTTGTTTTTAGTTTTTATTTTCATTGAATTGTTTATCATTAATTTTTTAATTGTTTTTTGTTGAGATTTATTAAAATTTCGAAGAATTGAAATCCTCGTAACAGAAACGTTCAAAATTAAAAAAAA